>VZTA01012406.1:0-46709 GCA_013398855.1 Mohoua ochrocephala | reverse complement strand
ACCTCGCTTTGCCCACCCCGTGCACCTTACAGACCTGTAGCAAGAGACAAGGTTTGTTATTCTGAGCCCTACACACATTAACATCCTTTTTTTGAGAGAGTTGTCCTTAACCAACTTTGTTTTCAGTTCCTCCTCAACGCTGGGCAGGTAATGACAGCCTCTATCAGAAGTGCAAGATTGGCTTAATTCATTTTATATAAATTCATTTGAGATGTCAGAAGTACTACTTAAATATCAAAAACTTAGTATGACCTCCTTCTAGCCTATTAGAAGTGGAAAAGTAATTTTCTCTAGATTTGAGGAATCCTCTAGAAGTGATCCATGACTGAAGTTATGAGACATCAGTGATATCTACACAAGTAATATGCAGACAAACAAGCCTACAATTTTCATTAGATATTTACTAAGGTTTTATTAATTTATAAGTACATACTCATTAGGAAAACTCCTACATTTCTAACATCTGACAAGCACTGCCTCTAGCATAACACTGTAACTGGGACCTATGATCAAAGATATCTGCCTTAAACATATTGGATCCTAATAATAAAGTTAGCGATTAGAAACAATACCAGTTATTGAAACAGACTTTTAAATTAATCATTTGAATATCAAAAAGCCACTTACATGTAGCATATGCGTGTCTCAAATACGCCCTTTTTCAGCAGCTATTTCACATCTACAAAAAAGCAGGGCTGCTTCTGCCAGAGAAGTTAAGAAGCTTTTTGCTTTATCTCTTATCACTGTGTGGACCTGATTGTAATTTGACATCTTTTTAGAATGAAAATTGTCTCTTACATCAAATTCTTTCCTGGGGAAAAAAATGTTTTTTTCAAGGTCAAGGGATGGAGGTGTTTGTTCAGTTTTAGGGACACTTGATTTTCTCATGTGTTTTCCATTTTCTTTTTGTAATTGAAAGATAGGAAAGAGGACTTCATAAAAACTTTTTTAAAACACAACTGCATAAAAATGCAGAGTACTTTCTTTAATTATTAAAATGAAAATAATTTAATCATTTCTCAAAAACTGACAAGAATATTTGCTCTCTTATTTGCAAGTTCCAAAAGAGCCCCAATGGCTGCTGGGTTACAGCTCAATCAGTGGGGCAGCTATAACTAAATATTCTTGCAGGAAGCACTCAAAAATAGCTACTAGTTTCCATTTGCAGTAATGTAAACTTACCTGATTATGGAAGAAGAAAGCTACTCATAGAACATGGATCAACTTCTAAAACACAGCTAATTTCTCTACTTACTGAAAGCAAATAAAAAGCTGATGCTAATGTTTGTGTGCTTTGGAAATGTAAAACATTGCATACAACTAATGTCAAGTATAAACTTGACAATATTTGTTAGCTAAAAATGAAAGAGTAACTTTTATTTTTCCTGTGTTTCTTTGTGAATCTTCTGTCATTGTTTCAGGTTAACATACTGCTTGTTTAAAAAGATAGATTGTAGGTGAGGGAAAAAACCCTTTATTGCAACCTTAAAAAAAATATATATAAAACATGGCCTCATGCAGGAGAACTTTCTTCACAGTAGACCAGTAATAAGGACACGCTTGGCATATGTTTTATAAGCATATATACAAAGATCCATTTATTTACTACCTCTAAAAAATCTGATGTTCCCAGACTAATGCACCCATAATCATCCTCCCTAGAAAATTAGGCTCTAATACTTTTGTTAGTAAACTGAATCTGGAACTGTGGCTTCCAGGCTCTCTCTCTTTCCCAGTTCTTAAAATTCAGATAAATAAGGCAACCATGATTTGTAAAATTAGAAGTTGTTTAATGCAACTTTTCAAAAAACAACCTCTCTTCCCCAAAAAAAGTACTTGCTTCCTCATCGGTTTTAATAAATGCAAAACTAAGTTTCTAACAACACACATTTTCAAACCATGTAATAATCAGTACTGTCAAAAGTGACTGGCAACTCAGGTGCACTGACTTCAAGGTGCCTACATGGAGACATCCCCAGGAACCTGGCTTTAATAACAAGGATGTATTTAATCATTTTTCTCCATTGAAAATCTTGGCCCAGACTTCTCTTAAGTGCCAGTGCAATAGTAGTTGTACCCTGATTTCTGCCTGAGAAAAGATCCCTTTAGTCTCCTGTGCAGGCAGGGACTCCATTTCCCTGCTGCTGGAACACACCTTCACCTCCTTCCATCCATAATTAAGCTGACTTACCTTATATGGGCCATTCGCCTCTTATTTAACAAGAGCAGCCTACAAAAATAGCTGAGAGGTTTACAGGAAGGAAGCAGTTAAATGATAAAAATGTGAAATGTTATGCAGCAAGCTGTGTACAATTAACTAGAATTCAAATATACACCTTGTTCCAATCCAAGCCATTTATGAGATAAAAATAGTCTGCTAGAAGAATGTCATGATTAATGAGGTGAGACTCCAGCTAATTACTGTTTCCTCCAGAAGTAATTAGGTTGGCATTGCTAATCAAGATGAATGAACACTCTGACCCGCTATTTTAAATGTAAAACTATGAGCTGCAGCAGCAATAACATCATTTAGTTCAGGCAATGTAGTCTTTATTAGGCTTGTAGTTTGATTAAATTCTTTTGTTATACCAGGCTTTCCACACATGAACAGATGAATGCTGTGATGTTCAAAGAGTTTGTCACCCTTAATTAAAGACTGAAAAGGCTTGTTCAATTCATGGGGCAATACACAGGACAGCTCTAAATTGATAGCTTTTAAGTGGGGGATAACTGAGGGAGTCATAGGGTTTGCCCATCTGCAAGAGGATCCCTCCTCCTTCCACAGTTTTCCGTCACAGTAGCTGGAAAATTAGTATCAGATATTTTTGTATTGATTCCATTAGGCAACGCTCATTTCATCACAGCCCTTTTTCACACACAACTATACAGCTTTACTTTTACAGAGTGAACCCATTATAAGTTAAGAGAAAGAAAGCTGTAAGAAGTAAATTCAGTAAATTACTATGCTGTTTCTGACTGTGACCCTTTTGCACAACTACCAAGCCCCAGAACAGCCTTGTGTTCCACCATCTCAGCAGTTCCCATCATGACTACATAATTTCACCCTGGGAAAGAGGTTGAGAAAGTGGCATCTGAATGATGTAGAGATACAACATGTTATAATGGAGTTAACACACAGTAGTTTCCTTTTTTACCTCTTACTAGCAGAAAAAGCACTTCCTTGTAACCAGGACATATTTCAGGTAAACACTAGGTCCATATTTTCACCTAAGAATTTTCCTTTAAAGCATAAATGAGACTGGGTGAGAAAGTGACCCTCACCCTGCACTAACTTATTGGATGTATTTGCCGTTTGCAAGAAGCATAGCAGGTGAGCAGGGGAGCCTCAGGACCAAGCAATGGGGCAGAGGGAGAGAGAGGGGATGGCGGCACAGGAGACCTGGCCTGTTCCATGGTAGCAGGTGCAGGTTTCCTCCCTTACCACATGATAAGTCACTATAAATGTGGCAACACAAAGACCTGCCTGAGCTTTCTATCACCCACGTTCCACTGGGCACAGCCTCACCCAGCCAGGGGGATGAGACCTGGTGCCAAAGCTCCCCAGTCAAGCCTTTCTCCATGACATTCCAGTACACAGCAGGAGGCACCTGACTTGAGCAACCTCAGACCTATCAGCACTTTGATAAGAAGCTCGTGTACCTCAGGTGAAAGGCAAAGCTTCACACCTGAGCACAGCACACACAGGCACAAAGGATGCCATTTTCCTCTCTCAGTGAAGCTTCACTCAGCCACTGCCCACAGCAGACACAACGCCTACCCCAGCAGGTAGAAGTTGCTTGCAGCTTCTCCCACCTTCATCACAACACTTGGTAGGACCAGGGTAGCCCCCCATGAGCCACATCATAATGGACAGACAGACAGCAGCTCCCTGAGAGAACCCAGGCTTGTGGGCCTACCCCACACCCTGCTGGCGCAGGGCTGCATGGCACCTTCTTCCTTTCCAGCTTTCTGATCCTGAAGAGTTTAACAAAAATCCTTACCTAGACAGTAGGAATAGCGCCTCTTTCCTTCCCCCACCATCTGGTTGATGTTTCCGCTCACTAGATTGCAAAATCCTATTTTTAACCGCTTCTGCCTAATGATACTGCAATGCCAGCTGCTGATTGAGGCATGTCTGCCTCCCGCTGCTGCTCCTTCCCTTCACCTGGACCAGGCTGGGCCAGTCTCACGCAATGGCCACTCCTGGGAGCAGGACAACACGTACCAACAACCACCCCAAGCAGCCATGCACAGGGGCTTTCTAGAGGGAATGTCCAGGTAGAAACCCTGAGAGCGAATTTGGGGGGTGGTGCCTGGGAGACCAGGTTATAACTTAATTAAAACCTCTCCTTCCTCACTGCTCCCTGCTGAGGCCTCTGCCTGCCCTCACCTGCTTCAACTTACACCTCCAGCCCCTCTTACATGGGTACCTAAAGCCCCCTCAGGAGATGCAGTGCCTTGGTCCTGCTGCTTATGTGTCCCTGAGCCTCAAAAATACATGTCTGTGCTGTGGGGGCATTTAACTTCTCATCTATGTGTTACTTCTCTTTTTTTGTTCTCTCTTCTGGAAAGTATTGTGGGTTTTTTTAGAGTCAAGGCCTCCTTGAGGAGGAGCCAAGATGGTGGCACTGCCATTCAACAACTTTGAGTCATTTTTGTTTTACTTACTGAATCAACTCGCTGGTTACAGATTCCTGCAATGACGAACTTGCTAGGAAACGAGGAAAGGAGAAACATCCAGCGTTTCTAAGAGCTCCATTTCCCATCCCTGCAGTGCCCCTTAATGGCTGTAGGCAGGATGTTGCATGGTCACCCTCTGCCTTATGACTCTGCCTCTTTTCAGTGCTTGAACAAGAAAGTATACAGTGTAAAAAGTTATTTAAAAATGCAAAACCAGTAAAAGACATTTCCAATACTTGCACACCTTGTTTCTCAGGCAGGCATGCTGGTCTCACGAATCATAAAATCACTTAGGTTGGAAAGACCTCTAAGATCATCAACCAACTTTTAATCCAGCACCACTGTTGTTCACTACTACACCACAATCCTAAGTGCCACATCCAAATGTCTTTTGAAAATTTCTCTGGGCAGCTGGTTTCAATGATTTACCAAAATTTCAGTGCAGAAATTTTTCCTAATGCCCAATCTAAAACTCCCCTGGTGCAATTTGAGGCCATTACCTCTCATCCTATCACGTGTTACGTGAAGGAAGAGACTGATTGCCCCCCGTTACCTTCTTTTTACAGCCTCCTTTCAGGGAGTTGTAGAGAACCATAAGAGCCTCCTCTGAGGCTCCTTTTCTCCTGAGTAAATACCGCCAGCTCGCTCAAATTCTCCCCTCATGTTGGGGTTTTAGGATTTCTCCTTTTGTGTTTTTTTTTTTCCTCTTAAGGACTTTTTCCCCCATGCGTGTTGCTAGGAGACAGTAATGACTGGATACTTAAGAGAGACAAAAGAAGTTGTCAGACCTCAGGGGGGGGGTCCAGCTGGCTCCTCTTTTCTACCTGGGGTCCTCCTGCAGGGCAGAGATGCCGCAAGATTTGGACTGGGAAAAAGGGGTTGGGTGGAGCCCTTAGTTCTCTTGTGTTCTGGGCATTCGGAGGGGAGACAGGCAGCGGTTGCTGTGCGGAGAATTCATCACCACTGCAGGATTCTGCCTTCTGCTGCTTTTCTTCTACTGTGAGTGGAGCTCTGCTCGTGGGAGCAGCCGTGGCACTGGGACCTTATTTAACACCCTACCTCACTAAAAAAAGGGACTTTTCACTATCTGTTTGGGTGCCTCAGGGGAAAAACCCCGGGATCCCGAGCCCGCCTTTCCCCACCCTGCTGGGAGCTGGGCCGCTGCTGCCCCGGCCCCGCCGTTCCTTTGCCAGTGCTCTGAGCCTTCGTTGCACTGCAGCTCCGCACCCCCTGCCTGCCGAGACCTCCCGGGGCTCCTGCTGCAGCTGNTCTGGTCTACCACCCGGGATTTCGTGCTCATCCCTGCAGTTCCAGCCTGCTGCTCCCGAGGCTCCTGCTGGGGCACCGGGATTGGCTGCCCCAGGGGATTTGTGAAGCCTTTCTTCCATCCCTTCCCGGCTCGGCCCGGCCGCCATTACCGCGTGCTCCCTGAGCCCACGCCGGAGCGCCCCCTGCAGCCGCGGGGGAACCATCGCACCCGCCCTGCCCCTGCCGGCGGTGAGCGGAACTGCACTGAAGGGGAAAGTGCCTGCGGCTGAGAGAGGCTGTCGCTGGGTGGCTGGTTCTGTTTGCTGTTACTGCCATAGTTATTGTTATTTGTTTGCCTTGTTATACGCACTAGTAAAGAACTATTTATTAGTTATTCCTATTTCTCATATCTTTGCCTAAAAGCCCCTTAATTTCAAAGTTATAATAATTCACAGGAAAGGAGGTTACGTTTTCCATTCCAAGGGAGGCTCCTGCCTTCCTTAGCAGACACCTGTCTTTCAAACCAAGACACCTCATAAAACTTGTGCTCCAGATCTGTCCCCATCTCAGTTGCCTGTTTCTGGACACACTCCAGCACCCCAATGTCTTCCTTGCAGTGTCGGACCCAAAACTAAAGACAGGATTCGAGGTGTGGATGCTCTGGCTTCCTCACAACCCAGGGAGAAGTGTAAAAGGACAGACTTTAGGTACCGTGCTCTGACCTGTGCTGACTTCACTAAGCAAGGCTAAGTATTTCTTTATTAATGCAGCTGGTTCATGTGTTCCTGGGTTGTCAATTAACTGTGTAGCCCCTAAAAGTGAAGCATGTCACTTCTGAGCTGCTACATGCTACTGAAGCAACTGTAGTGATTTATTTATGAAAGTTTTATTGACCTGCCCAAGCCGTAGGTGCTCATTCACTTTTATTGACACATCCCCTTAGTTCCTGTTTTGAGAACATCGGTTAACTGACTCAAATTAAAACAGGCGACCCCATAGAAGCAAGCAATTTCTAAATTCCCTTCCCCTGGTCACAGCTATGCCACAAAAGTGTTTCCCTTTCTCTCCATACATTATTTCCATCCATGCATTCCTGCTGGATGTATTCCTGGGTTCTCCAAAAGGTCCTATTGCACAGAGCATGGGCAGCAGCTCTACTGCTGCTTGAGCATAATCATTTCCATCTCCCAGCCTGCTGCTACCACAGCATAGGCATTGCATCAGTGTTTTTGCTTGGACTCCAGATGCATCACTCTGGGCTGTTTCTTTTCCTGAGAAACAGTCTAGTATATAGGAAGTGTTGGATATTTTTTGGCTCTTCCCTTCCCTATATGCCGTCCAAACGTTGTCAGAGTGAGGTATGATGTCCCCTCGAAGGTCTGCCAGGAAACAAACCTGGACAAAGGGGATGTTGAGGATGAACTCTCATTTTATATGAGATCTGATTGGTTGCTTCTTTTTTTTTTATTTAAAGTAATTTTTATTAGTAGAACTACAAGCATCTTTGCTGCCAAAGACTGATCTCTACCCTAGCAGTGTAAGCAAAATTATTCTTAGCTCCCCTTTTTTTTTGCTGATAATAGGACCCACGGGTAGCTTAAGAAATACTGAGAGAATTAAAATTTTGGATGGCTAAATGAAAAACTCAAGCGAAAAAACACAAGTGAAATAAGAAGAATGAATAAGCCCATGAGGTGACTGCTCATGTTCAGCTCATGTCAGGAGGCAGGGAACCTGCAGTCATGCACACAGCAGCTATCAGCCACCATGGAGAAAGGAGGGTGGAGTCCACGTCCCATCAGTGAGCTCATCTCCATTCTAGTCCTACACTCTCCATATTTTTGGAGCACAGCCGCTGTGGTTTTAGCAGGAACTGAGCTCAGCCCTTCCAGCCAAGGGGTGCAGAGTGTCAGGAATTTCCAGACTGCTCCTCAGTCCAGTCCACCCACCCCCAGCTGATGTTGTTTGTAAGTCCCTGGACCCTCTCTGCTTAAAGAGAAATCTAGATCCACCTACTTTCTGGACCTTCTGAGCTGTTGATGTATCACAGAGCTGAACTTGGCCAACCTGGGAATCTGTCCCACAAACACTGGTGCATGCACTGGTGAAAACTGGTTGTCATGGGTTAGGTGTCTGTGGCTGCCTAAACCACAGGGCAAATAAAAAAATCAGTCACATTTCTCAGACCCCAAACGTATTAACCTGAAATGGAGAAATACTTATGCAGTACTCAAGGTGGCTCCCAGTTCTCTTCCCTACTACCAGCCAAAGCATCAGATACCATGTTTTTTAATATGCATTGTACATTGCGCTCCGTCTGGTTTGGACAGCAGAGATCAGAGGGAGCTGTTTTTCCTGCCTGCATAAGCAGCTGGAAGAGCTTGTCACCATGCATAGATGAGGAAGACCAGCTTTTTAATATAGGTAGCAGAGCTGGGTGTGCAAAAGTGGGTTGGGTATACAAAAGTGGGCACAAGGAACACCACCCTCTTCCCATGTCATTTTTTGGGCTGGTTTTTGTGGGCTCGTTTGGGGTTTTTTTTTGCTCTCTCCAGCAGTTTTCCAGTCACACTTCAGAGCTTGTCAGATTTGTAAAAAGAACAGCCAGGATCCGAACAAAATTGTTCTTGTGCTTTTTGAGAGCCCCCTGCTTATTGTGCTGCTGCAGCGATGGGTGAGAGAACATGGGCACACAACTGGGCTTGTCTGCTGCAGCTTTCCTTCAGCTAATTGTTTTTAACAAATCTAATTCAGGTTTTGCAAGTCTTGATGTGAGGTTTTTTCCCTGAAAGAGTAAAATAGAAAAAGTCACTGATGATTTGTTCTTTGGCTCTCTTTTGGTACCAGTGCATCATTTAGCGCTACAGCAGCCATCAATACCTGTTCAGCCACTATCACACAGTCTTTCCCTGATATTCACTGTGTCATTTAGAAAGTGGTAAAAATCCCAGCTCGGAGCGGTATATTCTTTTGTGGTCCTCTACTTCCAGCAACCTTTTAAGGCACTGGACAAAATTAGCAACAAATTACTTTATGAATAACAAGTCCTTTTGTTGCAGTGTTCTGAGAGTTTGTAATACTGACAGATTTGAATTAAATTTAACAAAAATTAAGCTGCTCTGTGTGGCTGCTTGCTTAGACAATGAGGTAATTATATATAGTAAGGAGATCTGTTTAACAATCATTCCCAGTCATGGCAACCTCACACCATTATTGTGCTTAAGATGAAGACAGACTGTTATATTGTTTTGGAATGTGGGAAACCAGCAATAGCAGTGGCACACCATAAACTTAATATGTAGAGTGGGATTTTTAACATTGCCAGCTGCAGTGAATTAATTGTTATCAATCTTTTGTTTTTTCAAGGAGTATGGTTTTGCGCATGGGTTAAAAAACTATAAGATGCTCAGTAATTTGTACACTGTGCCTTCAGCAAAAATACCATTATGTTTTTGCTGACCAAAATAAAAACAACTCTATGGGTGCGGTTTTTTCTTGTTTTGAAAGGAGGCCACAGCACAAAATAGTCATTGTCATTGTCCTATCTGTATGTCCCAATGAGATGTGATGGCAGTAGTAACAACAAACATCCTGGAAGAGACATCTTCACCACTGAGTCCTGCCCCAGCAGTTCCCCAGTGCCTTCCTTTGAGCCATTGTGCCATGGGCTGAGATAACTGGAGTATATGCTACTGTGAATTTACCATGACAGTGATTTTTTTATTTGGGCAGATTAACAGAAATAAAGAGTTCAGACACAATATTTCACACATGACACAAGGACTTTTGCTCCCTCTGTCCGAGCAGCCCTGAGGGCACACACACTGTTTACCCTGAAGGATGGAAAAAGGGATTTTATAAATAATGCATTTTTTTTCCTATGTTGGTAAAGTGTCTTGTCCAGGGTTAGAATAAGCAGCTCTATTTTAGGACTCTCCTTCACAAGCATGTGGCATTTTAAACTCAGGGAAGCAGCTGGAAAAGAAAATGTCACATTCAGTTCTGTTCAAGACTGAGTTTTGAATCTTGGCTAAGCTTACCCAGCCGATCAAGGAATGTAAGTCAGCTTGCTGATTTGTGCCATTGAAAAGGAAACGGCTCCAGCTTAACCACATACAAAATAAACAGCCACGCTTTTCAAAGGGGACAATACACAAAGCTGTGAAAGTCTTCTCAGCAGAGCAGGAGGAGAGCTGGGAGGGAGGCAGCATCAGGGAGAACTCATTTGGTACTGAGGAGCTTTATGAAACATTTGAGACACATTTCAAAATTGAGAGTGAAAACAGAGCGGAAACCTCTCATAGGGCAGCAGTAGCCAAGTCGAGATCCCAAACATCTCAAATGCAGCTCCCACGCTGAGACTGTGACACAAGCCAGCAGCGCAACTATTTGGCACAGGCAGCATCTCGGAAATCCAAAGGTCCATCTGTAGGAGAAAGTTATTGGGTGAGGAGGCGATAAGGTAGCCAGGAAGAGCACGTAAACACCAAGAAAAGCAAAGAACTGCACTCGGGCACGGAGTCACTCAGGAAAGAGTTCGGCATCACTGTGCAGAGTGCCATGGGAACATTGAGCCCATGCTTCAGGAAGGTTGAAAAGGCAAATAAGACACGGAGAACCATGGGGGAAGGAAGAGCAGAGAGAATAGAAAGGAGAATCCCTGTGCTTGTGTCTGCTTCAAGGCCCTGTCGTTACTCTCAAAAATGACACAGCATATATAGAAATAATAGGGCAACAGCTGGATCATAGTGCAGAGCAACATTTGTGTGGGGAACAGAGGCACCCTGGGACTCTCTAGCCTGGGGAAGAGGGAACTTGATCTTCCATGTGCTGGTGGCTGCAGTGAAGGGCGGGATGGGGAGATCTGTGGCTCCTTCTCAGTATCTAAGACCTAAGGACGTGAAATGAATTATCTTGCAACAGAACTGGAATGAGGGGAGGAAGCACTTTTCCATGTGGCACATAATTAAGCTCAAGTACAAATAACTCTGGAAGCCAAAAGTATAATATGGTTGAAAATGTAATTTGACAAATTCGTGGAGGAAAATCAATCATGGGCTGTGGAGCACAAAGCCACAAGTCTCCAGCTCAGAAAGTCCCTGAGTAATGGGGCAGGGAAAGTTTCTTGATACATTAGACCCCTTCCTGCACTCCTTTATTAATTTCCATAGGAGGCAGAAAATGTCGTCTGGTCTGACACACTACTGCTATCCCAGTGTTCCTGAGCTAGCTGCCCAGCCTGCTGTCACTGGAGTGTCCTAAGATCCAGCTGTATATGGCTGGCTGTACCCTGCAGGATCTATCGGAAAAACTTCCTATCTCCTATTTGCAACTACCCTCCCCATGTTTGGGGTATGTCCTGTGCCTTTTATATCTCAGTTATACAAAGATCTTTCTATTCCATGAGGAAAGTTGCTCACACTGTTGCAGGGAAGAGCAAACAAGAAATTTTGGTGGGAAAAAGAGGTGCCTTGCAATAAAACCAAATTAAAATCCCTGTTAAAAAACCTGACTCATGTTTTGAAGCAGCACAAGGGAAAACACAGGAAAAATCAAGTCTATCAAGCCCATGGAAATAATTCAATGGTGAAGGCTACCAGGGACGTGACAATCACGTCAAGGAATTGTCACGTTCAAAGGAATTGAAGAGATTGATAGAATAATACTGAGTTGCACTTGGTCACAGGAAAGTATCCATTGCGTTGTCAGAGATGTGGTCCTTTAAGGGAGCCTTGCTCATAGGACAGGAGAGAAATGTCTCAATAAAGCAATGTTCTAAAAGAGAAATGTATTTTATTATTGTATTGCAGGGTGAAAAATTAAATGTTCTTTGTAATGTTATGCATTATTTCCACGTGGATCAAATCAGCTAAAACCATACTTTGATTTTTTTCAATCTCTTTTGCAGTAAGAATATCTTTTAAATGTTTTAAGGTAGTATTTTGCATCACCCAATGTTTTTTTCAGAAAATCTGCAATAAATTTTAATAATCAGAATTAGGTAGTTAATTTTGAATTCGACAGTTTGAATAAATAGATTTTTGCCATATATACCTAAAGGACTTTAAAGAGGTGCTATACATTTGATGTCTGTGTTGTGAGCAAATCTGCCATCAGTGTTGTGACACTGAAACTCACAGAGGAAATGGACTTACCAAAAAGAGCCTATGTGACAACAGTATTTAGTCAGCACTTTGCACAGGCTTCTATGGAGAGACAAGAGAGCCTTATATTTCTGGTTGTGTTTGCCTATGACTTTCAACCACAACAGCTGCAGTGCAAAGGAATGATTCGGAAGGGACCTTGCGATGGAGCTTGATGTACATACATAAACTCAGCCTGCCCTGGAGACTTCCAGATATGTGGATGATAGGTAAGAAATGTGAATAACTCACATGAGCAAGTGAATACAATGGGGTATTAGCCCAGTACAGCCCTCCTTCCTGCTGTTCAAGCCCCTGCAGGACATAAACAATAATTAGATTATATAGATTATATTATAGAGTGGAATAGAATATTAGTTTGAAAAGCTTGATCAGAGTCACATCCTAAATTACGTAGAAAGGAAGATTCCTGTCTAAATGTTGCAGACGTTTGGGGGTGGAAGCCAGTCTGCCTCAGGTTTTAGTCCTATTTTCTCCTAGAGCACACTGAACTCATCATCTCATTGAACAAGATTTAGCAGTGAGCAACTGTGAATAAGCTAAATCCAGAGAAGTCTGCATGGAAAGGAGGAAAAATGCAGTGTTCTTCTCCAGGGAGCAGAACTATCCATGAAAAAAAGTAGAAGTACTCTAGTCTTTCTCAAAAACAAACAAGCAGACATAAAACCCTCCTCTTTTCTTTGATCACAGTCATCTTTATATAATCACCTTTGGATGCAAAGCTGGCATGGAAAATTCCAGTCCAAATGGTGGAAGTTTGAGAAAGTTAGAGACATGAAACAAGGAAGCTATAGATGAAAACAGGTTTTCAACTCTCTCTCAGGCAGATGCAATCAGTCTTCTCATTGAAGGGTGTGAAATCCATTTACTGAGAAGACAGCACAGTGTGCCCAAGCTGAAAAACCCCTGTTCTCGTGCACACCGCCCAGGGTATGCAAGTGCACCCTGTCTGACACAAACTGCTGTGCCCACCCAGCTCTCCATACATATTCACATTTCACAATTGCACAGTCTTGTATACAGATGTAATCAACATTTCAGATGGATTGAACTGAAAATGTCCTCTGAGCAACTTTTCGCAAGGGCGGATAGTGATAGGAAATGGGGAATAGTTTTAAATGAAAAGAAGAGAGATTTAGATTAGATGTTAGGAAGAAATTCTTTACTCAGAGTGTAGGGAGGTACTGAAAGAGATTACCCAGAGAAGATGTGGATACCCCATCCCTGGAGGTGTTCAAGGACAGGCTGGATGGAGCTCTGAGCAACCTGGTCTGGGGGAAGGTGTCCCTACCCGTGGCAGGGGGTTGGAATGAGATGACCTCAAAGATCTCTTCCAACCCAAACCATTCTGTGATTCTGTGATTCTATGATTTGTAACTCCTCTCTTCTGTGTCAATCTGAAAATATCTGTTCTGGTCTTACACTGCCCAGAGACCTTAGGGAGCATCTGGCAGACTTTCTATTTAGAATTAATTCTGTATAACTGTTTCACACATTTTTTGCTCTCCTTGGACAGATTCAACAGGCTTAAAGGCAGCAGAAGCACTGTTTCTAAAAATACAACTGATAGATAACTCTGGTCTCCACAGGCTGCCTGTTGGGTCTTCTCTGATGTAATAATGAACTGAATGATGTTGTGGCCACCTGTAAAAGCCTTGCTACAGAACAGCGTTCTCCTGATAAGCTTCTCCTGAATAAAAGAAGAAAATTGCGTATACCTGCTCATGTTACAGTGAGGCTAAAGCACAAACTGAGTAATACAAGAGTTTCATACGTTTAATGCTTGCAGATGTTGACGTGGTCTTCCTGCTTGCACTTCTCTTCTTATATTTCTTCAGTATCTCTTGTTACACGAATGACTTGTTTCGTTTAGGTTGAATGTTTTCCTAATTCTCTTTCACCCTTTGCTTTCTTTAAATTTGTTAGGTATTGCTCCAGGACACAAAGTAAGCAGGAATCTTGTGAGGCATCTTTTTATCTGTTTCTGTAAAATGTAGTTTGAAAAGCAGAGCTTGTGTCCTCTTCAGATAGAAGAGCCAGAGAAATGGTACTATGCATTTATAAACTGCACAGTTTGTCACTAAGCTCATATATTCTGCTACCAGCACTGAATATGCTATCTTAAACACAGAGGGTCAAGAATTTAGGCCCCTATCTCAAAATCTGTGGGCACCTGAATCAAAATCTAATCACTTCTTGTTCTATCAGTGTTCTTTACTGTTTGAGTGCTGTAAGCAAATCATCTTCCTTATGCACCATTGGCATTAAAGGTCCTTCAAGAAAAAATTAGGTTCTCCATTAAAAACGTGATTTATTGAATTTGCGTGGGGAATATAAATAAAGTTTAGTAAAATTCTCTTCCTGAAGCAAAAGAGCATCTAGGTCAGTCATTGCTACTGTTGCTCTGCAGTGTTAATGAGAGAAAACGCAATAAATTTTTGTCCCTTGGAATATGACTCAGAATAAGAGACAGACAATCTACTGATTAGGAAAGGGGGGAGTTGTTAATTTAATTAAGGAGTCAGTTAATGAATCAAAATAGTTCTTTAGATCTAAGTATCTAAGCCTGCAAAAAGTTTAGGAGCACTGTAAGCATTTGTATTTCAAAAGGAGCCTGGGTTAAGATTATTTCTCCTTAAGAGGTGACATCTCAGCTTTGCAGATGGAGAGAGGACTTTGAGTTCTAGAGAGATTAGTCGCTGCCAGTAACATCACCACTATACAGTAAAGAAAGTATATTTTTGGGTATAATGTTGCTGCCACACAGGGAGAGCAGTTCCATAGCTGAGGTAAAAGTTTGTTACTTTTTATGAAAAATGTTGACCAGGAAGGCAATCTTATTCCAAATTTTTTTTCCCTTAAGTATTCTTTTGTCCAAAATTTCAAATCGTAAAGGTTTGGACATATACAAGCTGAAACACTGAAGCTGAAAATAGCATGTCCCATTTTTTAGCCAAATATTTCACCAGGCTGGATATTTAGTGGCTATTATTAAAAAGATGTAAAGTTTAACTGTACTTTGGAAATAAAATGTTTCTTTTTATAGAAAAAGCAAACCAAACACTTGCTTAAGAAAATATTTTTTGTTGAGAAAACCGAAATGGTAACAGATTTAAGTCTTGGTGCATGATACAGAATTGAAAATAGACATTTCCCCTAGGAATGTCCATTTCATCAAATTTTCCACTTTGACCAAGCTGTTGTTTTTCTACACACAACGTGGGGGAGGAGTTTCATGACCATTTTTCTATCACCTCTGTTATAATTCCTTACTCTTCATATTATGCCTACCTTTGAGTTGGATTACAGAGCTGCTGGTTGCCCCCACCCCATCAGGTTTAGGCACCTGCCTGTTGCTGGGAATCACAGAATGGTTTGTGTTGGAAAGGACCTTAAAGATCATCCTGTTCCAACCACTCTGCCATGGGCGGGGACACCTTCCACTAGACCGGGTTGCTCAGAGCTCCATCCAACCTGTCCTTGAACATTTCCAGGGATGGGGCAACCACAGTTTCTTTGGGCAACTTGTGCCATGGCCTCATCACCCTCACAGGGAAGAATTTCTTCCTAATATCCAATCCAAACCTACTCTCTGTTAGTTTGAGGCCATTCCCTCCTACCCTGTCACTCCAGGCCCTTGGAAATAGTCTCTCTTCATCTTTCTTGTCAGCTCCCTTCAGGTACTGGAAGGCCACAGTGATGTCACCCCAAAGCCTTCCCTTCTCCAGGCTGAACAATCCCAATTCTTGTAGCTTCTCCTCCCAGCAGAGCTGCTCCATCCCTCTGATCACCTTGGTGTCCCTCCTCTGGACTCACTCCAACAGCTCCATGTCCTTCCTGTGCTGGGACCCCTGGGCTGGAGGCAGCTCTGCAGGTGGGCTCTCAGAAGAGTGGGGCAGAGGGGCAGAACCCCCCCCTCCCCTGCTACTCACGCTGGGGGCTCAGCCCAGCACATAGGGGGTTCTGGGTCCCAGTGCACACAGCCAGGGCATGGCCACCTCTTGACCTCCAGCACCCTCAGGTCCTTCTCCCAGGGCTGCTCCATCTGCTCATTCCCCAGTCTGGATTAATAATGAAAAGGCTTCACTTGGAGCTTGTTCATGACTTACTAGTTTTAAAGCAGGCTCTCTTTCACCACAGCTTGATATAAGCAATTGTTTCCTTCACACATTTATTAGCAACCAGATGCCTTCAGCTCCTCTGCAAGAGTAAAATCTTCAGTCAACTCTTAACTCCATTTGGTCATTTAAAATGCCACTTACTCCCGAGAGGCAGGTTCTAGATTGCCTTTCCTCCCCTCACTGTGCTTTTCCACAGCAACAGGGTCTTATGTGGAAAGAAAGCTATTCCATGAGGGGCTTAATCTGATTTTTTCCCACCATCCCTTGCAGTGTTGTGTAGCAGTAGAAGAGCTGACTTGGGATCCTTGGGCACCAATTACGCCTGGTTCCGATTGGGATGTCTCAGTCCTATGAAGACTCAACAATGGGACTATTCCTTTGTCATGGGCAGAAGCTCAGCCAGGCTGCAGTGGGAACAGGAGGAGGGGAGTGAAAGAGAAAAGACAGGGGAACACAGAAGCTGAAATTAGGAACCTATGTGATAGCCAGAAACTGCAGGAAAAGGCAGGATTATGCCTGGCAATCTATTTTTAAATTGGCTGACAAGAATCCAATGTGTTGTTTGGGTAAGGATACTGTGCCGGCTTATAAGCGGAGCCAGTCATGGGAGGGGAGAACAGTGCAAATCCCCAGTTTTTGCTTCCACTCATCTCTTCTGCTCAGACTCCCAAGCACCAACACTGGTCTCCAGCTGCTGTACTGGGCAGAAGTGTCAGGTACTGGAGCTTCAGCTGGTCTCAACCTGCCAGTATCCAGGGATTTTTGGTGGCTGAACACAAGCTGAAGACCTGGCCCTTCATTATAAAAATTATTGTGCTCTGTTAGCAATAAGGGGAGGGAAGACATCCAAAGAAGAGGGAGGGCTGAGAGGGGATGTCAAGCGAGCCAGGCTGCCTAACGTCATCTGGAGCTTTGACACAGGCTCCCCATTGTGCCGGAACGTCTTTTAATTTGTAATCCTTCGTGGAGTGGGCTTTGGCAAATCACCATCCCTTTGTGCCTCTCTTTACCCACATATGAACTGCAAAATGATAAACACTATTTAACTTCCAGATCAAGGGAAGCCTGCAGCATTTAGCATACCTCTTGATTTTGAAGTCTTTCACTTGTTTCTTTATCACTCACGCAGAGATTAAGAGAGCTGAGGTACTTTGAGGTGTCCATGGCACTTCAGCATTTCTGTGTCCTGAATGTGATGAGTGTGCAGTGGAGCAGCCATAGCTACACCTGGGAATATGAACTCAGAGACAGAATCAGCCTGGTTCTAGCTATTGCTGTTTACTGTGCCAACAGAGGCTGTGCTTGGAATATTTCAATATTTTACAAAATAACCCTCAATAGTTCCCAAGAATATTGTCATCTTCAATAAATGAGTATCTCCACTCCTTCCCATGAGACTTTCACTGAAAATGCGATCACTCTTCCTGACCTGAGCAACTGCCAGGGATGCCTTTGGCTCATAATGTCACTACCCATGTCCTACTCAGAAATCACCATCTATTGTTGAAGCCTGTAAAAATTAAAGATGTTCAACCTCTTTGGAACATTTCTACCAGTTTTATTCAGATCAGGTCCGTTTTGTTATGCCCAAAGTAGAGATACACCATGGAAGAGCTGACAGATGGACAGAAAGGGAACATGATGCACAACTTTATCGTGGTCCTCGTCACAAAAGAACCTTCCCAGAAGCCCAAGGCTGTCTCTGTGCTCAAATAAACATACCTGATAATCAGGTACACTGCAGATTTCTCCTTTGAGGATAAGTCTCTAATTAATTATTTACCTGCAAAGGAAAATACTGGAACTTTATTTTTTGCTTCATGTATGACTTTTTTTCCATCTGTTTTTCTTGGTTCCTCCATCTTTCTTTTCTTTCCCGTTATACCTTCCATTTACAAGCCTATTTTAAACTCCATTCCTCAGCCATTCAATTTATTACCTCTTTTTGCTTTTCCTCTTCCACTCCAGTCATGGACAACTTGGAAAAATCATTCTTGGACAAGTCATTCTCTTATTGCCCAGGTACCCATCAGAGGATACCTGACTTTGCCACACTGCAGTGTTTCATATTTTGGTGGCCAGGAAGCAGCACAGCAGCCACCACCACCACTTACAGCCCAACCCAGCCAGAGACTGCTGCCCAAAAGCCCAGCCTTGGTCTCATTTTGGATCCCAGCCTCCCACCATAACCTCCCAGGCCTTCCAGCTTGTTGGGTCCCATGGCCACACCATAAGCTGGGTCAAGAAATGCCCTAGCTGAAAATGAAGTGCTTTTAAAAGTTGACTTTTGGGGGTCAGGCTTCTCCTGCCCAGGATTGCATCAAGACTGGGAGTCTCCAAACAACGTTTGGCTGGTAGGCTCCCGTTGATGGGAAGTGGTGAGTGGCACAGCTCAAGCCTTTGCTGCACATTGTTCATGTGTTTGCCAGGAAATTTGGCAGAGAACTCCACAGTTTTACTGCTTCATTTCATTGGAATGGCCCTAATTTTGCAACACCTGGTGTGTAGTAGCCTGTGTAGTGTCTGTAACGTGTGAGACTACAGCTTCAACCTCTTAAACCATGACTCTTCAAGATGAAGAACTGTAAGAACACAACTTGAATTGCTAAAACTTAAAAAAAAACCCCAAACAACCAAAACTTTAAATATATATTATTCCAATTATAAAGTGACAAAATGAGCTCACTTTAGTAGGTGGAGCAATGTTATTACCGTAACTAAACCACTGTTGCTGCTTATCATTTACGGAGCAGGTGTTAAATGGATCAAGATTGCAAACTTACCTTGCGGAAAATTCAGGGCTGTGGAGAGGAACTGAAAAGGTTTCCAAATCAGAGAAGAATTTTGTGACTTCAAAAATCAGTAATGGATTAAAATTTGCTTTCAATTTAATTTAGAACAATGAACGTATTTCCAATAATTCATTTGGATAATGTTTATCCATCTCATTTGAGCTTCTCTTATGTTAAATATTATGTGTTAGCTGGTATATTTAATATGGAACATGTTAAAGATACTTTAATATAGAAAGAAAATGAAATGAAAACATGATAAAGTCAAAACAGTTTTATCTTACATCAAAACAAAATGTTTTGATATTATTAAAACAAATCAAGAAAGTAAAAATGAAATGTTTTGACTTTTCCTTGTTAAAAATATTTGTTGAAATTGACATATTCTTGCAAAACATTTGGATTTTGACAAACAGAAATCTATTTTACAGAAGAATTGTTTTGCTGAGCTGTAATTAAAAACTGGGTAACTCACAGTTAGTTGTCAGTGGTGAATTATTACTGTGAGTTAACTATATGATGAAAGGGATTAGTTCACGGGCCAGTGCTATTTAGTATTCTGATCTGTGATCCTGAAATAAACCTAAAAACGCTTCTGAAAAATTTCTAAGCACTAAGGAGTTTGGCAGAGTGACCAGGGCCATCACACTGTGATGAGCATCAGTTTGGGAAACCTGTGACTCAAGTATCAGCTGATTCAAGTCAGGAAAATCCAGACATTGCCCTCACAAACAACTCTGCCTTGTCAGGACAGGATCAAGGGGTTTTAATGGATAAATAACTGAGCAGTAAATGAAAGAAGGGGAGAAACAAGCAGGATACTTGAGAGGAGACCAATGGAGGAAGGTGGTGTCCTGCTCTGATATCAACAACATGAAACTGTGAGAGTGGAAAAATACACTGAGGAAAGGATAAGTCAAGTTAGTGCCCTTTGTTATTTTGCCCATCAAAGACTGAAAAGTGGTGAGGGAAAATGAGGAAAAAAGGTTACTGGGTTTTTTTTTAAAGACAAAGTTTTAAAAAGGAGTTTAAAGCAGACAAGTTCAGAGGAAAAAAGAAGCAACTTCTTTTACTGGTGAGTCTGACTGATCACAGAAACATGGTACTTATCAACATGGTGAACTCATCATTTCAGGATGTCTTTAAATCAAAATTTTACTGAAGGCACAAGTTATTTTGGTTCAGCCCAGGAGAAGAAGGGGAAAAAATATCTGACTTGAGTTACAGAAAAGAACAGAATAAGTGTTTTTTTAAATATCCACTACATTTATAACCTATGGGAGTCTACACATCAATTATTATCACATGGTGAGTAATCTGAAGATAGCCAAGATTTTTTAACTGAATCAAATTATGCCAAAAATCAGGAATTTATCATCAACACTGTCAACAGTTGTTGAAGTTGGATGTTTGGATTAAAAACACTGTCCTGGACATGGTTTCGCAAAATTATTTCTAACTCAAAATTTTGGTACTACATCTAATGAGACTGAGCTTTTAATGAGCCTTCATTTCAGGAGCAGAATAAGAGAGCTGATCTAGAATCACTGCCCTAGTGGCAAGGAGACTCACACAGATGCAAGAGGGATATCTGGTTTCCTTCCTGATTCAAAGCTTCCTTGGTGCCTCATCCATTGCCCAAGACCTCAGGATGTTTTCAGCAAACAGAACATTTCTGTAGAAACATTTCACTCTCAGCAAGCGTCATTTCATCAGGAAAGAAATTAAAAGCTTGATCAATATAATATCAGTGTTTAATTACTGCTCATGCTACAAAAGTCATTGTGCAGAACTAGGTTTGGAATTTATATTTCTATTATGTTCTTCTCTACATGTAAAATGGGAATCTGATCTTCTTCGACCTTTATATCCGTTGTAAGGTCCTTGGGCGGAAGACTTTCTCTCTCACTATGTGTATATACTTACACACAAAGTAAGAAGCATATCAGCTTGTTTGTAACATAGATAATGCTTGTCTTTCTACTGCTCTATTTTTAAAAAATACAGCCAACAGTTAGGAAGTGCAAGTCAGAGATTTTATCTGCCATCCATTACTTTAATATTATATACTTAAATAAAATATTGAATTATTTGAAGGAATGAATTTATTGTATGCCATGTGTTTCTTTGCAGAACAATGTGACAGTGAGATAACATTTTGCAATTTCGGATCATTTCCCGTGGCAAGGAAATTATAATTGACAGCCAGCTTGTTTCTTTTACTTCATTTAATGTACATATGATGGATACTGGTTAGGACTGATGTTTTCACTAGAACATTATCAACAACTAAGTCTAATAACTGATACAATGATAGAAAATTTTGTATAATCTTCAGGTATTTTCAGCCTATATTTATAGATAAGTTTACATTGTATTTATTTCTTGTGTTATAGTTGTTATACAGAATTGTATCTCCCATTTTTTTCTCAAAGGCAAATTGATTATTTGCAGCAAACCTCTGATTTAATCTTGCCACTCTATTCAATATCTCCTCCCCCTAATCTTGGGTGCTCCCTTTTATTTCATGTCTCTGTTTTTAAGCCCTCCACTGTCTCCTGTGTCAGTGCACCTTTTCATTAATCCCTTTTTTCCATTACCTGTCCCATAATTCTTTCCTTGTCTTTCTCCTCCATGGTGCTAGCTCCTCTTCCCATTAGGGAGACACATTCTTCTTTCTGATCCCTTCAAATGAAGACCCCATATTTCAATATACGAATATCCCTTGATACTATTATTATTATCTGTGATATATTAAGAAATGACTGGACGTGGCACCCAGTGCTCTGGTTTAGTTGACAAGGTGGTGTTTGGTTAAAGTTTGGGCTCAATGATCTCGGAGGTCTTTTCCAACCTTATTGATACTGCGATTCCATGATTTTACTCTTCCCCCCATACAACACTACCTCAGACAACTCCTCTGTTTTAACCACTAATGTGAAACATTAGTATTCACATAGGTCAAGATCAGAGTAAAACATTTTCTTGGTCTAGTGCATAAGGTACAGAAAATAGTTTTTCCTTGTGCAGTTATTAGACACAATTTGATTCGTTTTCTTTGGTTTAATCTGTTTCTGAAATCCTGCTTCTAGTCAGCAACTACAGTGAGAGATTGCACCTTTTGGGTCAGACTTAGAATCACAGAACCATTAAGGTGGGAAAAGACCTCCAAGATCATGGAGTCCAACTTTCAACTGAGCATCCCCTTCTCAACTAAACCATAAGTGCTGTGTAGAGTCGCTTCTTGAGTACTTCCAGGGATGATGACTCCAGCACTTCCCTTGGCAGCCCATGATAGTGCTTGACAACCCTTTTGGTGAAGAAATTCTTCCTATGTCCAACCTGAACCTGTCCTCATCCTCACCTTGAGGCCATTTGCTCTTGTCCTGACACTGGCTGCCTGGGAGGAGTTGTGAGTCATCGTGTGTCCCTAGGACACACACCAAGGAAAAGCTTTTGTTTCCCGTACAGCTCTACCAGTCTGGAACCTGCATGGCAACTTAACTTGCAGAAGTGGGTAAATTAAGTTAGCTCTGCTATATGTAGAAGAAGCATGAAGGAGCTGCGAGACAGTTTGGTGCAGATAAAACACTGCCACTTGCTCGTTATCGGAATTGCTAAATCTGGACAAGTGTGCTGGGACTGCCAGGAACCCACTGCTCCTTCTGTAGCTTTTAAACACAACCTGTTGCACAATCCAAAGGAGTAAAGGCCACTCAGTAGACCTCTAGACATCATTTTTCCAAACTTGAAAATAAGTTTTACCTTCAAAGCTTCACTGAATTTTGTAACAAGAACCAAGGGAGCCCAGTGAATCCACGTGCAAAGGCTAGATCAACATTGCAGCTTAGAGCAACTTGGGAGTTCTCACATTGTCACCACAGCCCAGAGAAAAGTGGAGCAGCAGCTGCTCACAAGCTGAAGCTTCAGCCCAACTTTCAGAGTGCATCTTAAGTATTTAAAAGGTCAAATAAAATTTTTTTGTGTCTCCCTCTCTCCACAATCTTTTCTTGTTATTTCGCTGATAAAATCTGGGGAGGACATGCTGCTGTTTTTATAGTGCAACAGGACTGGCAAAGCCCCACTTTAGAGAAGTGTAGGCTGTAGCATGCATGACTAATGATTAATGATGCTCATTAAAAAATGAAGTTCTGATGAAATTCATTAATGCTTGGCTTGAGTCTTGCTAACAGTTATGCAACATTAAGAGCAAGGCAATTACAGATCTTGGTTGCAACTCATTGAGAGATAAAAGAATACCCTTTTTCCTGTTTAACTCAATGTATGACATTCTGCACTACAGAAAGGAGCTGTCTTGAAAAAGCTTCTCCAACAATGAGACAGAGCCTGCAGCTCTATTGCCACCTGCGGGTAAGTGCTGGAGTCTGTCATCCTGTTTTATTTCCCAGAGCACAGGGCAAGAAAAAGTATCCACAGAAAAGAAGGATGAAAAGTAAAAGCCATGCTTCTAACTTGCCCTGGTGATGTGCTGAGGCCTGAGCAGCAGGCCTCACCCAGAGCTGACTCACAAGATGAATCCTGGGTACTGTGTGACTAACACCATCAGTATTATTTAGCTAAAAATAGATGACAAAGATGCTTACGCTAGCTCTGTATAACCTTGTGTAGTTTCCTGCAAGAAATTTATCATTTTAAGAAACTTTCCCAACTGACATGAATAGAGGCTTATTTGTAAGGTATTTTAGGGGAACACCCTCCCAGCTGAGGCCTGGACTCTGGCCAAGCCCTGGCTGGTCAGGAAGTGTGCCTGGCACACTTCAGATCCAGGAGTTTCTGTGCTAAAAATATATAAAGTTACTTTGACTTGCTGATTTGGGCCTATAAAAGATGGACCCACTTTTGGGGTGCATTTGGAGACTTCACCTATGGGTGGACGCACTGTGTAGGATTCTCCCCATTGCCGGGAAGGGTCCTCCAGGTCCTCGCTGCAAAATGGGGCTCCCCAGCAACTGCGGACTCTGGATGATGGTAAAGTATTTAGGCAAGTGGTGATGTATCTTCCTCAATCACTATCCTTTCTCTCATAAGCTAATGATTAGGTGCATTACCTTGCTTACTTTCGCTTGTTGCTAAAGCCAAGTGCATCGTTTTATTGGATATATCATTTTACTTTCGTGTTGTCTTTCTATTCATTGTAAAATAAGACATTCTTTCCATTGGTGTCTGTATCCTTTAAATCGCCCCCGTCAATTGGCAGAACACCTGGTCAGCCAGAAAGTAGTTTCAGGTAGACACCACTTTGGCCTCTCAGGTGAGTACTCTTACTTCAACAATTTTATATATTGATCCTTTCACACTCCTAAAAATCTAAAAACCAGATGAGCAACTTTATTCTAAACAGCACAGCAAGAGACCGGGATGAGGGTAAACTGCAGATTGGTTGTAGGGAATATTAACAGGGAATGGGAAGGAAACATATATAGATATAATTATTGTGTCTATTAACATTGTATACATGTTAAATATATTAACCTATAATCGTATATACATCCTAAATAACCCAAATCAGCTTTGTATTGTTATTAAGGTTAAATGTAGTATTTTGCATTCACTCAGGAAGTCTCCTGGGAGTACACACTTTCCATAGCTGATATTTAAATATGATAGGCATTGGAGTCTACTACACATGCCATTGTTTTCCTCCTATTTTATGTCTGTACTTTGCTCTTTATCTAAAGAATTAATAACTTATTCAGGACCATATTTTCTGGGGTGGCCTCAAAAAACCTCTTCATTACTTCCCATGGACAACTTCTATCTCAGTCAGAGCTTACTCAGAATTTTCTGGCCAAGCTGTGAATGAAGGATTTTTACTTAGGGAAGAAAAGAAGGACTCCAGGTTCCCTTGGATTAATTCATCAACACCGATCTCCTTTCCACTGCAACTACAACAGTGAACAATAATTAGCTACAGCTTAGCCCTCCCTGTGGAACTTTGAGGATTTGAGCAGTGGATGCCAGAGAAACACCATCTCTTGGCTCTAAGCAGCAATTCAGTAGGGATAGTAACCCCAGAAATCCAGTCATAGTCTGAGTATTTTCTATTAAATTGAAATCATAGAATGGTTTGGGTTGGAAGGAACCTTAAGACATCATCCAGTTCCAACTCCCCGCCATGGGCAGGGACACCTTCTACTATCCCAGGTTGCTCAGAGTCCAATCCAATCTGGCCTTGAACACATTCCAGCTGATCCATAAGCAAGTGTCCAACCCTGTGCCACTGGCACTGGGTACAAAGCCTATTTTCAGAATGATGGATCAGCCTACAAAATGGTCCCCCAGAGTTAAAACAGCCCTTATGGGGCATAAATTAAACTTCAGAGCAGCCCTAACTTGCCATGCTTTCCTCCTTTTCCTCAATGGCAGTGAGCTCTCCTGACAGCCATGATCCATCTAATTCCTGTCTCCCACATTAAATTTCAGCAGACAATGACCGAGCCTATTTAATACTCAAAACTGTTAACAGTTAACATTGTGCAAACCAAATTCTGGCTCAAAATATTTATTTTTAGCTGCATTGTCAATCGCCTAGAGAGGTATGTATTTGAACACAAGTCAAAACCCTTTAAGAACTCTTAACTATTCCATATCAAGAGTTTTCAAACCTGGGGAAAACAAAATCATCACAATACATGCTAACAGCGCCATTAGAAACCAACTTTATTGTTGCAGTTTGAAATTATTTACACAATATAAATCTCTTTGAAAGGTACATTACTTCATTTAATCAGTGGTAGAAGGCCTTAGAATAGTTTCAATCACATTTAGCTCAAAAGAAATACAATTCACTCCAATGAATAAATGATGCACCTAAACACCACAACATACAAGGGGCATGGGGACTCTTTTGGGGGATGACTGTGCTAGAATATGACAAAGGCTCTTTTATAAATCGAGCTTAGTTTACTCACAGGACACAAGTGGACTCGTGTTTAAAAGAACACTGAAAAATCTGCAGTAACAAAGAAAATGACACAAAATGGAATATATTCCTAATATGCTGTGGCCCTGTGTCTGCAAGTGTTCAAAGGGTTTTGGATGAAGAGGCTTAGAACCAATGACTCTAACTTGAAGTCACACCTTAGAAAGACTGGATACATTCTCTGTGCTGAGACTATTCAAAGCACTTGTGTACAAAGCAGCAGCATTAACTACCACACTGTGATACAAAATGGTAAATGGAAACTTGCTACAAAAAAAAAGAAATCTTTCTCACACTGAAGACTGGACACTTATTTTCTGATAACACTTAAGGATTACTACTACCAAAACCTTAGAAACATATACTTTTTCTCCAGTTCACATTCTATTTTATGGCATTTTATACGATCTTTTTACGTTTCTCTTCCAAGGTCTCTTTCGTCTTGCATTTTGCATGGGTTTCTATGTGGGAAAAAAACCCAAAACCAGTAAACAGAGGAAAAACACAGTTGCAATGCCAAAAAAATAGGCTGGTGCAGGACCTGAAGTTATTTCAGCATTTAGTGTCAAAGTTTGCTTGCTAGATTTCAAGTAACTTGTTTTTCTTTCCTTTTCATTTCCATGAAGTTTCCCTCTGTGTCATCTCTCTATAAACATCAAATCAAAGATATTTGGGAAGTCCATGAACTAATTTCCACACCACAGGGAAACTGTGACAGCAGCTTGACAACTTTAGAAGGCTACAGCAACAGAGTGTGAAACCTTGAACCAAACATTTGGTCATCTGGTGAAGTCTGGCCATCTAATATCCCAGTGGTCTTCAAGGCCATCCCAATCAGTTTTTTGACACTTCCCAATAGTAATAAAACCCTTTATTAAAGAACTTGGTGCAGAGCACCATCCACACTACTAATACACAGAAAAGCACAAAACACAATGTATTGCAAACTAATCAGCTACAAAGGTGCTTTCTTTCTTATAAATGATTTTTTGAACAGTCTCTTCCCTCTCTCTCCAGGTTGACTGGTTTCCTAACTATACGATCTCTACAGATCAGACCAACTGTAGAAGTCGCTTTAAAAGAAAAAAATTTTTTTAAAAAATCAAACAATGCCTTTTCCAGTGTCTCAGCACTTCTCTTGAATGGAGTACCTCCTTATAACCAGCCTGTGCAAACATTTCACATATTTTCCTTCCCACTGAAGGTCTCTAAGCCACAAAGTCTGGTTTAATCCCAACACATTCCATCCAGAATGGTGTGGTTTCTCATTGTTGAGAGCCCCTTTCCTAAAAATCCTGTGTTTGGCTAAGAGATCTACCTTGCACGAGATCAAAGGTCTTGGCTTTTCCTACCTTTCACAACTATTGAAAACAACCAGTTTGCCACTCACAGTCTTAAAGAGGGAGGAAAAATCATCTGCAAGACTGTTCCACATCAGCCTTGCATTTCCCTTAAAGTCTGAAAAAATGTTTTCTGATCCACTACCAGAATTACAACCTGCTTGGTATGGAAGATGACAGCATATAGTTGTCAGGTCCAGCAGTTTAGCAATCTTAGAACACAACAAATAACACAAAACGTGAGAACAAGGAACACACAGCCACCTGAAACACAGACTGGTAAGACCTGGTCAACCTCCTCTGCTAACTACGGGAAAGACTGCCCCAAACAAGAGATTATAGTGCCACTGGGGTTTAGAACGAAGTTTTATTTAATCAAAAAGTTACCCAATTTTAAGATTTCTTTTGGTATGAGTAACAAGAGTATTTGTAAGCTTTTGTTACCTACCAAAGGCTTTTAAAAAATCTGAACTTTATTCTGAAACAAACTTTACCCTTTATAATTTGCTCTTGTCCTTAAACCATGAGAGTAAACAAGCATAATCAATACATTGCTACAGCGACAACTTGAGTTTCCAAGTGAATGATTTCCTTTTACTTACATTTACCAAGCCCATCCCTCTTCTTGACTAGCACTTCTTGGATAAATTCACTTCCCAGGACCTTTGTAACTTAAAGTGTCACCACAGGTAAGACTGAGAGGTTGTACATACTACATCAAGATCAATTTGTCGGATGGAGAACAAGATTTGCAAACCAGAATTTTCCAGCAGAGTTATTAAACACACCAGTGAGAAGAATAAACTAACAGCTTGAAGGACACTATGGAGTTCATAACAGACAATGAAAGGCAACAGTGATGAAATATAGTCAGGGAAAAAACTATCCTTCATTATGTCTGTGTTTCCAAGGTTAAAGGCCTCTTCAGAAAGGGACTTTTTACACAAAAAAAATTCCAATGAGAAGTCATGTACTGACAAAGCAGAATGTAATTTTAGTCCAAAAGGAAATAGTGATAGCCAAGTATGGAAAGGAAGATTTTATATTCATGTTTACGCTAAAAGAAGTAGGGTTGTGGGCACAAGGAGGAGGGGGAGGGAATCACACACAGGGAAAATACCCCAGCTATAAGTTTTAAATACTCTAAAGGGATACCAGTAGTTCTGGTGTTGAGGTAAATTAATTGACAGAACTATTTGAGTGATTTGGACATTCAGTATAAGCATTTACAAGTTAGCAACTAATCCTGTTAGAAGGCTATATCCACCAAAAGCATTTAAGTTGAGGGACTCCTATCACAGCTACCTCAATCAGTGTCCCCACAGGAGCACACACTTCAGGAGTGCTTCAGTCCAATACCCTTAGTTTAGAAGTCAACAGCATTCAAGAATGTATAGGAAATTTTTGGAAGTTTAGATAAACAATTTTAACAGCTTTCCCTATCCCACCAGTACTGCATGTACCTCTGACACATGGTTTGCCCTATTATTAGAACAGATTTTTCTCTTAATCTAAGTACTGTATAAATCTCTTTATTCCCAGAATCATTCCCAAGAGCAAGATTTCAAAAAAGCTAATGGAGGAAAAAAGACACCGGGTGTCCAAGGCTATAAATGGACATCTTAACACAAAAGTATTATGCTCTGTTATAAGTCAATTTAACAAAAGAAGTCCGCACACAGAGTTAGATTTCTTCTTTACATCAAAATTTCTACAAAATAGGAGAGAATACAATGCAATACACAAGTCCATAAATGCAAGATACAGTACAATTCACACTAATTTACAAATGGTTATTTACACTGTTGTATATACATGTACAGTCAGACCTGGTTAATGCAAATTTGGTACATCCTTTTAAAAAGCAAATCAACAAGTGTCAATGAAGGTATTTAAAATTATGTGACAGGAGACTACTGACCATTCAGAAATCTTTAGTGCTTGGGTGACCTAAGAAATTAGGCCTGGATTAGCCAGATCTGACTGCAGAAATTAGAAGGAAAAAAAACCACACTATTCTGCTTTACAAAAGCAACCAGGCCACTACGGTCTATTGACTCGATGCTATTTCTGCAAGAATGCCCAGATTAATAATCCTCTTTATATTTACAATATAGCTTTAACTACATCAAGAATTATTAATTTTGGCATTCATGCCCTTAGTTTAACAAAGGCAACAGAGTATCTTCTTGGCAAGTCACAGTCAAAACTACTACAGGATGTTTCTAGAGCTCAGTCATTTTTTTTGTCCTCCTTCAAATATCTTCATGTTGCTATTAAAGAGACTGAGATAAATTAAGTGAAACAAGTATATGTTCTCTAGTACCTAACTTACATTCAGAATGTCCTGTATTCACAGTTTCAAGCTACCTTATCATCTGCAATGCAAACTACTACTTCCATCTTAATGCATCTGTAGATATTCCTCAGGAAATGAGGATATCCTAGTGCTACTGGCTCAAATGGATGTGGAACAAGGCTCAAGGTAACTGGGTTTTCATTTTGGGAGATGTTTTACAGTATTTCCTCAGAGCTGATCACAAATGGATTTAACCTGCACTTGTCTTGAGAGAAAGCTGATGCAGAGCAGTGTTGAAGTGTCTGAAGTGAATTCCAACGTGCAAACTTAAAGCCTTGACCAGTACTGCAAAGTCAACCACTGTAACCTGTGACAGTCCTTGTGCTCCTTCAAAGTGGCTCAGGAAAAGCTTGGAGTATTTGCTACCTGCTTCAAAGTGCTTTTACGGGATTCACTCCACAAGGATGAGATTGAGCTGCACTCAGGAAAAGCTTTGGTTCTGCGGAAGCAAACTTCCACTCCTGCAGTTATTGCTACTTGAGCTATACAAACAAAAATACTACTGACAAAAATTACAGTAACTCCAAACCTAAGTAGTACTGGTACCTGAAAAGGGAATGTGTTTTGCTAGCCATTGGGAAACTTGAGATCTGTCAAATGTTGGATTTCCCAACACCAAATGAACTTCACAGCCTTCTTTCAAAATATTTCACAAATACAAAGCAACACTGTCAGAAATAAAGCCACTGCTTGGAAGAAAATAGTAACAGAGAGTTCAAAAATCTTTAGCAGTCTTAGTTCCAACCACATCTTGCTGAACTTAAAGGAAATACAAGACAGCAGGGTATTATTCATCAAATGTCAATAAAGTCCATAGAGAGAAAGTACAGAAGATTAAGGTCTTCAGTGCCTTCATGAGCTCTAGTAACATCCTTGATAACTGCTACAAAGTAAATTATAAATATCTATTTTACCTATTTGTTTCAAATCAAAGAGAGTTTGTCCAGTATAGTAGCCTCCAGCTAATGAAAATGGTTACCTCATTTCAAGTTATGAAAAAATCCCAGTTCTACCACTTCTATAAAGATTTTTAAGGTTTTGACTGAAAAAAAATAAAATGGAAACATTCAGAGATTAATATAAACAAGAGGAAAAACAAATCCTAAACTGTGCTTTTGTAAAATAACAGAATGTCATTAGAAATGGTCTTTAATGGTGAAGATTTTTCATTCACATGAATTTTCTTTGTCCTGAATCAGTCCAAGCTTTTGTAAAGCACATATATATGTATGTGTGTACGTCCTATACACACATGCACACACTGCCATGTGCCATAAAGCAATTTTGAATAAATATCTTTGCTGGAGTCTGTACAACTGACTCCCCACAATATTTACTCCTCAGATAAGTTTGTGTTTGCATGTGTTCATGCACACGCACAGACTTTGTACATGTGGGCACTTATGTGACCAAAGTGCAAAGTTTTTCAGAGTAGCATCAGAGTTGAGTTCATGCCTGTCTAGCCTCAGACTGCATTGGGCTTGAGTTTTCTGCTGTGGGTTCTTTCCCATCTCCTGCCCCCCAATCCCACCCTCCCCTTTCAGAGTTAAAGCCTCTTTTCCACACAAACTTATGCATTGTTCCATTAAGTAAACATTTTCTTTTCAATTCACATTTTGTAATCCAGACCATTCTTGGTATAATAGCTTTAAGAAATAAAGTGTGTGTGATGATCAAAGCCCCACTGCTCCAGTCATACACTTTTCCATACTGTCCGTCAAACTGGAGGCTTTGAAAAGCAATTTGCTGACAGAAAAAAAAAAAGAACCACCAGACATACCAGAATCTGCACAACTACAGGACCAGGCATTTAAGACTTAAGAGTCTAAGGTTAGAAGATGACAAAGCAGAAAGTTGTCATCGATACAGGAACTGTAAACCTGTGTCTTGCTCCCCAGTGCAACAGGATCTCTGCTCTCCTATCTCCAGTCCAACAGTCCATTCTGCCACTGGAGCACAACAGATACAGGCACCAAAATAGTGTTCAAATCTAGAATCAAGTTTCAAAAAGGAAGAGAGATTTGGAATAGTGGTCTTTTGACTTTAAGAGTACACTTAATAAACAAGCAGCTTTCCCATGGAAGTTAGGGATGGCAGGCTGTCCACCTAACACCAGTGATTGGTACAATATCCTCAGAGAATCTTGTGGTCACAGAACTTGAACATTTCTACAGCTCAATCAAGAAGAAAAAAAAAATCAAAATGTTATTTATCATTTCAGCAAGCTGCGTGATTCTTGTGCAAAAGAAAAGTACCATCATATGGAAAGCTACCTTAAAAAAAAAAAGGGAAAAATAAAGATCATCCTAACCCTTCTCCCTAGTTATACCACACTAGAAATCTCACAGATCTATTGTCACTCCTTTTGCTCATAGGCCTCTAAAAGAATAATTGTCTCTGACATGTCTTCTTTAGCATAAGTTAATGCAACTTCAATAAAACAAGTTGTTAAATGAATCCTTTGGAACAACTTCACTGTCTGCACCCAACTTTAACAAAAACTGATGAAAGCAGCAATGGAATCATGTTAAACTTATAATAAATAATTCACATACAACATATGTTAAATTACAAAGAAGGATTAAATTGCCATTTCTACAATTTTTTATAGATTTAGCAAGTTTCTAATCCGTTTTATATCAACAGCAGTACGTATGTTCTTCATAATAAATTTAACATTGAAGGACTGTCTAGAGGCATTATTTATAAAGCAAGAACCACCAAGTGAGCATTACAGCACTTCAACAAATGTTTAGCTTTTTTTTTCCAGTATCTGTTCTCAGAAAAGATTCAGGGGTTGTCTATCCACTTGGTAAGAGTCCTCCTCTTCATTACTCAGGAAGAGTTAATGTCATGACCTCCAGTTTCATTTTGAAATACTGGTTAAACCGAACAATTGCATACCTGGTCAAAGGGAGAGAGACATTCCAAGTTAGGAAGAGCTGACTCTTCATATGACAATAGCCATACTAAGTAGGACTAGTCAAAATTCCACTGACCCCAGCACTCTGTTTCCAAAATTGACTCTTAGCAGCTGCCAAAGGAAGAAATTAAGAACAGAGCAACAATATTATAGTGCTACTTCGCCACCCCCCACTCTCAGCTTGCAAAACAGATGCTGCTCCAGGATTATCAAAGGTAGTAGTTTAGTGTTAATTGTTCTTGATGGACTGTCCGATAACTACGATGCCACAGAAATTTGATCGTGACGATTAAAACAAACGTGTCAAAGTGGACAAGTTGTTGGGGTTTATCACTGGTGTTTTCATGCCATCTAGTGGTAACTGCCGGTACTGCGGCCTGAGATAACTCGGAATCCACATTTGTAAATGTCTCATTTACAAAAATGACATAATTAAGCCCAGCAAACTGGCTTAGTCAGTGCAAAAAATTCTAAAGTGTGACCTTTTACCGGGAAAAATGATGAATTTTATCACCTCACTCAGTCCCCAGTGGAGAAATTAATTCCTCTGCTTGCTGCCATGAAAGACCATTTTAAAAAGGCCAAAGACACAGGTATCTACCTGAAACAGAACTTAACATTTATTGGTGGTACAAAGACTCTTTAAAACAAGAATAGCAGCTTCCAGGATCAACACTCCATGCAATAAGTAATCAAGCTCTTTTATATTTTATCTTTGATTCTCACTGTTGGAAACGTAGGTCTTGCATCTGAAAGACAGCACACCTCACTGACCAACTTGGCTTTTATGCCTTTGTCACCCCAACAAAAAACACTTAATGCCCACAAACATTATGTTCCTTGCCTTTTAAACCATGTGTTTTAAGCCCAGGGGCACATAATTTAGAGAACTTTCAGCAACTAAAAACCACTGACAGACAGCTTTTACTGCCTTGATTTCCCTTAAAAATGAAGAATTTTATGGTATGATCACATAGGTCAGATGTGTTGCTCAGATCTCAGTTTCTGATAGCTGGGGTGTTGGACTAAATGGCCCCAAAAGTCCCTTCCACCCTCTAGTACTCCATGATTGTACATAGCAAGCACACTTACCCTAGAAAATCAAAGTCAATGGTGGAATATTTGGCTTGGATTAGAGCCCACAATCCCCAAAAGAAGTGGGAAGCCTGAAAGAAAAAAATTTAGCACCAAAAAATTAACCTTATCTTAAACCTAACATGTAAACGTATTCTCACATAGAGACAAAACTTTATCTATAAGAGGACACTCAAAACCCTATCTTTTTGTAAAGCGATGTGATCTCTCTTTACCAAACAGATTTATAAGCAGTATTATAGAATAAATTACTGGCAAGCAGAGGAGGAAATCCATTGGACTCTAACGCCCCACGTGTCATTTTCAAGAGAAACAATGTTGCATTTATAAACTATGTCACCTATTAAGTAGATTGTTGTATGACTATATACACCTTGCTAAAAAGATGCACGGAAATGTAACCACCACCTCTACTGCTGCTAATTAAATTTGTATTATTCCATGTGTATTTCCTGCAAACAGGAAATTCCTTTTGAATCTTCGATTACACCCTTAGACCTCTATAATTACACTCACTTGCACTGCTGACTTGGACAAAGAGATATGTTATGCTTTAAAAAAACCTCTAATTCATCAGCATTTACACAAATTTCTCATCTGTTCCAAACTTACTTCCATTAGGAGTCCAGAGAAGTAGTCTGGAGGCCTCTGTTCACTTTCAGATTGAAAGTATGGGTTATATTAATGATATGACTGTTACTATACTTCAAAATGAACATGTAATGGCCATAAGCTTGACAGTATCCTTGCGGAAGACATTTCTGGACACCCAGGTTACAAGTGACAGACTTTGAACTTCACTAAATGACTGCTCATATTAATGGCTGCTCATTAAAACGGCTTCTTCCTGAAGCTTGCATGTAACACTTGACCAGGAGTTGAGAAGATATCCTTAGACACACCTGAAAATGCCTCAAAATAGTAACTAATCTATGTCCATGTGAATCTTGTACCTCTAGTTAGATAACTTTGCCAGAGAATTGCAGTTCATCATTTTACATCAACATCCATTAACTTTATGTCAAGTTTTCCCTTAACAAAGCTTCCCACATGAACTGACACAAGTATCAGACGGTGTTTGTGCATCATGGGTGGTCTACAAGCAAGTCCTGACCTGTTCTCTAAACACAACTCTATCCTATTAAACATTACTGTGACCATTGTTTAAAACTGACAAAACAGTGCTATGTATTTTCAAACAGACCACCAGCCTGCTTAATTGCAGCTCTAACTTTCCTAAATGAATGGGACAGTAACAACTAACATTTTAAAAGAATAGCAGCACACAAGCTGCTGTTTTTAAAGCTTGTTTAATAATCATCTTCCTGTTAACGATACTTCCTCGCCACAACCAGTAGCTTTTGCCAGAAAACTGAGGGTATTACAGTAACAGAGGTGTGCCTGAATTAGTAGGAAAGAGGATTAAAATAAGGCCAAAGTGGCTACTTTAGCCTTATTCCTCCTACAGATAGCTGGGAATGTTATTCTTCAGGAGAAAAAAAATACAAGCACTTTTGCTGTACCATTTCCCATCACATCATCTAGACAAAACAAGATCAGCAAGAGACTCTAGACTGACCTATTTATCTGCAAAACAAAAAATATTAAAACCAAAATATTCTAGTTTAACAGCATGTTATCATCTTATTTTAAAAAAGACTTTTAAAGTTTGTAAGTCTTCATGAAGCACTACCTTGCTCTTCTGTCTTCTTACCATTACAAGCAAAAGTTCAACAAAGACCCACTATAAGCTGTGGCCAACTTAAACTCGCCAGACCAATAAACAGCCAACAGAAATCATCACTCAAAGCTCATCTCCTCGTTTTCTGAATGCGCAGTGCCTCCTTCACTGGGAATATTCTACAGAGAATTTTTAATATGCAACAGAGAAGCAAGTTTCCATAGAACAGCAAAGTTTTATTTCTTATGGAAGTTTTCTCTACCTGCCACAACCCACAAATTCAAGAAAATAGCAACTACATTTGTTCAAAGAGTATCAGGTTTCTCTGCATCATTTAACATATTCTAATCAAGTGTTTGTTACTTACCAGTGCAAACTGATTGACTTGGACATACAGAATTTCAACTTCTTTTTCACTGACTTCTGTTCCAAATCCTTTATATTCTTTGTAGGCCTCAAGGTAAGATCTCAGCCATTGCTCCTGTAATTTTCTGTTAGGATAAAGGCTGTAGTCTACCTCATTTACTCCTAGGAAAAGAAAAGAATACTATTAGAATCTTATGTTGCATAAAGAGACCATTAGAAACCCTTTAGTACTACTATTAGTAGTCCATTACTGTACCTCTTCCTACCCCAATACACCGGAATATATTGATGTGGACAAGTATCCACATTTTTACTTTGACTTGACCTTCTAAATTACATGTTGCCAAGAATTTCCCACATACAAATCAGTGTTCCGCATTACAAATTTATGTTTTCAGCCAGATGGAGTCTGCTTGTATGTTGGGATTCAACACCTTGGGCTTTGAGAAAAGCTTTAAGAAAAAGTATTTGCGTTATGAAACAAAAACCCTCACAAAATTTTACCAATATTTTTCTCAAATATTACCTATTCTGTAGGAAAAGAGACTTGCATGTCACAATATCCCAAGCCTAATCCAGATGCATATCCAGTTATCACTAAGCTCACGTTTGAAGAAAGCTTATTATGAGCCTGCCTCTCTCCTCCACAGGGCATTGGTAGACTTAGGAGCCCATAACCCATTTTATCCTATTTTTCTTCCTATACCAGTGGTGCTTAGTCACAGGTTATAGGAGTCTTCCAGGAGTCCCAAACCTGGGTCACAGTTCACTCCCATTACCACTCCTAGGGAATTTGGGAAGTCTCATTAATTCTTATATTATGAACATTGCAATCCCCTAGCACCTAAACTCTTTCATGTGTTAGATCCACATAAATTTAGCTGAAAAAAAATATCAGATTTTTGCTGGATAGATAGAGAATAAAAGTGAAGCACAACTGTTCCTCTGAGGCAAAAAAATGCATTTGTGCATTTATTCTTCTTACTGATGTAGCCAGTCTTCAGAAGTATAAGATGAAAAACCAAAAGCTTTCAAATATAATTTTTTAAGAGAATTTAACTTGCTTTCCAAATGTTTAAATTACCAATTAAACAACTTAATTTACAAAAGTACACGCTCCAATTTTTTTTTAAGTTATCTAAACTTAACATTGTTTGTGAAGCAACTGGTAGATTAAGGCTCTTCATTTCACCACAGTGTGCTTTCCATCTGCACTAGTCATTATGTAGGTTTTCCCTGCTGGCCCATGCTCCGAAATAATACAGCATGCACTTGAGGTCATTTCTGCCTTATGGAGTAAGAGGAATGGGCATTCACTGTAAAAAATTTGAACTAGCTAATAAATTAATCTAAAAACACCTTTTTCCTAAAATCCCACCTTTTTCCCATGACATAGTCTTAGTCTTTACTTCTCATTTTAGGACAGGCCAAGTACTTAGTGCACACCTTCAAAACCACCAAAAAACATATAATCCTGCCTTTTGGCACTGTGGAATCACACAGAATATTGTCACCTCTAGTGTGACATCCACAGTATTTCACTACAGTGGGCTGTCTCTGCTGTGTCACTTCACAGAGTGACAGGGTGAAAGCTGTGTTCTGTACTTATCTAATTCTACCAGAACTTAGGACGTGATGTTTCCATTTCTGGGTTACAAGACCTGCAAAGGAAGGGCATAACTGGCCTGCAAAATGAGACATCAACACATTCTGATACCATGAGATGACAGCTGTAAACATGTAACTACACATACAGACAAAGAGAATGCACAAGAATGAGTTCGTTGGGGTTTGTAATAAAACTAGTCAACTTTTACCTCAGAAACCCAATTCTTACCTGCAAATTCATTGAAGTGATTTCCAATGTCATAAGCCAGATAGTTGTACCCAGAGTACTCATAGTCTATAAACCGCACATCACCTATGTGAGAGACAACAGCAGCAACATCAGAGTCCAGATCAAATCATGTCACAGCCCTAATCCTTTGGTGTCCTGTGAAGTTTTTTGGGGAAAACAAACCACACGCCCATCTTGTACCCAGCTGTGTACACTCAGACATTCCAGGGTAAGGCTGTGATTTCTACGATATGAGATATTTAAGGGTAAATATTCATTCAGGAAAGCTCTTAAATTTAGAGCTTACAATTCTCCCTGTTTGAAGTCTGAGTAGGAGAATTTCAATTTTAACTTCTACCACATGAGGGCCTCCCTTACCCTCAAAATGAGAAGTACAGTAGCCTTTTCTTTATTTAAAATGTGTGTAGAAATAGCAGATCAATTTTTCCCTGACTTAAAAAATAACAGTCCTGTTTATTCTCACACAAGTATGCAGCCACAGTGGACTAACACATTGCAACTTGCTGATACTTCCTGCTTCCTCAACCACTCTTACAAAGCTTACACTCTTAGAAACCACTCTTGATTATTCTTTATTGTTGCTTTTTAAAGCTGGATTCAACTAGTCTCAAGAAACCATCAGATAATCATAAGGCCCCCAAAGCTATCAAACTATGTAGCATTGTGTAAACAAGGGCTGATAAAGCAGCAAAACACAGCCCCAAATGTTTCCAAATTATGTCTACCTGCAGTGAAGCTAGGGAAAATGCATTGAAGCTGCTCAAGAATGTCTAAAGCACATAAAATGGTCGAAATGTAAGCGAGATGGATTAGGTAAAACTAGAGCTGTTGTATTTTAAGGGAAACCAGCAAAATTACTAAAAACGTCAGAAAAGGAAGCAATGGGTTAACATAAGATCTGTTTGCACTAGAACATTAAAAAGTAACATCTTACATTTCTCACTGCTATACTGAAATGAGTAATTTTCACCATTGCACCATTCTCCCTCTCTATACTCTTTTTTAAAAATTACTAGCTGCATATTTAATTAACAAAAACATTCATTCTATTATAATGAACAATCTTTTAACATGACTTAAAACTCTAGGCTAAAAAGAAAATCAAGAACAATATTAAAATTAAGTACATTATATATGTATTTCCTAGACTAAGGATTTTAAGTGCCTACTACACTGCCTCCTTAAGATCTAGAAATAACGTGCATCTCAAATAAAATAGTTTCACCAATGTCCTGACCAAGTTAGCTCAGAAGAAGTTTGTTAAAGTGTTCTTTTCTATGAAGTCCATCTTCGCCATACTTGAACTACTAACACAATTATGTTTTCCAGATGGACAAATCTTTTTGGCTGAGCACTTAAAATGGAAATTAAACTCTACAACACAAATATAATCATGTAGTCACAAATCCTCCAAGTCTGAGTTCACCCTTACTTCCACTGAAAGAGGGGCTTGCTTACGAAGGTTATGATGTTAAATCTTCTAGGTTCTAACAAACCAACAGCTCTGCAAAGTGGCAAGTTCCTTCCAGGAAATTCTGTTGGCAGTGGAAAAATTGAAGTTTTCTAAAGCTTTGAAGGGGCAAATCTTACAGCAGCTGCAGGCAAGATCTTATTGTCACAGATGAACTTCTGCCACTGCCTGACTGGCAGATTCACAGGCTTGCTCTTCCCACTGGTTCTCCAGGGATGCTTTTCAAAACAGGCACCTCTAAAGTTACAAGCCAGTTAAAACCCCAACCCTGGCTAACATTCTGCTATACAACTGATCTCCTGAACCCCTTCTGCCCCCCATATATTTAATATTGCTTGTATTAAGAGAAGTTTCTTTCTTCCTTCCTCACATAAAATCCAGATGCAGCAGGTAAAAGTCTGCCAGTAAAATATGGACATAAATACTTTTACATTTTTCATGTGCAGATTTCACCTAGAACACCCCTATGTGCCATCATGAATTTTTAATTACAGTTAACATTTTAAAAACTTACTTCCAGATATAAAGAATATTGCATACAAGCAGAAATTGAAGCTAACAAGATATGGATGGGGCCATTACTAGGCACTGTCCTCGCAAAGCAGGAACAAGGGCATACCCAGACTGTAGCAGATGGAGAAAACTTGGCAAACTCCCATTTGGTAAGACAAAAGTTTAAAGTCAAAAAGCCTTGCATTTATACTGATCCTGTTCAGACTCATACTACTGTGAAACTCAACCTTTAAGTTAATTTTTGCATGAAGGCTCAAAATAAAGATGCACGTTTTTTTCTGTGGAACTGAAAGAAAGCAAAAACTTTTAAGTTTGCTGCTTCAAAAATGTGCAACATATATGTACTTATATGTACGCATACATACATCTACCCTGCTTTAGAAAAAGCAGAAGAAAGTTTGCTGTAATTGTTTAAATAATCATTGTATTAGAAGCTACTTTTAAGATTTACTGCAGTTCACATGAGAAAGCCACTTCTAAAAGCTGTGGCTTACATTACTGGTTTAGCAGGTAGCTGTTGTTTCAAGGTTTCTAAAAGGTATCCACAATTTGTACATCCCATCAATATCCCTGGGAGCAGGCAGACCAACAAGAGACACTGGTCTAAATGTATGTGTGCTTTATTGAAATGAGAAACAATTTAAAAACAAGCTCTGCCATCTCTCTGGAAAAGCTACTGCTATTGGCAGGAATAGACACGTCAAGAGTGTGGAATATTTCAAGTTGAAACACACTCCTTTTTTCCAGGCATTTCCTAGTGCAGACAACATGCAACATACTCCACAAAAACCACAGAAAGATACAGAATGGAATTCATGTTGTGTTCCATATACCAGAAATCTAGTTTTAAATAGATCAAGTAGTAATCAACAAAGCATCTGCTAGATCTCCTCAGGGTTCTGACAAGTAGGAGGGTGAGGACACCTCTCTTTCTACCTACTTTTCCTTTTTAATGGTTTAATAGGGAAAGCACTTCCCCTGTCCAAGTCTTGGCTGTCGTTACCACAGCTGAATGATGTATTCTGAGTTCTGTCCCATCCTGCTCATCAGGTGAACCACTGAGTCCCTAGAAAACAGCTTCAAAGACAAGGATCTGTGCTAGGAACATACTTGAAAATTCACAAACAGGTCACCCACCCAAAGGATAATTTTAGCAAAAAATACCCAAAAGAGCTCTGCAAAACAAAACAGGTTTTTAGATGAAAACCAGAAGCCTTAAACATACCTCAGTCTTCAGAAGCACTGAGCACCCACAGACTCCTACCAAAGATCATAGAAAATATTGGGTAGGCAGAGGGAACAAACAGAACAAAACTATCCATCTACCTACGCACTACTCCCTGCCAACTGATTTTCATGTATTCAAAAAGAGCACTCATAGAAACAGAAAAAAGAATTCTGATACTGATCTTGTTGAATAGCAAGTATTTGAATAATCTTAAAATATCAGGTATTTTAGAAATTCCCAGGTCACACTGGGGGGAAAAAAAAAAACAACCACCAAAAAAAAAAAAAACCACCAAAAACTACACAAATTTAGGAGCATCAGAACACAAGGTCTATAAATAAGCAGTACCAAGCTTCAAGCATATTTTGAGTATTCTTGATGCTAAAACGGCAATAAAAAGCAATGTGAAGTGCCGAGCTATATCCTTCAAAGGGTAGATGACAGTGATAATTATAAGTTATGTAAAGTAACACTTGCAGATTTTCATATCCTGATCGACTGAGAATGGACATTAACAAAACAGCAAGAGGCAGAGTTCTCTCAGCCACAGCAGGAACAAATTCAAATCAGATGAGTGAAACTCCATTAAATGAAGTTAACACTCAACATGCTCTTCCAGTCTCATAAATAAAAGTTAAGGACAGGAGACTGATTTTTATTAAAAGCAGTATGTGGCATGACTATGATTTTTCTTTCAAGTCTGAAAACTTAATGTGAATTTAATGCAGCAGACAAGTCTAAGGCAAAACTCAGACCAAGCCATAATTATTCGTACTACATCGGACCCAAGTCCTAATATGTGCTGATAGTCTGTAGCTTAAACACACACCCACACATCCCCCTCCCCCCCCAACTAGTAAATGTGCAAATTAAGCATTCAAAAGCAAAATCATAAATACAGTATTACTAAAACAAATAAATCAGGTTTTCTTTGTGCCAGCTTCTGAAAAGCCAGATAATACTACCAGCTTTGCACATATTTTACTGAGGAGTAAAGAAAAAATAAGGTAGTTAATCTAGAAAATCAATTCTCTCGTTTTCAGTTTAGAGTCACCAAAGTCTTTTGGATACACAGAAGCCTTTCTAGATGGAAGAGTGAATTTAGTCAAAGTATTGCATTCACCAAAGCTGTTAACTACCTTCAGACAATTTGATGCCATTCCTAGTGAAGCTCATCTTTAAAAATATTCTATTTTGTGCTCTTGTGAAATTATTTGTATACCAATAAAAGCTTTTGCTCTGCAAAACACACTTCCAGTTATACATGTTTCTTTACAGTTAAAGCTGAGCTTCCTGTTTATGCTGTGTAAAAAGTTTGCTATAAAAAACAGCTTTCAAATGACAATCATCCTTTCTAAGATGGCATTGAGGTTTGGTTACTATGAAAATGGTCCCTGCTGTACCCAGATTGCACAAGTTTTATAACACAGTACATGTACAGTATTCAAACATAAGTTTAATAATATATTTCCTTCATATTTCCAAGTGTTTCCCCCAGCTGTGTACAGCTTGCTTGAAGCCTAAGTACTTTACACACCTCCCTCCTCCCTACCCTGCCCCCAAACTCTAATCACTCACACACTTGTTATTGTAGGATTGTTCACAAGTGATGCACTACTGACATTGTTTTTTCCTCCATTCTGTTTACAAAAAGAAAAGCACACAGCATTTGTTTTTCAATTAGGAGCTTCAAGCCTATTGACCATGATAGCGAGCCTTTTAAAGGAATTCCTCAGATTTTTGTCTTTTTGTTGCATGGTTCTACTATGAAAAGTGACTATAAAAATTCCTTTTACCACAGTAGGTCTGCTCTGGAATGCTAAAACTCAAGGTAATTTCAGCACTAAAAAAACCCACATGGTAAAAAGAGATTTAATTTTGGTACTATAGCATCACAATTCCAAGTGTGTAAGACCACAAGTCTGGTCTTATGTACACCTTTCATACTTTCCCCCCTTTCTCTTTTTAAGCAGAACTATAGCTCATCATTGAAACTCAGTAAAACCACTCAAGCTTGGTACTAAAGTCATAGAAATTAAAATTTATGTTAATAGCATTGTTAGGGTGCACATACACATTTAGGTATATATCATTAAATGTACTAGCAATTCCCTTCAAAGAGGGAAACTTGTATACAAATCACCAAAAGAGTTTATTTCCTCAATTCACATGGTGATGCAGAAATGATGCAGAATTCACATATGATGCAGAAATGTGTTATCACATACAGCCAATTTTCATACTAGAACCAGCTCCAGCTTGGTTTTGTTACTTTTTTTCTTTAGTAGTTAAGGCACATAACTTTAATAGGTCAAAGACCAATAATAACTGATAGCTTCAGCTCCATTCAGTTATTTACTTCACTCATTTTCGGCTTACATACCAATAATCTTACCCAACTGGCACAAAAATATGCAGCTACTAGAAGGAATGCATCATCCTTATTTCAAAAGAAAACCTTGTAATCGGATTTGTCGCATTCAGCTGAGCTCAGGTATTTGAAATGGGAGGAAAATTACGTATTTTTACTGCACAGCAGCCATTTTAGTGTCAAAAGTTTGCCTCGTTTGTTTTAATACCTGATTGATTCACTTAGTAACCGAACCCCAAACCGCTAAAATCAATAAGCTGTGGGTTTATATGGAAGCTTTAACAGATCTTAATAACATGAACTACGAGTTAAATGTATTGGAAGAGAAACAAAAAAGTAATTAATCTTTGCCAAGATGTGGGCTGCCTACAACTGTTTAAACAATGCATGTATTTATGAAGAAATCTTCTAAGATGTCTGCGTACCTCATGCAAAAAACAAATTGAGCTACTGAACGTAGCAGTTAACATCACTAAGATACTTCATTATGAAAGGGTATTCCCCATGATCACAAACCAGAACAAAATACATTGCAGGAGACAATTTTCATGTTATTTGCTATACTTGTATGATTTTTTTTTCCTTCCTAAAAGCTTTATACAACCAGAATAGAATTAACATCCAGTTACATACTTTCAAGCCCAGGCATACAGGCAAGCTGGGGATTAACAAATTCATGAGTTCATTAAAGAAAAGCAAGGAACACTGATTTTCTTCCTCTATACAGTAACGTACAGATGAAAATTGGCTAATTAAGCAACTTAGTATTTGCACAGATATCGCTACCATTACACGGGGTCCTAAAAGCTCAAACTGAGTTCACCTCAACAAGTGAGTAAAACAACACCACTGATGCAGCACATGCAATTACAGCACAGACAAAGCCACTTGCTACTCACTGTTTAGTTCAACACCTACCTCGTTTCTTGTTGTAAATAATATTCTTACACAACAGGTCATTGTGACAGAGCACCACTGGTGATCCTAAATTTGACAGTCTTTCCTTCATCCAGGCCATCTCTTCCTGAAGAACTTGAGGACTTGGAATGTCACTTAAAAACCTTTTCAGGTATAAGGAAACTGAGAGTTAACATTTAATACTCTGTGTTCCATATCAAGCATTTGTAATGAAGTATTTTTCTCTACATTCTTCCTGCAAATAGTTCAACAGACCCTCTCCCAAATCAGGGCATTCTTTCCCAAGGCACAATAGCAGTCAAATTATGACAATCATTTTTCCTCTGTCCTCCCCAGAAAACAATTTTCTGAAGATTATCTGCGCTGTAAACACAACAGTAGTCCAAAAATTAGGAGCAGAACATGAATACACACCTGCCCATTTTAAAGGTGCAAAGATTAAAAGAATTATTGCATGAATTTCATTCATTTTTTGTTCACATTACATTACTTCCTCCAAGAAGAATATACAACAGTATTAGGTACTATATGTATCTGTACTGAGGATATTAACATTAATTTTTAGTCAAGTCACAGTATACACTGAAGTAGCCATTTTATCCTCTACATTTTCAGTTACCTATTCATGTTTTCTCAGTTTTCTTAATAATTTGATGTTGTAAAAGAAAAACCACTTTGCCAGAGCATTCTTTAATTACAATGCAGCAAGAAGGGCATCCATCATTTCAAAGTTACATGAAGAATATTTTTAAGCTGGAATCTGCTTCCCGAGCGATACGAAGTCTAATGATATTGTACAAACACAAATTCCAGCAGAAGGAATGTGAAGTCTGGAAAGAACATGATGACATACCCACCTTTTATTTACTCCCTCATCTGCAAATTCTGTGGGTATGAGAGAGAAGTATTTCCCCATTTTCAGCCACAAATTGGATTTAGGGATCCATCCATTGTGTGCATGAATAGTATGGATTTTAGCAAGCTGTCTAGCAATGAGTCTAAAAAAAAAATTAAAATTAAATTAATGTTATATTTAACTGAAAAATTCTAAAAAATGCAGCACATGAATTCAAAGAGGGTTTAAACAAGAGTAGTACAGCCATGGGGTAGCATCTTTCAAGACTCAAAAGGTCATTAGGATCATTACCTGTGGGAAGGGAAGGGGGAAGGATTGGAGTTCAGTTACAGCACACAAACTTTACCTGCATTTAGTCTACTCTTGCTTATGTTTCGAAGTATTGATTTAAATTAGCTGCTATTTTTTAGACAAATACATTTCAACGCACACATGAAAAACTAAAATCTTAAGACATCAGCACTTTATGTTCACTGCTGATAGTTTACAAAAAATCATTTCTCAATGGAACTTTCTGGGATGTATTCACAAAAGGAATGTCTTGGAAACAGTTAACAGTTTAAGCAAGTTCAACTCCCTACAACTCCACCATATTCAATGACCTCTGTAATGGTGATGTGCAGGTGTTAAATACTCACAATAAACAGACCTTTAATGAGTACAGTCTTCTGTGGAGGCATCAAGGATCATTTGTTCAGTACTAAAATACCATAACTAAGACAGTGTAAACATCAGCTTAGGGCAGGCTTATAGAAATACTGATTTTCTACCTGCACAAACTCTGCTCGAAGTCCTTCAGGCCAGGCAGAACTTCATAAATGCACAACGAAATGATGAAATTTAACATTTAAAAAAATTAAAAAGCTTACCTGAAAATATCTGGATTGCACACATGCTCTGGATCCAGGGCTTCTCCCTGCATGAACTCGTAGCACAGGCCATTGTTAAAGGTACAGTAGAGCTGAGGTGCACAGCCATGGGCCTGCAACACACGGAAACTCTTCACCTCCTCATCCCGATCCACCAGGAGCTCAGTCTTGTTCCCATAGATCCGAACTAGAACGACATCATCTGTTATGTCACCCACATAGCAGCCAATTAATTTATTGGTGATTCCATCGGTGAACAGCTGAAAAGCAAAAATAATGCATAAGCAACTCAATTCTGCATCTGCAGCAAGCAGGAGGAGAATGCTGGGTTATCCTTTAGTTCCCAAAACACAAATATTTACTAGATTGAGCATTAAGAAATCTTTAAGACAGAGGAATATAATGAAGAAAATACTTAAATATAAATTTTTTTTAGCATTTACTGTCATGTCTCTTCTTCCACTCTGTTGCCCTCAAAACCCTAATTCTTAATTCAAAAAGAATAAACCCTCCCACAAAACACCCTCACAGTAAAACAAGCAAGCATCAAAAAGTAGCTTCAAGTTGGATAACACAAACATTTTTTAATTCTTAATAGCAATAAGGTCAGAAAGCTGAAAAAGAAAAGAAACCTATTTATCAGGATCAGAATACTAAGTGTGCAACGACAACAGTTTGAATTCCTTATTTACTCATGTCCAGTCATGCATCCTCTGATATGACTTCTCCCTTGAGCCTTAAGTCAGGCCCAGAATAAAAATACTGACAAATGCAGTTATCTGTTGTGTGTCAGACCTAATTCTGAGCCATAATATTTAATGAAAAAGTACTTTTCCTAAAAATACATGCCAACAACAGGCAACATATCTACAGGCATCATAATTCTTTAGAACCTTGAACAGTTTGGGTAGGG
>VZTA01012405.1:0-25228 GCA_013398855.1 Mohoua ochrocephala | reverse complement strand
CCGCTCCCAGCTCACCGCAACACACCTTATGTGAAACAATGGACAACTTTCCCAGTAAGCGTTCCCTTCAACTGATTTAAGTGGGAAGCAGCTGTCAGAAGCACAACTCACAGTCGAGCATCGAATGTGTAGACACACATTCAGGTAAGCACTGTAGCAAGATTAATCTGCAAATAGCTGCTTAAGTACTTGCTTCAACTTTAAATTAAGATGTTCAGAGTCAAATCCTAAGCAGCTGCCTTTCGGGAAAGCTAGCTTTATCAGAGATAACAACCAAACAGTCTTTGTCTAGAGGCTGTTAAGTGAGATTACTGGTCACAAACCCTTTGATGATGAAGGATGCTTTGTCCACCTTTCTCACAAGCAGGCACAAGTGCAAAAAACCCACATACCATGTTTTGGGGTTGGGCATTTTGTGCCATGAAAAAGAAAATGAAACTCGTTCCTTGCTGTTCTCCCATATCGCTGCAACAGAATGGTCAGATTTCGTCCAAGCTGTGCAGAAAACCCCCACAACATAATTTATTATATCTTCTAGCTGTCTGGAGCTAGCAATGTGAAAATTTGTTATAGTTCTCACACCTAATATTCTGTTTTTCAAAGAGTAACAGATATACAGGTGTACAAACAATGTCATTTCTTATTCTGTTAATTGTTTCTTCATTCCAAATGGGGCTTTCTGGTTGTGTTCTGGCCTTCTGTTCTCTTGCTATTTCATTGGAAAATGAACTGTTCGCACTGGAAAAATACACAGGATTGAAAAAAATACACAGGATTGGTAATACTCTAATTCTCCTTAAAATCCAAGGTGTCTTAACATTCAGGATATTATGTTGCTACTAAGCTGTTAGATTTAGGTCAATGTGCTATTCCTTTTGAGATTATATAACCATTCTGACCCGGATTTTGATAATACTGGGATTTTCCAGAGCAGTTCCTGTAGCAGGCAAGCTGCAATGTGTTAACATGAACACGCCTCAACTCTTTGTTTTTAGATATTAGATGGATCTTGGGGAAATCATGAGGAAATTATTCACAACATGCTTTCAAACAGTATACTGTCATCCTCACCTCATACATAGCAGTTTACCCTAGCTGCTTCCTGTAAGAATGGGAAGACAAAATGTCTCTACCAATTACCTATTTGAGTCTCTTTTACTACATGCATATACATATAAGGAGAAATTTAATATAGTAGTAAGAAGAAAATCAATATTGTATTATTTTAGATTAGATGCTTAACTGGTGGAAACATCCATACTGTATAACACAGCAGCTATTCTTTTATTTCAGATAGACCCCAAACTATGATAAAGTTCTTCCTTGAATAGAGCAAAATACTTGGTCTTGGACTTTGAGCAGCTCCACTGAGCCAGGAGAGAGTCTGCTTTCCTATATTATGGTATGGAAGCTATAATACACAAAGATTTATGAGCCAAAAATGAGAATAAGAAGGAAAGGACAAAGTTATCAAGGTTATTTTCTAGATAAGGAAGACTGCATCCGTTTATGCATCTATATTTACCAAATGTGAGCTGAATATTAGAGCAAGAGCTTGCTCTAATAATGTGTTTCTCATGGAACATTGAACACACGACTTAGGGGGAAGCAGAAGGAAAAATGGTCCAATATCCTGCACTAAGGAAGACAGGAGAAGAAAAGAAACCCTTCACATACGTTCACTTTTCTCATTTCACTGCGAGTGGGAAAACTTCGCTGAGAGCTGATGTTTGATACAGAAAAATATCTGACCCAGCATTAGAAGGCAGGACTGTCAAACCCAGTATTTCATATATTTTTATGGTTCTTTCTGTTGGCTGCAAACCTAACCTCTTATTAATTCATTGACAAGACTCTCATCTTCATGAATCCATGAATGGCAGCTGAAGGAAGAAAACCCATCAAATGCCATGAAACTCACAATGAATTGGCCCAAGCTAGCATCACTCTAGGAGGCTCAAAACAATAGCTGTAAGAATTTATGGTGCTTCAAAGGCTGAAGATTTTCACTAGGAAGCCAGGCAAGGGCTATACACTGCATTTGTATATATTTCACATACATTTGGTGAAATTACAGAAAGGAATTGCTACTGCACTTGAGCACCTAAATATTTATGAAATTGTACATAACTAATCTGTATAATTTTATTGTCTAAATCAATGTTAAGATTAGATCTGAAGAATCTGTTCCATTTTTAAAGCTAAAGACTTTTTCCACTGTAGAGATGGCATCTGCCTAAAAATTTTTTTGCAGTTAAATTTTATTTATTCATATGTAACACTAACCACAGCACTTCAGGCAATTTTGCCTTATTTCCAGCTTGATAGATTCCAGTATCTCTGTTATAAGGCTGTTAATACAGCCAAGTCTAACTGCAGGTATGGAAAATAACCTGATTTCATGTGCAGAAAGCAATATCTTTTTTAACAGTGTGAAATTGTGCTGCTTACTCTAGATGCTAAGATTCTTGAGACTGAGCGCACTGTCTGCCTGGATATATTAGAGTCCCGTTGCAAAACCACGGCAACAGCAGGCGGGAAAACCGCTTGTTTGAGAGCATTACTGCCAAACAGGCGCCAAGCTGTTATATATGGGAGGCAGCTAATCACAGGACAGAACGTAAGACATAAACTGGATTTCCAAAGGGTTAGAGACTCAAAAAATTTGTACTGAATGCGCCCTCAGGGCATCTTTTATTTTCACTAGGCACTGCCTTTAAAAAGCTCAGGGTGTACTGATGTGGAATCTCCCGGCGCAGATGCCCCAAACACTTGGGGGGTGCAAAGGACTAACATATATGTTAACTTAGTGTGATGCTCCTTTGCAGAGAAGAATGACAGTTGCCTGAGGACACAATTTTACTTTAAGTGGTATCCATATGCAGTGCACGACTTTGGGGTAAAAAGAGGAATAGTGAAACAGAAATTAAGTTTTTTGTCAAATAAATACTTTTTAAAAGAATTTCAGAGTGTAAAGGGGTTTGCTAGCAGTGTTTGGGATTTTTTCTGTTCTTTATGTATGGCAAAGGTTATTGTAAACTTGTTTTTCATTTCTTAGGACTGTTTGTTGCAAAATAGGAATGAAATATCAAAATGTCAGAGGGAGCACCACAGACACGGTGAACTGCAATTCTTTTATTTATTTTCACTTTACTCTTGCTCTAAATTACTAGGAAGTTAAATCCTTCTGGGTATTATCCAGCCAGTCCTACACTTTAAAGAATTTTAAAAAATCATTCCGTCTGTAAATGCTGCATTTGAAGAGCAATTTCACCATTTGCATTGCAGAACAAAAACTTAGGTGTCATATTAAGGACTCTAATGTGGTCACACAGCTTTGTTGTTTTTTCTTTTTCAGGTGATCAGGTCAGAAAAACTGTTCCTTTAATTACAGTTTTAAAATCTGCATTGAAGTGGATCATGTTCACTTGCTGTATGGCACTCAACCCATACAATTTTAATACTAATCTGTATTGCAGAACATTGCAGCCATGGTATTATATTAAAAAAAAACACCAATAACTTCCATAGACAACATTAGCAGTCAAACGTGCTTACAAAGGTTCTTTTTTTTAAATTTAATTCCATGGTTTTACTCTGTGACTAATAAAATTATGCAAAATCACAGTACATCAAAAGATGCAATTACCTTAAATGAAGCACTCTACCATAATGCAGGAAAAAAACCAACCAGACAATGTTCCACATCAAAGCCACTTCAGAAATAAATGTGACATTTTAGGAAAGGAATTTGTAAACTAACAGCTTGGAAGCCACAGAGGAAAATGGCCTTCCCAAATAAAAATTCTTGAAATCTCATATTTTTGTCATCATAAGAACCTACTACAGTGATAATAGACATTCTCCTCATATGCTCTTCATTATATGTAATTTATATACCGGTTTATGTTTTGCTGTGCTTTCTAAATTTACTGCCTTTGCTTTTTCTTCTGCAGAAAAGATGAGGTATTCACAGGTATAGTTCTAGTCCCTCACCTCATTTTTGACAGAATGAAGAGGGCAAGTATGGCTCTTCCTGCAGGGCAACATGCAGACCTTTATTCTTGATAGATGGGAAAATAGGAGTTGATAATATGGCACCTTTCCTTCTCTTGATTGAGGAGATAATACTGAATTTCTCACTTCAGTATGTGAGGTAAAATAGTTCTGGAGATACTGTGAACAGAAATACATTAAATGCTTTATGGCCCCGTGCCACCATGACTTTTAAGGAAAAAGCCTAAAAGAATGTGGGTTTAATGGAGATGCTCTAACATTTGGAAAATTACAGATACATCCAGACACATGATACTTATCATATCTGTCTTCCATAACTTTGCCGAAGTGCTATTCCAAACTCTCCTGTGCTCTGTCCCTGCACAGCCTGATGATTAAAGGTTTTGTCCTAGGCTGATAGGTCCCAGGGGTGTATACATACCCTGTTATTCTTCACTTAATTTTTCTCTTCTTCTTTCTCAAGAAAGCTCTGCGCTCTCTTCATTGTTTTAACCAACTCTGCAACTGGTCCTAAGAGAACTGTTTATAATGGACCTGTGGTGTTTTCCTAAAAGGTAACACCTTATGAAGTGAAGATAAGGTTAGTTTTTCTTGAATATACGTCTTTGCACTGACTGATACTGAATGAGAGTTGCCCTCTCATGTGCAGTCATGAAGCACAAACCAAATTTTCTTTAACTCTTCCTGGGAGCCTTAAATGCAACTATATGGATAATTTAGCATTACCTCCAAAGAACTAGTGCAGAAGGTATCTAGTTGTATTCCCATAATCTCAAATTTCTCTACACAGGCAAAAGCCTAGACCCTGTCAGGCACTGGATTTGATCACGTAACCATATTATATTATAAGGGAGTGAAAGACCTGAAAATGATATCTCTGAGGAATTTGTAAATCTAGGTCTGTGCTGTTCCTACCTATGCTGAAATTATGGTGGTTTTGTCTCTTAATTTAGATTTTCATTTCGAAGGCATATGTTATCCCTTTTGTATCATACAACTTTTTCTCGTATTTTTGATTTTCTTTAAAGCTTTATTCGTAGTAGATTCCAGTTAGATACATAAATTTCATAACCATTTGTTAATAAATAGGTTTCGTATTTCTCTGATGTTTGCTTTCGCTTCCAATCTCCTGGATAAAAACAATTGTTAGTTGAAGGATTTTCATGAATCTGAGGGAACTTCTACAAAAATCTCTGGAAAATCACTCTTTGTCTCAGTTTTTCACTGCCTAGGCTTTTTATTCTTTTTTATTTTTCAGTGAGTCATGGTATACTTTCCACTCCTGCAAGAAGGAAGGACATTACTCAAGAAAAATCAGAGACACAAGTTAAATAAATCAGCAGTCTAGCTGATGTTTCAGGTAAATCACTCCATATGAAGATACTGTTCCTGTTTCTAATTAATGTCCTAATAATTTGTCTCCCTAACGTTGCTAGCAGATTTTCTATAGAATAAGAATTTTAGTCATAATATGTTCAAGTGTTTTCATATCCAGCCACTTTTCTTCTCCAGTTTAGATGCATTATCCATGTAAGCAGCTTTGTCAGCAGCTAGATGGTACATAAACACTTCTGTGTTTGTCTAAGTTCCCGTGCTTAAGTGGAGGATTGGAGCAGATGATCTCCAGAGGTTCCTTCCAACCTCAAACCCTCTGCCATTCTGTAACATGTGTGTGTATTTTAGGGGTAAATGTACGGATATAACAAATACATGTAGTTATCAAATTTTGTTTCCCCCAAAGGCTGTCAAGCAGGCACAGTTACCTCTCAGGTTTTATTGAATATCTTCTATAGAGACACGAGACAGATTAACTAATTTACATGAACTAACCTAGATGACTTTCAAAACATACCTTGAAATAATGCCAATAAGTAAAATCCAAGATTCTAGTCCTACACAAAACAAAAACCAAATCCATTTTAAATTTGTTTCAGTGGTTTTACAGTAATTAGGGAGCATTGTGTGGGAAGGCCTCACGGTTTATCTGAGAAATCATCATGGCCTCTCTGCAGTGCCTGCACGTTAATGCAGGCAGGGTGAGGAAGAGCACAAGCAATTGGAGATCTATGTTCCACAGCAGGGCTACGGTTTTGCTGCTTGGATCACAGAAACACAGTGGGAAAACTCACATGGCTGGAGAGCTGCAATGGATGGACACAGGCCCTTTGCAAAGGACAGGCTGGCTCTGAGACAAGGGACTCTCGTGGATGTGAAAGAGCAGCAGGAACACACAGAGCTCTGCCTAGGACAGGTGGCCAGCTGCCTGGGAGTTTATGGGTCAGAATTAGAGGACGAACCAGTGTGGGCAGCATTGTGGGGGATGTCTGCTATAAACCGTCTGATCAGTGACAGGTGGAGAAGGCTTCTTCAGCCAGCTGGAAGAAGACTCACACTTGGAGGCCCCTGTCCTCATGGGGGGCTGGAAACACTCAGATGATCTACTGCAGGAACAACACAGCAAAACACAAGCAGTCGTAGAGGTACCTGAGTTAATGGATTAATAATTTCCTAAGACAGGTGACTGAGGAGCAGATGGCAATTCTGTTCCTGACTACAATCAAACAAAACAAGGAAGCATACTGCAGCTAGAAGCAGGGACGGGTGACCCAGAAGATGTATGTAGACACTGCCCAAGAGTGTAGGGATGGTTCCAGAAAAAGTAAAACTAAAGCCACTTGCATTGATCCTACTTTAGACAGGGAGGTGGACTAAATGATTTCCTAAGACTCCTTCCAACTTCGACCACACTATTGTTTCTATGATGGCTGTTTTCAAACAGTCATTTTTAAATCATCATTTTCACTTCATTTGAGTATTTTGAGTAAGAACAATGTCAAGACCTATTCCTCAAGTGCAGCACATAATGCAAGAAATTTTAATAGAGACAAAGACAATGCAGATAGCAGTGCCTTGGCAGAAGAAGGAAACACATATGTCAGAATGTGTTATAGTCTTATATCACACACTGAACCACAGAACATGACTTTTTGCAATATTAAACACAATCCGAAAAGAAAAGAAACAGCTCGTTATAGACAGTTTTCTACATTTTGTGTTAATCACAATGCATGTCCTCCTCCTTCTGGGAGACTGATGCTGTTCCAGTTTCTGCTTATTACAGGTGTAAACACCACCGTCACATCATGATTAAAACCATAATTACATTGGTCCTGTTCATCTTTAGCACTATGCATGATTCTGTGACAGTAGCAGTTACTGTTCTTTGTTGCACTGTAAAATATACTGACATATGGCCAATAGCCTGCTGAAGAGTAGCTCTCCTAAAAAATAAATGAAAAATATGCATTTATTGTTCTTTTGCGTATATCATCATATTGCACTAAAGCAGATCACAGCAACCAATGCTTAAGTTACAATTTCATTCTAGCTGTGCCTTTACATTTTTTCCTTAATGCCTTCATGAATACTTGTCTTTGGGACCAACATTTTGCATACTCGGTCTCTGTTTAAGACATGAATGTTCTTCTACAGTACGAGCAAACATAGTTGTTTTCTAAGTATATAACAGTGAAAATATTTCTCTCCTTGTATATTCCAAACAGAAATGACATGCTCAGACAAACCCATAACTCAGAATCTAGAAACCCCAATAAAAAGGAAAGTTGCTTACTTCATGGAGATAACTTGTAAAGGATGTAGTGTTTTGAGCATAATAATTGTTTAAGGTATCTGCTTCACCATTGACAAAAGTTTTCTTCTGTGATTCAAGCCATTTGCAGGTCCAATGCTCACTGTTTGGGGAAGCAGGATGTGATCAGCTTCATGGAGCAAGACCAACCTAACCAACCTAAAATGCATCTCAAAAGCCATAGTTTTATTGGAAGTGGAAAGGCGTAAGTCTACAAATGCCTGGGAGCATCTAGTTCTTATAAATTCTTCCAGTGGAACTATCAAAGAGCCTTCAGCAAACAGGAGGATTATTGAAAAAAAGCTCCACAAATAGATTTCAAAACAAGACACAGCAAAATAATTTCCTCACACTTTGTTTCTATCCCTCTCCACTTAATTTTAAATACCTCAGAGACCTAGAGCCCAGGAAGAATTCAAATATTACCAATTTGTTGCAACGTCAAGCAGTAGCTTCCGCTAAAGTTTTTGGGAAATTTGTTTTGCACAAGTACAGTAATGAGCTAGGTAAAACTAATTAATTACTGTGAAGTCAGGTATTCGGCTTCCTAGGTGTTGTAGGGAAAGAAAAACCTCCAAAACCTCAATCCAAAACAATGGAATAATATTTAGGGAAGTAATAGTCAGAACAATAACTTGTAGCCAGCTTCTATAGCCTCAGAGTTAAGGTGGGAGAGCCACAGAGGAGGGAGATTTGTGGATGTCATTCTGTGAGCAGGCTTAGTCCAACAGTTTGAAATTGTTTGAAGTACTGAATGGAAAGAGAGAGGTGGGTATTTTCTTCCTCGCTCGAAGTAGATGTGTTCAGCCAAGACTTTCAGATGGAGCAGGATTCCTCCCTTATATAGTGCCTGGTGAATATACAAGACTGTTCTGAAGAAAGGTCAAAGTGTGATGTATGATTTTTAATGCTCCAGCTTCCTTGCTTGGCCTGATTTTCAGTTTATTGTTATTAGCTCAGTTCATACCTCCCAGACACGAGATGTTCTCAGGTATGCTTTCTGACACACGTATGGGAAACCTGTGTAATTACCTGCCGTGCAGAATTAGCAACCACAGTCTGAAAGGTTAGATTTGTTTCTTATGAGCTCGTTTACAGCAAAATACCAATGTGACATCAAGGGAAATGACTGGCTACAAAGAAAAACAAGGCCAAACAATTGATGATCCGATTTCACTGAGTCTTAGGTGATTCAGTGGAATTTCCAAAAAGATTCGATTAGTGAACCAAAAAAATAGAAATGCCTTTTTTGACATTTTGGACATGATTTTGATTAAAAGCAGACTGCATAGTCCTTGGCTCTTTGCATTAATAGTTTTTCAGCCAGCCTCTCTTGTTTGATGAAGGACTGCGAAATCTGGCTGAGAGCAATTCAAAGGAATAATTACATCACTCCATCAATTAAATCTCACCACTGCTATTCCCAGCAAATTTGACAAGCAGAGAAAGCGAGGGGAGCTGAACAGAATTTCCAGTGAAAGCCTATGTTTACTTTTGGAGCAGATATTTTCAGCACATTTGGTTTAACTCATTGTCACAGCCCCAAGAAACAAAGGCTGACAGCAAAGAGAAGAAGAGAGGACTAAAAGCTAGCAAAAAAAGTACCAAAATGATTTAAGACATCGTTCAAAGCAAACCTAAGTATTCAATTGTTATGTAGGGTTCAGTCCTGTGTTTTAAGCCTTCTTCTGTATCTCAGGTCGCAAAACCAAAACTCATTCAGGTTCTAATTTACATATTCCAGAATATTGCAAGGTGATAATCCAAGCAGAGTCATGCTGAAATTAAACATGTTAGTGTGCAAACCTTAAGGCCATTTTCATAGCTACAGCTGAGTCACTTAGGCAGCTAAGCCACTCAGTGAAATTAAATATAATAAATTAAAGGCACATGTCTGTATTTATCACTCTTTTGCTTTTCACTGCGTTTGAATATGCTCAGGGTTGATGTAATAAAATCTCTTTTGGCAGAATTTCTTTGTTCTCTTTCCTTTACTTTCCTGTAAAAAGGATCTTTGTGAACATAAAACCCCCCAGATTACAACTAGCATTAAATGAAGTATAGACACAAAATGGTTGTTTGGAGGTTTTCAGGTCTCTGTACTATTTGTTTGCTTTATTCCATGGAGGTCTCAGAGGATAAGAGACTGATCATTATGACCTGAACTGAGTTTCTGTGTGCCTTTTAATACATTTGAGGCAACAATTTTTTAAAAAATTATTTTTATTGCCTTGGTAGAAACTGGCAATGAAAACAAATATGTACCATTTAAGGCTATCTTTCCTATAAACGGACATGTTTTGATGTCAATAAACTGCTCAAATCTGCCACCAGTGCCGTAATTACCATGGCATTAAAAGTGCTCCTCTTCCATGTACTCCCATCTGACACAACTGTTGCCAGCACAACCAAGGCTCCCTTGCACTGCCCAGTTATCTCCTAAGTGGCAAATCTCGGCACGTTCACTGAACCACGACGCAGCGAGCATCCAAGCAAAGAAGGTACCGTTTCTCACCATTAGAATCTTCACAACTGTGAGTGCTCAAGTGCAACTATGCCCAGCCTGCCATCACAGGAATGGCTATGCCACAATGCTCCTCTCCATCCGCTCTTTCTCAGACAACACCGACCAGCCAGAAGCAAACTCGGGGATACAAACTAAAGTCCTGAAAATCACCCGTTCCAGAGATGCCCCCACCATCACTTGTGCTGTCCTGGCAGTGCTCTGTTGGTTTGGAAAATAGGAAGGCCAAATGACTGGCAATGCAGTATTACTGCTACCGTGAAACATTTATTGCAGGGAGGGAAGTTCCTTTAGAATTAGGGTTTGCAAGGGGCTGTTGTGAACTGCAGGAGACGCCAGCTAACAGACCCGCGTGCAGTGAAGTGGTGTGGGCTCCTTCCCAGCAGCTCAGCTAGCTCCTCAGTTGAAAGAGATGGTGAAGGGAAACTACTCAGGCTCTAAGAGCATTTCATGTCACAATGAGCATGCCTCTGAAAGTGGACACAGTTGTAACAGGGCGGTGTAAATACTGACTAAAGACAAGTCAAAAAAAACCAAACCAGCAAAATATAAAAAATTGGACAACTGAATGCCCACCTACTCTTTTTTTTGGTGCCTGCATTCTCCTAGATTTCAGGTTGTTCTGTGGAAACTCTGAAAGAAACCTGAAACACAAGGACTGAAAAATTGGTTTGTTTATTCCTATGCCGCATAGCAAGCAGGTGAATACTGCAGTTCCTTGGTGAAGAAGCATTTTTTAACCTCAAGAAAAATAATTCAGTGATATGTCCATAAAATCACATGAGTCTGTCAACTGCAACATAGCCTGAGGGGAGTATATCCTGGACTTTATCACTCAGCATTATAAGGACAAGGCAAGACATCAGAATTTTCACCACATGGAAGTTAAAGGACAACAGCACCACAGCCTTATCTCTGGACATCTTTGGTTGTGAACAAGAAGTACAGAGCCTTTTCTTTCTCACCAGTTTTCAGTGGAAATGCTAAAATGCATTAGTTATTCCACATTACCCTGCTGGACACCCCAAAAGGCATAAATCTCCCTGCTGCAAAGCTCAAGACTTCATATGGCCAGCTATGAATACAAAATCTACCATGCTCCTTCTTGATAATGCTGCTCAGCGCTGCAGTAGTTTTTTGTATTTCAAGGAGAAAGGAAGACTTTACCTCATTAACATTGGGCTAATTGCTCCAAACAACCTTAACACTCTTCACAAAGAAAGGAAGCTCTTGCCATTTATAAAATAGATAGATTGAACTGATACCAAAGCGAATCAATCAACTTATAAAAAGCATGTGAAAGTAAAAGGCACACATCTAACAGATTTAAAAGCCCCTTTATAAACAAGAAGGACCTTAATTATCTTTAACTTATTGGAATACCGAATGTTACTAAAACCACATTGCTTCTGACAGATTCACATTAATTTCTCCAGTATGAGAAGTAGCTATTAGAAAAGCAATTAGCTATTAATTTTTTCCTTCTCTCTCTCTCTCTCTCCTTTTTTTTAATATGCAATTCAAAGCAATTAAGACCCTATCTTCTTTTGTATCAGGTGGAGAAAACAGGGTGACTTATTTTGCTTCCTGTTCAAATGGAACTGCAGATGTGTCAATAATTTTTAAGAACCATGGCACATTGCAACAAAACTGAAGCTTTTACCAAAAACCAGGCAAAATAAAATTTTAAAAGGTAGTATTATAATTTTATATATCACAAATGTGTTACTAGATTATTCTTAACCCTGCAGTCCAGCAACATCTTTGAAGTGGTGAGCTTAACATAGATTGGTCTGCCCTGCTCTCTAACTCATCTGGTACTGGTCCACATCAGTGCCTAAACGAGCTGGTGCAAGCCAGGTTAAGTGCTGAGGCTCTCAGTGAAAGTTATCTCAACCCAGCAACACTGGATTCGCCCGTGGGAAAATAAGGGAAATAGCACAGAACCTGCTAAGAATCAGGATGCCCACCTGTCCAAGTACTGGAGTTGTAGACCTGGAAATAAGTAATCACTTTGCTTTTCAGAATAGACAAACCCACCAAGTGGGGGAAGCAGGTTTCTAGGATGGAAATAAATAGCTCACTCTAACACTTTCATTCCAGCTTTCTAAATATTTTGCTTAGACTTACTGTATTAATTTACAACTTTTTACTTCTTTCTGTTTTTGCTCATGTAGATTTCTCCTGCCACCTTCTGCTTCTTTTTTAAGTAGAAAAAATGAAAGGACATGCTTTAAAAATTACTGAAAATGCATGGAGAAATGCGAGGGAAAAAAAGTCACATAACAATGTCAGGAAGACAGCATTTCAAAGTAAGGCAGAATTGCTGAATCAATTGTATTGCCAACTTCAATTCTCATGCTTCATAATTTCCAGGAGATTGACTTAGCAGCCTTTCCAGTATTTGGAAACATAATGACTCAGTGTCACATTTCCTATGCTGCCCTTAGGCCATTGCACAGGATGCAAAATGCTCCCTGGGCACTCCTGGCTGACCATCAGATTGGGGTCCTGCACGAAAGTGCCCTGATGTGTTTCTCTTGGAAGGATAACCTCGTAGCTTCAGGCACCTGAGCTGCCAGAGACTGAAACCTTGAATTATCAATGACTTTCCTCTCTCTCTTTCTCCCCCCGGTCCTCCATTCTTCAAGAGCTGCTCAGTTGACCTGACAAGATATTTCTTTTAATTCCTAGGAAAAAGGATCTGATTTATTTTCATATGAATCTGCCAGTCTTACTGGCTTACTATAGTGCAAGTAAATTGGTGCACTTGCTTCAGAGAGAGATATCAAGCTCACTTAAGTAACACATTTCCCCGGAGGGGCCAAAAGAGATGTAGAGAAAAAGCCGTCTCCTCTGTCCTTCTGTGGCAGAAGGCTTGGCTGGAGACAGGGAGAGATCGTGTTAGGTTTGAGGCAGGGATTAGATCTGCATGAAAACTTTTCCAATTCCCTTGATCCCGAGCTGGGCCAAAGCACTCAAGTCTCCTATTCACATGGGACCATGCCTAGACCTGAAGAGGATGGTCCCAGTCTACTGACAGACCAAAGTTATTTCAACAGATCAAAGTTATTTCACTGAAATCACTGAAAAGAGCCACTTCTCATAAACCAGCTGTTATGACCGGTTGAAGTAAACACATGAAAGAAATTTTTTCTTAGTTTTCTGCCATCTTCTCTGCCTTATTCAGGGGAAACATGCAATAAATCTTGTCTGTATCAATTCCAGACTTGTATTTCAGATGTGGAATTTACATATATCATAATAATATATATAAATACAATATATTTATATTTACTTTCAAATATTTGGGGAGAGTATGGAAGGAAAATGTAGAAAATGGTAGGGAACACAGATCTGGGGAAAGACACACTGCAATGGGGATTATTCCAGGGAAAATCTTATACTAGACAACCTTTATTTCAGTTGATGCGTATACTATGAACGATACAGTCAGTAAATTTGAGGAAAATTACTCTGGCAACAATAGCCCTCATGCCTTTGAAACATGAACAGTTTTGAATAAGCCTACATCTGCTGAAATTGAAAAGAAAGAAGTGGGGTTAGCTGACAGGGATGGAAGAGAGTATTTGGAATGAGCGAAGAGCAACTATTTTTTTTTTTCCTTTTTTTTAAATCCAGACACTCTCAGTGTGTACCTACCATAAATGGTTACTTCTTATTTCAGGAGATGATGTTGTCACCACTATTTCAGGATAATTTACCAAATATTCATACTAAAAAAGTCAAAAAGTCATGGAAATTGATTTTTTAAAATATCAAAAGCCACTACAACAATGTATGAAGAATAATATCCTTTCGCTTGGTGCGGAGGACTGACCTGTGAATGTGAATAATAAGGGATAATTTTGACACACGTGTTGTAGCCCCACTTTGGTTCCACAGTCTGCATAAGTATTTCATGGGGTTTGCTTTTCCATATGGACACAGTTTTTGTTGAGATGCCACTAGCCTTTCAGAAGTTGATATTTAAGGATCGTGTTCTCCAAGTTCAAAAATGGTCCATCACATCAAGTAGGAAATTAAGCAAAGGTGGCAGGAGGCCTGCATGGATGAGCAGCTCAGTCAAGGAGCTCTTGATTGAATTTGGATATAAAAAATTGTACAATAGGTGGAAGCACCAACAGGTGGCCCAGGAGGAGTCTAGAGTTGGTGTCACATCTTGTAGAGATGAGGATTGGAAAGTCAAGGTCAACTTGAAAGGAGCATGGGATGCAGAGGGAAAGAAGAATGTTGTTCACAAGTACATAAACAGCAAAAGGAAGACTAGAGAAAACATGAATGAATGGGGCAGAGGAGTTGGTGATAAAGAGCACAAAACAGGCCAGGGTATTAATCTTCTCTGACTCGGTCTTTATCAGTAAGAAAAGCCTTCAGGAATTCCAGGCCCCTCAGACCACAGGCAAAGTCTGGAGCAAGGAAGACTTATCCTTCACAGAAGAAGACTAAGATGGAGAGAGCTTGAAAAACACTGGACATGCATAAACCCATGGGGCCTGATGGGTGCTGAGGGAGTTGTCTGATTTCAGTGCAAGGCCATTCCTGATAATCTTTAAATAATTATGGTGGCTGGTGTTGAGGAATGTATTCAGTGCCAGTAGCTCGGGGTGCAGCTGCAGTGGGAAGCTCAGAGGCCAGGAACTGCCAACCCTTGGCACAGCAAAGGGCACAGGGGCTGGACACTGAGGCACTGCAGGAGCCCATGAACTCCACACTTTCCCACCATTTGACTATAAGAATATAAAAGCTCAGGGTTTCCTCTGTTCGGGGTGCCTCCTCAGAGGACAGCTCAAACTGTTAATTTGTTATTTAGTTATTGCACCAATTTAATTATTTTAAGAATTGGGACGTCAGACACTGTGCCACGGGAAATGTGGAGTCGAGCCAGTAAGGAAACCTGATGTGATTGTGTGAGTGTGGGGTGTGTGGCTGCAAAGGGGCTTCAGTGCCAGCTCAGGTGGTGCAAGTGTGGAAGTGGCTCCTGGATGGTCAGACAGGGAAGTTTCCTTAACAGTGGTATTGGTGATCAAGGACTGGAATACAGCAAATGTCACACTCAGCTTAAAAAATATTCCATTTTAGCCACATTCAATTACATTAACTGTCAGCATCGCTTATACCAACCAAACAAAATAAATCTGAGATCTTAAATCATTAATAAAGGAAGTTCCAGTTTATTTATTCTCAGATGGCAACAAAAAACTGAAATAAACTGTGTTAGAAGATATATCGAATTAAGGCAGGAATACATTTTTCTCCATAAAATGAATAGGAATTTGGTGTTTCATTTCGACACCAGCCATGTGGGTATAGTGATAGTGAATAATGTCAAGCACTGCCAGCATCTTCATGGAACATACAAAGGTGCTTCTTCAAAATACACTGGCAGCCTTTCTGTGAATTTTATTTCTTGCCTTTCTAGAATCGAAGTGTTAATCCGCTTGGGGGTTGTTGCAACTTTTTTTTATTTGCTTGTTTAATTTATATGGATAATTGCTTCAGCAGCAGTAGCTCTAATTGTAGCAATTAGCAAGGTCACATTTTTCCTCTTTGAAAAAAAAATTCCAGCTGAGAGTATAGAAAGACACTATAAAAGAAATTAAATCAAAGGTACTGAAGACTTCTCATCATAGTATATGTCATTTATGTTCTCACTGAATAAAGAGAGAGCAGGATAACATTAATTTTTGAGCTTAGCATGCAATTTTGAGGGGAAAAAACCCCCATAACCACATGAAGGAACCATATGGACCACAAAGTATTCTTTCCAGCCTCGGAGGTCACCTGCTCTTCACCAGAACAAAAACTTGGTTTTCCTTTTCTTATTTGCCTTTATCCTGATGTACTGCTTAACCAGAGGCATGTGAGAGACAACACAAGCTTAAAGTCTAGGCAATTAAATGACCTCCTAACATCTATGCTACATTTTGCATCCTTTCTCACCTTGTGCCCTTACTCTGTATTGGTGAAGTAACTGGGCAAAGACATAGGAAGTGAAAGTAATTTACATTCCCAAAGAGTGTCCTGAAATATTTCTAGGAATATGTTACATGCCCAGGCTCTCCCAGTTTTGCAAGCTACACTACACCATCAACTGCTTCATCCTCCGAGGAGGCAGGTAATGACAGAGGAGGTCTGTATCTCCTTCTCTTGACCCATCCTCCATCTCCATAAAGCAAGCACTAGCAGTGACCCGTAAGGCCAACTTAGATGACGCTTCTCCACCTCCTCTACCTCAGCGAAATGCCATGGACAGACAGTATATCACTTCCACAAGAACGTCACTGGTCAGAGGCAGGGCACAATGGTATGGACACTGGCATGCTTCTTGCAAATCCAGCTCAAAATATTCCTAATCAGTTACAGGAGCATTTTACACTGATTCTAGGCGTGCAACTGAAATTAAGTCATGCCAGCTGTATCAGCTAAAGAGGAATATATTTTTAAAGGACAGATAAAGACACTAGGCATCTGGGTGGCCTTTAGAGGAATTGCTACGGTATAGTCCTAATACCGTTCAAAGGCTCAGGATCAGATGTCATAAAAATTTTAACCAGCTGCATATTTAAGGCACGTCTGCCAGGCATACAGGCTGTACCTCTCCAGCATTCTAAGTGCAATTTCTTCTTTTCAGCTAGCATGTAATATATTTGATGGTCTATTATATATCCTGAGGTAGTCCAAAGTAATACACAGCATTATTTACGAAATCCTGATTTGCAGCTCAGTATCGCTTTCCGGCACATTACATAGTAACACAAGATGGCTGCTGACTGCGTGTCTTTTGAGAAGAATATTGCCAAAAGACAGAAACATGTAACTACTTGAGTTTACTGCATTAGAATATAGAGAGTTTCATTTCCATTTTTCCCTTTATGCTCCAGCAAGTGGAACACAAAAAGTGAAATTAACTCTGGGTAGTTGTTCATGTACTTGTGACAGCACTTTGCAGGAGGAAAGAAAGGAATAGTGAAGAAGTTAGGTCTCACTGTTACAAGTAGATAGAAATATTTTCTTTGCAAAAAAACCAGAAAGTAGGTGGCTGGAGGCCAAATCACTGTCTGGAGAAAAGACAAAAGGAGGAAGGAAAGAAGAAAGGAAAACAAACCATTGGGAAACAGGAAATGGGTATATAGTTGACAGAATTGTTGATCGGGAAAAAGAACAGATAAAATATGTATCTTCAAAGAAAACCATAAATAGAGAAGATAAGGAAAGTTTGAATAAGTATCTGCTGGACATCATCTTTGGATGTTTATGTTTTGCTCCCCCTTTAGAGAAGGCCTATTATCATCAAGCTTTCGCATGAGAAAGTGTGAATGTAAATTAAATCCTGCGATAAACTAGAACGTAGGAAAACTTCTGCTGAAATTGAGTTTTGGCTGTGGAATGAATACAGGATCAGGATGTGATTCAGTTAGCAGGATTTTTTCTTAACCATCTGTTCCATGTCTTGAATTAATATTAGAATCTTCCCTTGAGTGGTTTTGGAGTCTTAACTCTCTCTATTCCAAGAAAACAGCCAGAACAACTATCACTTGGGATTGTCCATGATCAACATGAGTGATGTCCAAAAACCTTTGCTCGGGGTAGAAGTAGCAGAAGCACCCAACAACACGTCTCTCCTCCAAGGACAGTGCAGATTAGGTTGTGCAGATTCCAGGCTTGTAAAGAGAAGAAAAACAGGTTATTACTGCCTTCTGATACCATAGCAAACATAGAAAAGGAGCAGGGGAGCAGGGAGGGTAGAGAAACACATTCATTTTAATGGCTTTTTCTAAAGAAGTTGTAAAGAAGTTGTTATTATTGTTATAGAAAAAGTTCAGCTAGATGACAAAACATAATTTATTGTTTGCAACTTTTTATTTTAGGATCTTTTCAAAGAGAATAATATTAATGAGGATAACTTGGTTCAGAGTATCCTTCTTCTGGAGACATTCAAAGCCCACCTGGCCACGATCCTGTGCACTCTGCTCTAGGAGAACCTGCTTTATCAGGAGCTTTGGTTTAGATGATCTTCAGAGGTCCCTTCCAATCCCAATTATCCTGTGATTCTGCGAACCCAGCTGCACTAAATTATCTAGCAGTTGAGTTCAGTTTCCTTTAAATATCANTATGGTAATTAAAGATTAAAGGGCAAGATGCCCAGTACAAATGTGCTATCAAAATAGTATGTCTTGATTCCAGTCAGGACCGGGTTAATTTTTGCAGTAATCAGGAGCGGGTATATATAGGACCCAGAGGTTATTATATACCACCTTACCTGGTTGCTGGGGGCAAGAGGAAAGGAGCCTCTTCTGGAGAGAGGAGGGTCCTACTGGTTCACAAAACATGTTGGAAGGAGCGTTTGGGTGATGTTGGTTCTGAGCAATCACATGTGAATTGTTCCCCTCTTTTGTGCTTTTGTTATTAATATTGTTGCTGTTACTGTTCGCTCTCTTATCTCATTGCTGTTTCCAGCAAATTGTTCTTTTCTCAACCCGTGATTTTCACCTTTGGTGCCTCTCCAGCCACCTTCAGGAGTAGAAGGGATGGGGGAAGGAGGGAGGGGAGCAAGTGAGTGGCACACGGTTTGGAGAGTCTCAGTGGGAGCCCTAAACTAGGGAGTACCTTTTCTAAACCATGAGATATTAGTACGAGTTCAGATTTTCATTAACAATTCTGTGTCGTACGTTTAACTTGTAAAAGATCAGCCATTCACTTCTGTGCATAACATCCCCTAGGGGTCTCCTCCTCGTTATGACCTTCCCATTACACTCCAAGAGGTCTCAGTCATTAGCTAAGCCCTGGCCACTGCATCCTTAATGGAAACCATAGAAGCCTAGAGTATACCTCAGTTATGAATTTCAGTGTACTGAAACTCAGTGCCAGCTTCAGGAATAATGTAGAGGTCAACATCCATTACCCTCTGAGGCGGTAACCATGGGTTGTCCCTTCATTAGAGAAGAGATGTTGTATTAGTGAAGCCCACATGGTGACATTTTCCTCACTCATGGGAGTTTCAGTCTGCCCTAAATTTTGTAAAGTTTCCTGGAGCTCTGAAGAATGATGTGAATAGAGACAACTATGGCAGAATTTCCGTATTTCTTCTGAAGGTTTTTCAGCATATCATGGCACGTTATTAAATGTTAGGTGAATGAATACTGTGAATACCTAGCATCTTGTCCTTTTACACTTAATGAGCAACTGTAGCATCTTTCTTCTTCATTTTATCTTAACATTGAGTTTGCCTCTGTAAGCTCATTCCTTTTATATTTAATTTTCTGAATTGTTTCCCTGGCTCATCCTTGCCTAACAGAGAGCATTAGGAAGTATCCATGGCTTAAAAGTCAGGCCTGTGAATGTTCACAGGATGCTGACTTCAATTGGATTTTAGCTCTTTTGCAACCCAGGAGTCTTTAAGCTGCTAATGTCCACAAAATGAGACGATAGTGGTAATGAGGATATGCTGGACTTAGGCACTGAACTGGTGTGAAACCACCAATAGTTGTGGTTGATTTGTCTTATTTCCATTTGTCTATGTTGTACATTGTGGATTTTGCTTCTGACACTTCTTAAAAGGTGCAACTGACATTTTAACTAAGGACAATTAAGAAATGTATGGGATTCTTTGCATATCTTTCAGTTGGTCTAAGCTTTAGTATTAGAGTGATTTACCTTACTGTAGCCCTACAGGAGAGAACTATACAAGCTGAGTTCCCAGACACCCAGGCCAAAGTTTTGTTACAATATGAATCTCTTCCAGTAATTTTTCTTCTCTCTCTTCCTTATGATTGCACATTAAATGAAACCAAGACTGCGGAAATAATTAATTTACCTAGAAATCCTGTGACAGATCTCTGGCAAGAGCAGCTGCAAAACAACTTAAAAATTATTCATCTCAGCTTGGAATCAATTTTAACAGATTTTGAGAGCTTGTGAATATAGTATCATCAATCATATCATCATAAGAATATCATATTATCATCAGTACTTACAAACAACCTCTTATGTGTACCCAGAAAAATATATGACTGTATTTGCTGAGATGCTGTATTCAAAAGCATGGAATACTTCTCCTCCAGTATTTGCTGCTCATCCTCACGGGACTGTTGGATTTGAATGACAAACACCATAGAGGGCCGGGGGCCCAAGGGCTTAAGCCACTGACACTCCCAAGAAATATTCCTGAAGAGTAACTGGAAACACCACTTTGCAGAGGTCTGGCAGACATCTGAATTACCACTTTTCTGGCACACTTCTCACACTGAGGAGGTAAAACGAAGGGACATTACAGAATTCTTACCATCTTACTTTGACGTGTATTCAGTGAATTTCATAGGCTTGTCTTCATAAACCAGTAGGTTATTCAGTTCCTTTGCCATTTAACTGAATTATTTAAACTGAGAAAGAAAAATGCTTTAAAGCATGACAAATCACAATTTAAATAAAAAGTCACATGAAAAGTCACATCATCTTTTGCATGATTCAAAGGAAGTACAGCATCTGAACTAAGCCACTTGTCAACAATTTAGCCTAAGTATTTCATGATGAAGATTCTCCTGTAATTCTGGATAAATGTTACTCTTCCTCCTCACATTCACAATGGTCCTTTTAGAGCTATTGAACTATGGAAGATCTGATACTCACCTGTCTACTTGCTCCAACAGCGAGTGCTGATGGTGATGGAGTGCTTCATGGCAGTGAAATCTAACGACTGCACAGCTTTATCTCACTGAACATTGATCGTGATTAGGAATTCAGGGTATTGTAAGAGAATAATAAATATTTCAGAGTTTTCTTAACAAATTGACAGGGCTAACAAACATGCATATGATATTTTGGACTAAAAGGTATTGCAGAGCAGAGAACTATGATTATTGAAAGCTCTAGAAAGTACTTCTGATATACAGAATTAGGCCTCTGAGAAAAGAGTATTATTATTTTTCTCCTGCTCTCTTTACTTAAAAAGTGACAAGTGGTGATGAATTCTTTAAGGAAAAGTATTGATAGGCTGTATTCAAAGGGCCTGGCATTTGTCAGTATGTTAACAGATTCTCCACTAGAAAAAATGTCTTTAAAAGTAGATATTTTTTGTTGTTGTTGCAATATTCAAATGACTATTCTTCTAGCACAAATGGTTAGGATGAACGGATGACTTCTCACTCTTTCAAAAAAAAGGATTGAAGAGAATTAGCAGTTGCCCAGAAATACCACATCTTTTTTTATTTACTGTGTAGTTAAAATAGAGATGTTTTCCCTTCAATAATTTTAAGGACTCAAGCTGGTCTTTCACAAACAAAAAGCTTTTAAAACTTGTCTGCAGATTTGACAAATGTTATTTATAAAGCAACACACAATTTAATCAAAGGAAGTTATGCAATGTTTGAGGAGTGAAATTAACTGGAAATTCCAATAAACGCCTTTTTTTTATAATATTCTTCTTTGGGATTATGATGGTGTTTCCTAACTGTAAAGGCAAAGTCAATAGCCAAGGCATAGCTTGCACATAGGAGCTTGTACTAGATAGAGAAGTCAATCAAAAGACACAGTTCTAAAATCATTGTCATCACAATATTGCCATAATTTTATGTGGTACATCTTTTATCTGGGCCTTTATTTGCTATATTTCATTTTTTTTTTCCCAAACTTAACTTTAAAATAGTTTATGTATGATTTAGTATATTCTACTATCTATGAATGAGTTTGGCTCTTTAATCAGTAGCCCATGATAACTACAAAGGAAAAACAGAGGAAGCATTGCTTCAGGTCAAGTTTTCCTGTAAATTGAGAGTACACGCTGGCAAACACTTCCTTCTTTTTTTCCCATTTCCGTTCATCTTAATATCTGTTTTGTTTATAGCACAAGAAAATCTGCATGCAAGGAAAACCAATCTGTGTCACATCTTAAAGAAAAATAAATCGGTAATCAGGCAATGCATTTCTGGGCAAATATAACAAGCCTGCAGTGGCAGTGAAAGGCAGGGGAGCATAAGACAAATGGCTCAGAAATGTGCTGCTGCAGAGCCTCAGGAAAATGACCTTATGCATACGAAGAAGTGCAGCAGTCAGACTTGCCTGTGAGCTCAGGAGATCGTGTAGCTGTAATTATGAGATCATCAGCAGCCAATGCAAAAGCTTCATACACAACCTCATGCCTATCACATACTTTACTGTTTCCCTACACAGAAAGTAATTTTCAACTAAGCAATGTAAAGGATTGAGAGAAAGGACAGCAAAGACTATTTCCACAAAAGAATATCAAAGGGTTTTGTCATGAGGGGAAGCACATATTAGCGCCACCTTGGAGCTGGGACCCCAGCTACTTCTGGTGCTGAGAAACCCAAATCTGGAGTATCCCGTACTTCATCTGTAGCTGCTGAGAGTTTGTGTATGAAAATCCACCATGAAAATTTACTCTTAAACTTCACTTGTCATAAACACAGGTTTTCACTGGTTGGCCCAGAGCAGGTAATGTTAAGCATTCATTCTCCTTTGTAATTTCTACGTGTTCAGGGAAATAAGGATCTGCTATTTGCCAAGCAATAATTTTAGTATCATCCTACTTGGAAGACTGTATGGCAGTTATTTTATAGCATAAGCATGAAGACCTTAGGGCTTGCACTTGTTTCCATTTGATATAACTGATGTGAAGTACAGGGAAGATCACATTCTTTTTACTCAATGCAAAAGAATGAACATGCATTTCTCCTGAGTAATCTGAGTTCACTGAGAAAGAAATGGGTGTTCATCTGTGATTTCTACGGTCATGTTCAATTTTCCTTGAATCTGCAATAGAAATGCAAGTAGTTTCAAACAACAGAAACACAGTTGGGAAGCTGCATCCTTTTATTAGTCACTTTTTTATCAGTCTACTCCTGAATATTAGTAATGAAAGTAATTTAGGATCTTCTCAGCTGGTGATATAGGTTGTGGTTACAGGATGCTCTGATTGTAGATGATTTTTGCAATGAATTATCTTCATTTTCTGGTGGTGGTTCAAAATAATTTCTTTCAGTCTGTGTGAACTATGCCAATTTTCATATACCTGATTTCAGAGAAAATAAGATAATTAAATATAGCATCACATCATAATGCCATAATTCCTGCCCAGAAATTTTAGGTCTTTCAGGATAAACTTGGTTCTTGGGGAGATTTTCTGACCAATTTCCCAACGAAAGAGCCTTGATAAAAATCAGAACTTCAGGGCACTCCACATAAACTAGTAATCATTTTGAGGTCAGCCCTTCACTAATTTTTATAGGTAATCCTTATAAATAATTTGACCAGGAGCATGGTTTGTAAAGGCTGGTTTTTTTTGGTGTGTTGGTCGTTGGGGTTTTGGTGGGTTTTTTTTGTTTGGTATAGTTTGGTTTCATTTGGTTTTTGTTTGGGGGGGTGTGTGTGTGTGCTTGTTTTATTTTGGTGTTTTGGGGGGTTGTTTTGTTTTGTTTTGCTTTGAGGTTCTTTTGTTGGAGTTTTTTTGGTTTGGGTTTTTTTGTTTGTTTTTTTTTTGTGGTTTTTGTGGGTTTTTGTTTTGTTTTGTTTTGTTTTTATCAGTGGAATTGCAAATAAATATAGCAAATATAGCAAATATAACAAAAGCATTGTGCTGATTTATCTAATTTTCAAGTCTGTTTATTTTTCCCCAGAATTACTTAAGGTGGGGTTTCAAGTATTAAAAGAATGAGTATGAATTTTGACTCACATTATCTAGATATTTTAATGTCATAAAAGTTAACCCAATGTTGTTCAGAAATGTGACCACCACTTAATTCACTAAGAATGTATTGCGTGTAGGCCAGACCAAAAGTACTTTTTGTTGTGTTTTATCTCCAGGAAATCTAGCATTCTGGCAGTGCAATATAGTGAAAAGTGAGAGAGCTGAGCCATGAATGTTACTCTAGTCACAAAAAGAAGTCTCCTGATGAGTGGGTAAACCTCTTCAAGCTATTGTTCTTAAAATGGAGATGGGCCGTGGATCCTAGAAGCATGGGCAACTCTGGAAGCACATGTTTCTGTCATCCTTTGTCCTCCCCACTTTAAGCTATATGTTTTTATCCTTTGTGTGGAAGGGCTGCATTTTTGCCGGACCCTCTTGTATGTATTGACTGTCAAACGCATTGCTCCGTGACAAAAGCATTGCTCAGGCTTCTTAACAGCATTCCTGTCAAAGTAGAAGCAGGGATATATCAATCTGATTTGCAAATGAATGCTCTTGACACATGTTCTTGTGTTCTTATGAAGTAGGAAATTGCATACTGAAAGGCTTTAATATAACTACTTTTAGATTTCTAAAATGGAAAAAAAGGTAACTTTTAATTTGTCAGACTGTAAGGAATTGTCAGGACTTTCAGAATTTCAACAAGACAATTCTGTCCCTATTTTTTCCACAGTTCCCATTACAAGGACTTCTGAACCCTCTTGTCATGCAGGTCAATCAAGGTGCCGTGCTGAAAATGCTACATGCTGCCTCAGTATGGAAATTTCTGTTCACTTTGTAAGCAAAATATGTTACAGCATCACCACTTAGGACCAGCACCAGCACAAATTAGTTCAGAAATAGCTGCAAAAGGGTCACAGAAAAAGTATGCTGAAGGTTTCCCCTGCTCCCTTGCCCTTCCAAGGGCATGTTTTGCAAGTATACCAAATGCTCTCAGGCACTGCCAGCCAGCTGACATTGTGATGCTGTGACTACTTTTCTCTTCAGAACTCACTTCTTGTCCATCCAGAGGCTGTCATATTGAAGGGGAATATGCAAAGACTAAAAATACCAGCATTATCTACTATAGCAACTCTGAAAATTCTGACGTAAAAATTAAACACTTTTGTTTACATTTACCCTTTTCTCTAGGTGGAAAAAACCCAACATCACTTGTTACATCTTACTTATTGTCTTAGGTTAAAGTGTAAGATGCAACCAAAAGTATGTATTCTATCACCATCTGTTAAAACCAGGTGGGGCAATGTTCTTTATCTCTTCCATGACACATCTCTGATAACTCCTTCCAGGAAATACCTTCTGTTCATGGGCCATC
>VZTA01012404.1:0-10624 GCA_013398855.1 Mohoua ochrocephala | reverse complement strand
CTATGTAGATACTTGAATATCTTCTGTGTCTGTGCCTGTGTGCATTTCTCTGTGAGATGAGTCTGTTCTCCCAACTGGAGCAAATAGCAGATAATACAATTATAGAAAGTTAACTCCTCACTACCCATGGGTGGAATATTTGTGTTGCCTAGTATTTAGGCCAAACTGAAAAGGTTTTCCTCTTCACAAGTGCAGCCTTAATTCAGGTATAACATTTATATTCTCAAAGGTCCATTTCAATAAGTACTCTCTGGTTTTAAAAGCCAATTTATACACATTTTGTATTGCATATATTCTTTACCGAATTTACTTCCATTCAGAATTTATATATATATAGAAAGCTGATGGTAGTTTCCTTTTACTGTAATTTTCTCCTAGCCTTATGAGGACTGCGAAAACCTCCAGTCACACTTGTTTAGATGAGAAGAGCTAATACAAATAATGTTTTATTTCTGCTAGAAACTGCCTGTTGTGCTCACATGCATGTCTGGTAGGCCAGATGTGAATGAACAACAAACTACAGAAAACAGCAAAACATTAAATCCTGAATGCAACTGGGGGAAACAGGTTTCCCTTCCTTCTCTGTAGTGTTCACTACATGCTTATTACGGTATTCAACTCTTTTATGGAACAGACTGTTATGGTTAACCCATAAGTAGAGCTTTTCCTGTACACTGCACTCTCTTAGCTGCAAGTAAGCTTAGGAATTTGCATTGGAGGTGAAAGGTCCAGCTGTGTTCACAGAAAAACACACCCACTACTTCCCAGTAAATATGATTGTGGCTTTAGAAATTGCTTAATATGATCAGTCCCTCGTCTAGATTCATAGAGTGAAGAGTATATGACTCTTTAGAGGAAAAAGCTTGTAACTGTCATACAGAATCTTTTCCAATTCAGTGGTGGTGGCTTTTTAATAGTTTTGGTTTGACACTGACTTGGAGGAACAGATGAAATTACTCCTCCATAGTGCAAGACAGAAAACAATGATGATGAAACCAGAACAACTAAGCAAGCCACTAAGTTACATGTACCTACATACGTGCAACTATTCCTCAGCTATTAGGAATATTTTTATAATTAAAATATTTTAAGTAAAGAACCAGGAAAAATAATTTTGTCCAAATATTAATCTCATTTTCTACAATACAAGTGCTGTAAAAATACAGCTATTTTATGCCAACAATTTTTAGTTGAGCTATGACATTTCTTTAGATAGAGATGATATCATTCAGAACCTACCTCTGTCTCCGGCAGCAATTTAGAAACTGGTAGACCTGAGGTTTATCAACATGGGATTTAAAAATCCTTTTATTTTATCCACTTTTTACTGGGGTAATGATGTTTGATTACTTTTGGTGTGGGGTTTTTGGTTTGGTTTGGTTTGGTTTTCTTACTTGTTGACTTCTTTAAATTCAGCATTGTCTTCTGTAGGTACTTTCTTTATATTTTAGTCTTTCTGTGAACGACCCCTGACTCGCCTTCATTTCAATAAGATGTTTGCCAAGAAGCAACACAAAAACTTTGGGCTTTGTGCCAGCTGTACTCCCAGGCATTCACCTACATTCTGTTGAGATAATGGAAGTGTCCATAATGAGACCATTTAATGTCATTGAACCGTTTGATGCATTAGAAAAACAGAAACACATGTAAGCATGGAAGATTGAATCAAAATGTAAGGCGACGTGAACTTTAACCACTTTCCATTTGGTCTCTCTTGCATTTAACTCTGGCATTGTGGTTTTGGGCTACTCTAGGAGACGTGATATTGGATTTGAGTCATAACATCAGTATGCTACTTTTAATGTTTCTGTGAAATCAAAATTCTACTCTATATATATATATATATAGAGCCTCTCAGAAAATCAATAAGCAAAATTGCTAAAACATATGATTTGGGTAATTTTAGTGAAATCTTTAGTTCAAAAATTTATAACATTTTACAAATTTTGGTCAGAAGGCTTACTGGGAATTAAAACAAAATATAGCCTAATGTGTATTTACCCCAGATCCAAAAAAAAAGAGCTGATATTAAGAACAAAATAAAACAAGCCATCTGATTTTTGATCCCTAGGGCCGATACATTCTTTAGAAGTGAAGAATGACATGGAAGTGAAAGAGAGTCACACAAATGAAATAGAAAGGAAATGTAGTTCTGTTGTTAAACTTTATATTTTCTTTAAAGTACATTTTCATAGCTCCTTTCTTGTTTAACAACAGTTTTATATCATAGAAAATCCCCTGACTTTGATGGTGTGATTCCAGGTTATGACCTCCCTGTAGTCTTGCACTGAACCATTTGACTATTGATTTAAAGACATGCTGGAGTGCCTGAACAGAGCCAACCATTGTGTTGAGAAAAGGGAGCAGAGATCTGTCCTCTAGTGCTCTCAAATGATAGGGGGCTAAGCAAGTCTGCTCCCAAGATAATACCACAGCACACACAGTTACTAGTCTTCAGAAGAAATATTTTAATGCATTAAACTTTAGTATCACCTTTGTCAATCACTTGAGCTCTATTAGTTCATATTCATTCCACTTAACCTTTTTCTTTTTCTTTTTCTTTTTCTTTTTCTTTTTCTTTTCTTTTTCTTTTTCTTTTTCTTTCTTTTTTTCTTTTTCTTTTTCTTTTTCTTTTTCTTTTTCTTTTTCTTTTTCTTTTTCTTTTTCTTTTTCTTTTTCTTTTTTTTCATTTCTTTTTCTTTTTCTTTTTCTCTTTTTCTTTTTCTGTTTTTCTTTTTCCTTTTTTCTTTTCCTTTTTCTTTTCCTTTTCCTTTTTTCCTTTTTCTTTTTTTGTTTTCCTTTTTTCCTTTTCCTTTTCCTAAATCATAAAAGCCTTGGAAGAAACAAACCTTCAAACACTTCCACAACTGTAACTCAAAAAAACATTTGTGGAGACATTATACTGTCCTGTTTTTCCTCCTTTAAATCAGTTGATTCAAACAAAATAATTCAACTGACGCCTTGGTATTTCAAAAGGTCATTTCTGCACCTACTAAATCTATGATGCCATCTTGTTTGACTTTTATACAAGGACCTCTGTGTTTTAAATCCTGCTGTCTGTTGGGAGGATGTCTCTGTAAACAACTGAAAAATGTTTCTTTTATCCTTTTCCAAATTCCTCCTTCACTTTATTACTCCAAGGAGTTCTTTGAAAACAAAGCAAAGTAAAAGCATAAGTCTCCTGATATGGCAAGATCAGCCACGTCTCACTGCTTTCTCTTTGTTCCTTGTCTGTCTACACTCATCTTTTGTTTCAGCTTCTATATTTAGACTGTGAGCTCTCGGAGACAGGGGCTGTCTTGTTTTGATCCATGTTCTGTGCCAAGTGTTAAAGCAGTGCAAATAAATAACGTTAATGATGTACTGCTCAAGTGTGTCAGGATACTGCACTGCTGTGCTCAGCTAATCTGGCTGGTGAGTTGGGAGATGTAGGTAGATGTAGTGACAGTGCCTGTCACTGTGTGTTGTTGCGTCCTAACTGCCATGGAATCTATCAAGTTTCATATCAATTCACTCATTTCCAAAGCTTGTTCTGAGTTTTGAAAAAAATCTGTAGTTCTTCTTAATGTGCTGTGGAGGTAAAAGCAGCTTGTAAACAGCAGTATGAAATGCCCAGAGCTTGTAATTTTCTTTTTAGCAATGTCAAGTTTTCAGCAACTTTTAGTTTTTAGGAGGAAAAAAAAATCTTTATTGGAAGAAACTTTGAAACCAATATTTGGAATGTATTTAACAATGTAGTTTTGGTCTTTTTCAAAGTAAGTTGTACCTAATTTCGAAATACCCTTCCCTTTTAAAGTTATGAAATTGTAGGAACACCTTTGAAAGAGAGGCAAAGAGATGCAGACAGTACCTGCTAATTAATTTAATTTTACCACAGTGAATTTTAGAAAAATTATTCAGGTACTGGTATTTGGTTCTATTTTGGTAGCTTAAACATAATCATGTGAGAAGGAGATAATTGGCCATTTGAATTTAAGATTATTAATATTGAAATCATCATTTGAAACTCAAATTTTTGGATTTTGTTTGTTGTTTTGTTTTTATTAATAGCCCCATTTTCTTCTTAATACCTCCATAAAAGTCTTCCCGGTACTAGAAGGAAAGGACTGCCACAGAAAAGTAGGAAGACATGGAAGTATTACAGATGAGACAACTGAAATGTACTGTTCAGTGATTACAAGGTTAGATGTCAGACCCTCACACTATTATTTTTAATCTACATCTGTCTGAAAACTCAGTGAGAAATGGCTATTTGCCAAATTTCAGCCCTGTTTCTTTGTGGATAATCTCTAAAATAGAACATCTTTATTCTTTGACATTAAAATTCTGAACCCTGTTGCATACAGAATTTTAAAAGGATTGTTCAAAATAGTACAGTTTATAAAGTCAAAGTTTGGTTCCTGTCTAATTACAGCAGTAGATCTTCACAGGATTTGTAAATAGTTTCACAAGAAGCTTTTATCAACATTTTTTTATAATTCACATCATATCCACTATTCTGCAGTGGATATGACAGTAAATATACTGTCAGTATATTTATGGTCTGCCCAGTTAGCAAGGCACTTTAAATGATCCTGTAGAATATTATGTAAGAGAGGAATTTTCAGGATGAGCCTTATCACTACAGAAGAATAATTTTTCGTACAGAATTTAAAATTGTTTGATGAAAAATGGGAAATCGCTTTTTAAAATGTTATTATATTCTGCCAGGGAAATGTTATATTTACTAAGTCTAGATCGAGCTTGACCTTTGCTATGAAGAAGAGAGTTCTCTTATTTCATAGACTCACAGGACAATTTACCTTGGAGAACACGTTTAAGATTGAATCCAAATGTTAACCCAGCGCTGCCAAGTCCACCATTTCCCCAAGTACCATATTTACACGTCTTCCAGGGATGGTGACTCCACCACTTCCCTGGGCAGCCTGCTCCAGTGTTTGACAGCATTTTCAGTGAAGATATTTTTCCTAATAGCCAATCTAAACCTTCCCTGTACTTTCCATACCTGCCAGACACCAGGTGAATGGTCAGAAAGGGAAGAAACTGTTGAGTGTGAGTGCCTGTCTGGATGGTTTTTCTAAAAAATCCTGAACATGTGTGCATTCCAATCTTTGTGAGTCAGAGATCAGTTTCCTCTGATATGCTTTAGCTAACTTACCTTGCAAACATTCCTTTTTCACGGGCTTAGATTTATTTTTGATTCCTCTTCTGTCTCAGTAGAGATACCACTTACCGCCTTGGGTTTACAATGTCTCTTTGACAAATTGCCTGCAAGTTGCACAGTGAAGTGCTGAGCCTAAAATCACCTTGTGAATCTAGCACAAACAGGTTTGCCACTTTTTCCTAGGATGAATCCTGAGAGTGCCAGTGGATCTGAGACTCTCGCTTTATTGTCTGTTGTCTGTCAAATGCATTCTGGCAATGAGAGGCTTTGAGAGTGCTCTTGCATCTCAGTAAGGGAGTACTCTGCAAACCTTTGAGGAGTTTGTCTTATTTGTGAGGTGTCACTGCTTGGCAATAGATGAGCCTTCAAAGGTCTCGTCACGCTCTTGGGATACCTATTATTTGACATCCCTCCTCAAATAATTATGAAAAGTAGAAAAACATTAAAGTAAAACTGAAAGTGATTTTACTTACTGAAATGCAAACTTTATGAAGTCGTTTACTTGGAAAAACAAGAAGTGAAATAATAACATACTCTTAGTTAACTTAATCTGATTTAAATTTAAGTCTATTTTCACGTCTCGGTCAGAGTGAAGGCTCTGAAGCCTGAGTAATTCTTCAGGTGATTTTCACAGATCACACAGCTGTGACCCTGTCCTTTAGAAAGGCCAATCCTTAGGCTTTGCTTTCCTCAAATAGGATCATAACTTGCAGTGAACCTGCCAATCTTTTTCAACTAAAAGTAAATTCATCTCTATCCACTTCCTATAAATCCTACATCCTTACAACTGAGTCAATCAGGGCATCACTTCTGTGCTAGCAGAATCCTGCCTGACACTGGATTTATCTTCATTAGAAAAAGATTTCCTTGTCTGTTTCCATGGGATCTGCCTGCTGGGTGGGCTCAATTACATTTAGTGTCTAGTCGACTACAAGCAGATCCAACCTTCAGTGATAGCAGAAAAATGGGGATTTGACCTGGATATGGAAAGATCATTTACCATCCTAAAAGAAATTCATCCTACCGAATGATTTGAACTTTATTAATTGATGACTTAAGTTCATGGCATGTGGTAGAGGGTACAACTGCAAACATAATTTGTATAAAGTTATAGTGAATACAATGTACAGTACATATGAGGAAAGTGTAATGAAACCAAAAATGCAGAGTCACTCTAGATTTCAGTCCAGACACCCTTAGTTGTTTAAAAGTCATCTATGTATACCAAGATCATTTTCTATACTTATTCAAGAAGAGTGAGCTATTTCCAAAGGGGATTTCATTAAATCCTTTAGCAGATATCAAGCAGAGCAGAATGGCTCTTCACTGGATGAGCCATTTCCTAAGTAAAGTTGGTCTTAAGTGTCTGAAGTTCAGTGAGGGGAAATGCCAAGTCCTGCACCTACAGAGGACTGATTCCAGGCAACAGTATACACTGGGATTCACATGAGTGTGACTCTGTGAAACCCTGTTTCATTAGATTAACAGATTAATTAACTTCTTCACCAGAAAATAGAGATGAGTTATTCAGATCATTACTAATCATTAAGGAAGTCCAGGTACAAGAGGTGTTGAGCTTATTTAGGAGTCACGACATGTTTGGAATATATATATTGGTGGAAGCGATGGAGGGTAAAGTTCTGGAAGGTACCAAATGGGAAATAAATAGTATCCCGAAGTTAGATTTGGGGTTTTAATTATTATTAGTTTCTTTCATTATTTTAATTTTTTTTATAATATTCTGTCAAGTAATGTAACCTGCAGGCCTTCTTTCCTCCCCATGCTTTGTTTGAAACCAATGTCTAGGTACTACTAGTTGATGGATAAAAGATTACAAAGCTGTCCTGCACCAAAAGGAGGTTACAAAGTGTAAGAAAACCGATAAGTTTACATTCCTCCTCTTTTCTGCCTTTATAGCATTTTTTAGTCATTGTAGAGTTTTTGCTATCCCTGAGACAAGGCAGGGCAAACAGTGTGTGATTTAGTCCATAGGATAGATGTAATTCAGCTGGGAAAAGTCTGTCTTGAAAGAGGATCATGTCTAGCTTAAGTGCCATGAGAGAGCGTTAAACAAACTTTAACCACTTCTCCAGCACCGATCTATTGAACAAGCTTCACAGCAAAAACAAAAAAGATATTAGCATGGCTCAAAGAATTTAAAATCTGGTATCTCACACGATAAGAAAAATGGTAGGAGTAAAACCTACAAAAAAGAGAGAATGTGTCTCCCACACCCCATAGCTGTGTAAACCCCGTCACAGCTGAGCTCCCAGGACAGAAGTGAGCAGACATATTGGCATAAATAAACTAAAGTTTGTGTAGCCTGTAGGCATGGCTGGCTCTAAGACGTAGAATTTCTACAAAATACTGAGCTGCCCTGTAGAGAAGTGCAACATTCCTGGATTTGTGCTTTCGGCTAGTTTTCAAAACAATAATTCTTTCCGAGGAAGTGTCATTTCGGAGAACCTAATGCAGAATTTTATCCTCAGCTTAAGTCATTAGCTACCTACTCTGTATTGCCCCTGACTCAAAGCATTAGATAAAGCCTCTACTTGAACCTCAATAGGTAACCAAAGGGCTTTGGATGATCTAACTTAGAATTCAACACCTTTCATGCACCATTGTGTCACCAAATGCGTTTCTTAAATAAAGGGAAAGCCATACAGGTCTTGCTTTAAAAAAATAGAACAAGATTAATAGGACAAATCCAGTGATGAAAAGTCAATATATAAGCCAAGATAAAAAGAGGAGATAATAGTAAACATCTCTCTGGAAAATGGAGGTTTTGGTGATTAAAGGCCGGAGCCTGAACACAGCAGGCACACACTATAGGGGTTTAGAGGGTAAAAAAACTAATTAGTGGAATGGATTAAGAGGCCAAGGGCAAAAGCAAACTAGTAGTGTTGACTGCAAGAATAAGGATTACATCATGAATGTAGTTATGCTGTCGATTCTGTTACTTTTAAACCTGTGCTTTTGAAACAGATTTGGCACACGCAATATCGCATCCTATGAAGTAAAAAAAAAAAATAAAAAAAATTTAACTGATAAGATGCTGAACCAGGACCTCAACCTTCTCTCATCCAGGGAACACAAAACAAGGGAACAGACCTTCACCAGATAAGCTTATTTTATATTTTGTATTTTTATTTATAAAATATCCCAGAGAGATATGAGGTCTGAGAAAGTACTTGGATATCTTTTATTTATGTGAGGCTCAAGACTGACTGAAGTTTTGAAAGATCTCTTTAGTTCCTACTGTAGTCAACTATACTTCTAAGTGATTATAAATGTGCCCTTTTCCTGTTTCCCTGGTGCAGGAGGATGTGGTAAGGGCATATGATTATTTATGAAGAGTTGCAGCAAGGCAGAAATTTTTAACACTAACAGTTGTACAAAAACAGTGCTACGAGTAACAAAAACATAGACAAGGTATTCACAGACACTCAGGAAGGCTATCAAATACCTTTACCCTTGTTATTTCTGTCTTTTTTTTCAATATAAGAATACAGGAATTGCAATGTTTGAAAAGAAAGACAGAAAAAATCTTTGACTGTATGATATTTAAGCCTTCTACGGTAACATACTTATAAGTCTTCACATATATTCTAAGCATTTACTAACGTATTATATTAGTTCGTTGTCTTTATTCAGAAATAGTTATGGGCAACACTCTTTTCAAGCAGCTGTAAAAATTGCAGGCTAAATACAACCGTAGGCAGAAAGAAAAAGTTGGGAGAAAGAAATAAATAATGAAAAAGATGAGGCGTAACAAGGAGCTATTTAAAAATGCTTTGGTAGGTACCAGAAAAGCTACAGTCACTCTGGAGAAAGAAGGTCACACTGGTTAGAAATTATGTAAAGGAGAGCAGTTACGTGCCACAAAATAACAAAAAGGTATTAAATATCTTATATGATTGGAGTAATGAAAAATTGGCATGGAAATCCATGCTATATAGGACAAAATTATATCTATTAGAAACGGTAATAACATGAGGACATATTTTCATACAGATCCCAGTAGAACAAGGTATAATTAAAGAAAAAAAGCAGTCTTTATCTTGATATTGTTTGTAGAATTATCAGTAAATGACTGGATGTTCAATAAATTTATTGGTTCTATTTGAAGAACAAACATATATCTGAATAATGTCACATGGAGAGATGATGAAAGCAATGAATATGCTGAATGGCTTCTCTAAAGCTACACATTTGAAGCATTCTCCAATCTGTTTGTTCTTCAATCTGTTTGTAGCATATCAATCAAACAAGACCTTTAAAAAAAGTGTTGTTATTTCAAGTCTTCAAATTATTTTAGGAATATTTAGGCCAACAGGTTCTTTTCACATCAACCGAGCTATTGCCTATTATGTGATAGTAAAGTAAAAAGCCCAAAACAACCCAACCAAAAAGTTATATTCAGCATGCTTTATTTTCTGAGACAGATTTTATACATCTGAACCCAAAATATTTTTGTAGTATAATGGAACTTCCTCATTCAGCTGTAAATGTGTTTTCTTGTGCTCTAATGAAGCAGTTAATCAAGTCTGTTTACTCATCTACAGAACATATATTCCTTATATCAGCACACAGTTTTGTGCACATAATTGCATGTATTCCACATTCACTGAATAGTTACTGATATAAACAAAGATATTATGGTAGGGTTGGTTTTTTTTTAATTTTTTTTTTTTCTACAGGCAATTCAAATTCAAATGCCTAAGAAGATAAGTGAGTGCTAAGTAGAGTTCATATATTTAAAAAGAGCATGTAAGTCCTTCATTCTCCCTATGCAAATTTGAAAACAACTTCTCCATTTATGTCACTACAACTGAATGTTTGAAAATCTAGGTATCATTTCATTTTTTTACAAAAAAATTTCAAAAAATCAATTACTGGCAATTTCAAGCTGAGAAATTGGCTTGGAATGAGAAATGGAGAGTCAAGAAATTTTTTTTCTGAATATAGTCCCATCCTGAGTATTGCTACCATTTTAATGCCCTCCACCTCCTGTGGTATTTCCTTTGGGTCGAAGACAACCTCATATATTTTGCATGTGAGAAATTAACATATAAGAAGGGGCACAGCCAGGACCGCTGACCCCAGCTGACCAAAGGAATATCCCAGACCCTATGTCATCATGATCATCGTATAAACTTGGGGAAGAAGAGGGGATGTTCACAGTTCATTCGGAGTGATGGTGTTTGTCTACCCAAGACACTGTTATGCATGATGCCCTGCTGTCCTGGGGATGGCTGAACACCTGCCTGCCCATGGGAAGCAGTGAATGAATTCCTTGTTTTGCTTTGCTTGTGCACATGGCTTTTGCTTTACCTATTAAGCTGTCTTTATCTAAGCCTATGATTTTTCTTACTTTTAGCCTTCTGATCCTCTTCCTCATACCTCTGTGGGGAGGAGTGAGAGGGGCTGTATGGAATCAGCTGGGGTTAAACCATGACA
>VZTA01012403.1:35548-50301 GCA_013398855.1 Mohoua ochrocephala | reverse complement strand
ACCTAATTGCAGCCTTCCAAGTACATGCTCTGTTCACAAGAGCATGTAGTGACAGGACAAGGGGAAATGGCTTCAAACTGAGAGTAGATTTAGATTAGATATTAGGAGGAAATTCTTCACTGTGGGGGTGGTGAGACACTGTCAGAGGTTTCCCAGAGAAGCTGTGGATGCCCCATCCCTGGAGGTGTTCAAGACCAGGTTGGATGGGACCCTGAGCAACCTGGTCTAGTGGAAAATGTCGGAAAATGTCCCACGGCAGGGCTGTTGGAAATAGATGATCTTTAAGGTCCTTCCCAAGCCATTTGATGATTCTATTCCTTTCTACTTTGTATTTTGAGATCCTGAAACTGTGACTACTTAGTAGCTCACTCACTCTTCTCTATTAAAAGATGGGTTTTTTTCACATTGACATTTAGAGACCCAAATATGCAGGTGCTCCTCACACAGAGTGGGGAGGCTCTAAACTCACGTTATACCCAAAAACCCCCAAAACAACTATATTAAAGTAGTCAGATTCATGGAAGTAACAAGTGATTCTGACTCAATGGAAGGAAAAATTATATCCAAAGTGATGGTATCATAAAAGCTATGATGTACATAGGCAAACTTAAAGGGACTTTAAAACACTTCATATCTCCAACCTAACTGCTATATCAACATAGGTTTGTTTTTGCAGAATCCACACAGAACAGAACGGCAACTTAATGCACTTCTCCAAATTTTCCTGAGTGAGAAAGTGCCTCCTTAGATCTTGGAGAAAATAATGACTTTAGACAATACACTTTGCTTCCTCATGGGAAGGGAAATGAACTTGTCTGACATACCCAAAAATCTTTATTCAGACCACAGCAATGTAAGCATTATAATTAAACGAACAAACTTCCATCCAATATAGTTACAATAATACAAATCTGTGGATCCATTGGGTGGTAATTAGATACACAGACCTCTGTGTGAGTGCTTCAGGTGTCTCCCAAGGCTGTGAATGACTAAGATCTACTAACAGCTGGTCAGAGTATACAATACATCAGCTTAGTCACAATTCTAATGGGTAGTCGTATATTGAAGATGGAAATTTTCATGGACACGAATAAGTCTTGCTGTGATTCTGGAGATGTGACAGACCTACTTGGCAGATAGACAATTCTTTGTTTAATCAGTCTGACTCCTTTAATAGGTACTAAATTCACTCAAAACTGAATGGAAGTGAGGGCACCTTCTCCATTCATTTGATGTGTGAATCTTTCTGATGAGTAACTATGTTACAGAACTCTACAGTATATTTTCAGGAGTTAGGGCCATATTTTTATTTTTTTACACCTCTTATTTTTTCATCCACAAAGATATATGGGTTTGAAAGTATTGGGTGTTCCTCAGACTACTGTTACAAGTTACTTCAGCAACACTGTAAGTGGAAGATACAATGGTGCTGTTCATTTCACCCCTTTTTAAAGGAAGTGAAGATGCATAGTAAAATCAACCATTTAAAGGACCCTGTAGCTTGTTTCATACGTTAATGCTGAAGTGAAAAAGTTAATCCTGGTCATTATGCTACAAAATATTTGACTTAACTTCATATTTGGCACAAAAGGAAAGACATGCTTTTTTTGCTGCTGTTGGAAAAGCTTTTTTGGGGAATGAAATCCTGCTGTTGAGGCAGTAAATTAATACTCAAGAAGACTGAGAATAAATTTAGAGGAAAAAAAATGAGGAGTAGAAGGTAACATATGAAACACTCGAGTGAGACGGTATTTGTTCAAAATACTGAAAAATAACAAATGGCAGTGAATCCTCAATTCTAGCATAAGTGAAGAGAAGGGTGGGGAGAAGTAGAGGTGACTAAACCCAGAAAACTGACTGTGCCAGGAAAAAAAGAGGAGTAATTGTACTCTGCAGAGGAACCCAGTATGTCCCTAGCATGAGTTAAAGCTAATACTCATCACAAACCAAGCTACAACAAAACTGTACTAGAGCATGGCAAGATTGTTTCCACACAAGTGTGTACTAACTTGGAGAAATTCATGAACTGGAGATCTGTGTAGAGGAAAATAATCTATCTAGGTATACAGTATTCTGAACAAGAAGTGTGATTTATCCCTCGAAGGAAGAAGGATATATGGTATAAGTTACTAAAAAAATAATTTGCAATTGCACTCTAATAATTATTTTATGAAAATAGCAGTCTGATGGGAATACAAGCTGAAATGAAGGAAAATGTCTATTAATGTAATCCTATCTAATGAAGGAACCATCACATTATTTAAAAAGGCAAAATGGCTGGGGAAGACCTCTGAAATTTTAAACTAGAAGAGCTGAAGGCAAGGTGTGATGGAGGCGCCAGAGCTGCTCCTCTGACCCTCTGAATTTGCAAGTTGCTTCGCTCCACATTTCGATGTGACACACATGGCTGAAAAGGGTCTCCTTGGGGACTTCACTGTAACTGTAGCTGAGTAAGGGACACTGAGGAGCATGTAGGTACTGCCCCACCACAGGCAACACAACCAGAGGGAAAGGGGAAGGGGGGGCTGTCAGACACATCTTGGACAACCTCCTGAGAGCTGGAAAGGGTGCAAATCAGGAGATTACATTATAGGAAAGGGGAGGGAAGAGAAATGTTTTTAGGTCACAGATTAATACGTTCTGAGGCCAAGGTGGTATTACAGTGGGGGGGTAGGCATGCAGGCAATGCAGGTAAGAGCATAACAGGGCCTCCTAGGGAAGGCTGCTTGTTTAGATGTCCCTGTGCAGGCCTGTCTTTAGCACAGTAAACCTAGGCAATAAATGACCTCATGATTCCCTCACCAAGTCCACGACTTCTGTCTAAGACGTTTCTCAAACCAAATAAGGGTGAGTCTGCCCTGTGTGACAGCATACTCCTTCTAATGTCTGATTCTCCAACCTCTTCCACCACCAGTTCAAGCTGTGGTCTGTGATCCCAGAAGGCGCTGTGGGCTACATCTTCAGAGGCTCTCAAAGACATTCTTAATGCACTTCAGCTAAAAATAGACTTAAATGCATCTCATTTAAAAAATACCTCAGTTGTTTATGAGGATTTGAAAACCTGTCTGTGTCACAAAGAGACAGTAACACCACTTTGCCTCATTAATGCTAATTCTAACTTACAACTCTGAAAAAAACCCCCAGACTGCAACATAACAAGAAGTGGTATCCTCTGCCAGTAATGCTATAGTGGCAGAGACATAATGACTTGCAGATCTTTTAACCTTTTTCATGAAATTAGATAGAGATGCTTTAATATGTCATCCCATCAATGCAAAACACATCTGCATTGACACCCTTCCACACAGACATCACCTTTAATGGATTAGAGAAAGCTCTGGCCCTTTCATACATATTGAATTCATTTCAGACTCTTGATGGGAGCATGTCTTACACTAAGTCTGACCTATCACCAATCTAATACACTGAAAAACATGTTGATTTTTTTATCCTTTGTAGTTTGACTTTAGCTTGGAAATAGAGCAAAACAGATGACAATACCACATTCACCAAATAAACATTGAAATAATAACAGGTGATTCATCACAGAAACACAAATCAAGCCGACACAGAAAAAAAGGAAAAGAAAGAGGAAAAAAAAATCCTATGCCATGAGGTAGAGTCCAGACTAACTCAGGCAATATTTACCTTTTTGGTCAGGTATCAGAACCACTCAGATGCTTTCCTATCTTTTCTTGCAAACCACAGAGGCTTGAAGTGGTAAAGGGAGAGTGCTGGGGTGAAATTGTGTGCTATTCCTAGAACCATCTGCTTTTTCTTCTTCTTCTTTTTTTTTCTCCTTCATTTTGTGGAATTCAGCTGTTCTTTGTTGTACAGAAATAAAAGTTCAGTTTTGAAAATATTCATGAACAAAGCTGTAGAAATTGCCTGTAATTTCCTCCATTTTCAGCCATCTGGTTTTCATTGCTTTGCTTCTTTCTTCACTACTCCATACATGTTTACCAAATCTTTTCAACGCGCATTGACCAAATTATTGAGCAGTTTTAATTAATGACATGGTTACAACATTCTCTTTCACCCCTTTGGTAGAGCTTGTTGGCTCACCATGAGGTGCTCATGCTGTTGCTCTTCTAAACAAGAGCAATTATATTTGATTAGATGATGACTGCCTCTGTAATTGGGGCTGTGGAGGCTGAGGAAAAGACACATTTTGGATGCGAGTCATTCTGTTGTTGAAAACAGCAGAGCCAACATCGACACAGAGTTCTTCTAATTGTTTTTTTGGTAATTTAGAATACAAACATAGCAATTAGCAAAACTGAGTGATCTTCCATTTTTTTTCACTTAGAGAAGAAACTTCTAGACATTGAACAGCTATTCTGAGTTTACTTCTGGAAGAGCGTGCTCTGCTCAGTCATTATTGCTATGTAGTTCTTCGAGTGATACAGCTTGACTGACACAAATTAAGTAACTGAATGACTGAATTAAAATGGTCATAACCTTCATTCCTCTCTTTCCTGTAGAAAGCATGCTGGCTCTCCCAGGACAGCACAACAAGACATATCCCTTTTCTAGAAATATTAAACAAGGGCATACCAAGTTAATGATAACAAATGTTGCTCTGTAGCTATTGTGCTGAAAGTCAGTTACTAGCTCCCAACTTAGCAATCACTCTGCAGTGTTTCCCATTTTCTTAGCTCAGTTCAAACCGGGAAATTCTGTTACTCTGTTTTCCAGGAGAAAAGGGTCTTGGACTCTTTTTCTGCTATTGTTCTTGAAGCAATAAGCAAAAAACTCTCAACAAAATCTGAAACCCCAGGGGACTCAGTTGGGATTTGAATATGGAGGAAATCTTCCAATTTTTTGTGTGCAGCTCTTCCTGATTCTTATTCTTTCTTCTGTAGGAATTTTAAGTATGAGATTTTTCTGACTCCATACAGCTGTGAATATCTGAAGACAGATTTCTGTGGTTTAGTTTTTGTCTCTCTTCCATGAACTCAGAATAGCAATGTGCTAAGATATTAAGCCAGAATTTCAAAGAAAATTTCAAAGCATTCTCATCTGCTGTACAAGCACCATCACTTCTCAGTGTTTTCATAAATGTGAAGTATATTGCCAATATATTCTACCTTTTACCATATTCTGTTCCAAGACAGACTAGGGCAGTTAGGGATTGAAAAGGTTGATGATACCATAGATTAATTTCAAGTATTGAGTAATGAAGTTTTCTAGTCTGTCCACATCTATTTTCGGTAAGGAGCAAAATGAACAGTAACAGTGCAGATCCTTTCAGTATCATTCCTCTAAAGTGTCCAAAAGAAACAAGATGGGTCAAAACCAGAACAAAATCACTTTTCACCTACTACTTCTACAATATCTTTCTTGAGGTCCACGCCTTCTGACCCTCCAGAAAGGCTGATGAGATTCTGTAGTTCAGTGCTTTTTTCTATCTGTAGTCAAACAGCTAAAACAATGGTTTACAAGACTAACCCTTTGAGAGGCTAGAGAGTAGCCTCACATGGCACTAAAAATGCCTGTAGCAGAAACAACATTAAGCTTTGAAGTTCTAACATTTAAATGTTCTCTGACTTCAGCTAAGCAAGATCTTTAACTGTACTAAATTTTAGGCATAAGCATTAAATTCTAAACATGCTGGGCTGTTTAGGTTCAAGAAATATCACTGGAATAATTTCTCTAAATATGTTAGGAGAGAATTTAATTCTCTTGGGCAAGACTTGTCAGCCTTTTCTTCATGCTGTGGACAATACTTCCCTGCCTACCAAGACATTCATTACCATCTCAGCTGCCTTTTCAGTGGAATGCCTCCTCTGCCCACAACAACTGCATGCTCCAGCAGTCACTTACACATCGAGAATATTTTAAGTAAGTGGTTTTTATAATTTTAGCTTCTGTTAACGCACTTAAGCAGCTGGAAAAAAGAGAGAAGAGCCAACACTATGAGACAGCCAGCTCTCTCTATAAGTCATCAGTAGGAGCTCTGGGAAGTATCAATGGTTCACAGATTTTGGAAACTCCTGTAAAAGAGATCTAAGTTCACAGCCACAGTGTATTATAATTTTTGGACTTGTCAGTGGGTAGAAATGCCTTCATCAGCATTCCTAAGGACACGGTTTTAGCCTAAATTTCCATCAGACTCCCAGGTCAAAATTTCTTGAATTAGAATTCTGAAGTATCTTATGATTTAAACAAGGAGAAAATCCTAATTTAATAAATAATATTTTATTTTTTTAACATTTTTAAAGTATTAAAGCTGCTCTAAATAATGATTATAAAGCAGAGATCTTTATATACTATCTGTTTCATTACTATACCATTTTATTTAATACAGTGACATTGGTAGGTGCAGCACTTCAGAAACTTGAAGGAAACAAGGTAATTATCCCATCACAGCCTGCCTGGGAGACACATCAACTTGCCTTGTTGCCTCTCTTTCCATTAGCCACGCTGCCTGCAGTCTGCAGGCCTACTTGCTCTGAGCAGGGGAACCATTTTGCAGAATACGTGCTGTTCTTCATCCTGGGCCACTTAAATCTCTGCAGACAGGCAATTTCCTCCAGACTGAGGGGGCTCCAGGAGAGAAGTTGTATATACAGGGGAGAGAGTAATTTCCCCCCTTCTCAGCTGCAGCCCTAGGGGGGGGATTAAAGCTGCTTAGTCTTCCCCCTCTGCATCAATCCTCTTTCACCTCTGCCTCACAGGCTGATTCTCACCTACAGTATGATCATCTTGTAATTCATGGAGGGAAATGCATACCTATGATTGCTTTAAACTAGCTCCACTCTGGTAGCAAGGTTACCACAGTGCTATGGATAATCACACAGATTAATTCAAGAAGTATTCATGCAATTACTCACATTACTTTTGTAACAAAAGTCACATAAATACTGGCCTACGTGAGTGTGTTTTTTTTTTTTTCCTTAACTACTGAGTACATATTTTTTCATGTCAGAATTGGTGGTTGATCAATCTTCAACCATGCACTCTCAGCTGCAGTGATGCTTCTACCTATTGATTACCCCAAGAGTTCCACCTACAAAGTTATTTTCAAACATTTATACAATATTTGTGTGTTATTTCCAGCAATAAAGACAGTTTAACAAAATCAGGGTTGCAGTATCCTCATAAGCAAAACTTGTAAGGCTTTGGTAAAGAAATTTCAACCTATTTGTCTCTGCTTGTCACAAACTCAAAATCCTGATTACCAACCAAACCGTTATTTATGTCCTTATTGTTATTTCATGCTGGCCATCTTTGACTTTTAACGTGAACTTTCTCTGCGTATCCCAAATCTACTATTATTCATAATGACATACCTCTCTGTAGCCTGCTGTCTTATAAATCATACATAATACCTACCAATACACACTCTAAGGTATGTCTACCACCTGGGCAGCACTGAGTGTTTTAAATAGTCCAGAGTTATACATCAATGTATTTAAAATCTGCTGCAGTGTCACAATGGAGTAAACGCACCTGTGTACAACTGGGAAAAAAGACAATATGTATACAGTCCATCTGAAAGACTTGACAGGCCCTATTTGAATAAACCACAAGAATGTCATAACAGCTATTTTCTGTTGTCGAGGGTGCAGATGTGAAGCTCTGCAGAGAAAGATCTGCTGGTTTTAGGGTCATGATTGTGTAAACTGCCCGATGCTAGGGATGAACAGGTTCTGCAAAATCTTTCCTGAGAGGGGAGGTTGGAGAAGTCTCTTTAAACTTGACAAAACTCTGGGTAAAGGTAAGCCAACCCATAAATTGTCTACTTGAAGGACTTGAAGAGGCAAGCGGTCTGAAATCTGCCCTTTGGCCTTACTGCTGCTTTGTACTTCCTGGTCAATGTGACTGTGGCAGGAAGAGGCTGTAAGCCCCTGCAGTCTAAGAAAAGCATGCTTGAGGCAGTGTCTGTCTCCAGACTGAAAGGCAATAGAGTTTGGGGTCACTTAAAATTATGCCTACCTTGGGGGGCAGGGGTCCAGGCTACAGGCCTTCAGCAGCTGGGGAGGACGACGGCTGCTAACACACAGTGTCTCGTCTGCAATCTCCCTAGTTTGTTTGTTCAGACAGGTCACCACAGCCTCCTGGACACCTGCACACAACAAATAATGGTCACAGCCAGCTCTCCGTACCTGCAGGGGCAGCCAAGGTCAGAGGTGGGCCCAGGAGGGTCGGCAGGGCTGCAGCCCATGGTCGCACCCAGCCTCAGGCTGGCGGCTCTGGGCTGCAGCCCCAGCTGTAGAGTTGTTGTTGCTTTCGGTCTCTCTGGAAGGTTTCTCAGTTGCAGTGAACAGTCCCTGGGTTCATTCACCGCTCACCTGCCTGGACAGAAAATTGTCCGCCACTCTCATTTTTTCCCCAACGAGTGAAATGAGGCACTTTGTTTTTCAGGCCAAGCAGGCTAAGGTGAGGAGATGGCCATGGCTTTCATAGGCTATATTTTAACCAACGGTATGACTGCTACACATGCAAAAGCAAAGTAAAACACGGTCAGACAATTCAGCTGTTCTCAGCTACTCTCCTGCATCCATGGGCCTGCACCTAAACTAAAGATGCAAACCTGCAGAATGTATCTGAGAGCTGGGAAAGAATGGGTTAGAGAGAGCTGGGAAAGAATAAGTAGCTGCTGGGACTAAGAGAAACTGGAAGATTTCGTTATTATGTTTTAACTTAGAAATTCCTTGTTAAATCCAAAATCCTTCTGTAGTCTATGGTATACCAGTTACTCCCACTTTTCCTACAACTAAGGGTATTACAGGTTTTTTGGATCACAAGGTTAGAAAGCTAGAACATCACGGATTGCAACATTACATGCCACAGGGAAGAGGACTGGGTGAGAAAGGATCTATTTCCTATGCGTAAAAGGGGTCTGAGAGGGGTCTGAGGATAATAATTGGCCTGAAATTTCTGAGAATCTAATCCACAGTGGTTCAAATACAGTGAAAGTATGCTTTTTACATTCATTCCTGCTTCCTGAGTTAGGAAAAGATTAACTGAACTCCTAACAATTACATCACGGTCTCAAAAAAACCCCAGCAGTTTTCTAAAAGATCTCACCAATTTTTGAGATACTAATGTGAAGGGAAAAAAACCCAAACCAAAACAAAGTGTTGTAAGACCTTAAAGACCTCCGAAAACAGTGTCACAGAGATAACAATATCTTTTGCTGTTTGTAATGCCAGAGCAGGTGTCATTACGCAAAAAAATGATTTCATATCATTCAACAGGACCAAAGTGCTGTAGCTGATCACAGTTCCGCTGTAGCCGATCGTAATGTCATATTCCTGACATAATTCACAGATTCATTCCTCTTAATCTCAGCATCAGCTGAGGCCCACAGAAAAGAGGCTTGTTAACCATTTTTTTGGCTGCAATGCGTGTAAGCCTATTAACATCATGGCTATGACACAAGACTACGCAGTGTGTCTCCTTGTATCTGAGGTACTGAAGAAAAGTAAGAAATTTGACAGGTTTGGACATGGACACCAACATAAAAATTGCCAAAGTCCCTGTAGTCAGTCAATACTGTTGTGGGTTTCCTTCTCTACAAGGTGGCCCCATATTTTCAAGCTACTTTGCTATTCAAGTCATCTGCCAAAAGACTTAAGAAAAACTGTAAAAAGGATAGCGTATTGAAGGGATAGAACAAATGGTAGTGATTTATATCTAGGAAAAGAAACTAATGAAACATATATATATGAACAAGATGTTCACTGTCCTGTCATGTTCATTATTTTTCTAGCTCAATCATTTTTCTGTTGAGTATGTTATCCTATTGTGTGCAGCAAGCACAGGCATATGGATTCTCCAGAAAGGAATGCTTCAGGCTGAAGAACAAAGGTGGTTCTCTACCTGATGGGAAACGGCACTGTGTTCAAATTACTGGTCTCTACTTTGCATGAAACATCTGTGCAGGCCTGACATCAAGACCAATTTGATGAAGCCAGGAAAAAAGGACTGCTGATCCAGAGGTATGGAAACCATGAAAGTATTTTTCCAAACTCTGTGGAAAGAAACCGCTGATTCCTGCAGCGTGCTGGTTGACATGTTTCTGTTTGCTAGGCATACAGCTCACTCACCTTCTCTATGTGCTTCTTCTCAGATAAAATTTTATCAATTGAGTGTACTTCCACAGCTTGTTTCTCCTCTCTGAAGGGTGCGACTAATGAGCCCTTGACCGATTAGTATCAATTTGACACTTTTCCACTGTCTGTTTCAATGCTGACTACTGGAAAGTGATGACTATGAGGTCTTGAATTCACCTTTTTCTCCCTTTCTCTGATGGTTTTATTTTCTCAAATTCATATAGCCAAGCTTTGATACTACTGCTCTTCAGTTTTCAGTATCCAACTAGCCCTAAACCTCCCAGTGAGTTCATTCCTCATGCTTATTTCTGTCATTTAAATCATCTCTGACTGCAATTTCAATAATTCTTGTCCATACTACAAGCATTCTACTCTGTCTATTAAAATTTCCTTTTGTCTTTGAAAGGTCCTTGTAGGACCAGTAATCTTGCCTGACAGCATAGATATCAAAGAAAAAGGTTGCTAGAATGTGTATTGACAGTTTTTGGCTTTAATACCTTGGCCAGGAAGCAAAAAAACCCCCTAACAAATAGTAGAAAGTCTGGCTTGGTTCAGCAGTAAAAAATGTGATCAGAACCACTTTCTTCAGCTTCCTCTTGAACCTCACAGTGAGTGTGTCTCAGCATACTGATAACGACTGTCCCTCTATTTTTCATTGGTCAATGTGGCAAATGGTTGTAAGCTTTAAATCAGGATGGGTCATTGAACACTTAGAGAATATAAAAACTTTCGATCATAAATCAGAAGTTCCACAGCACAGAGGTAATTAAAAAAGGTATATGAACTGCAGGAAGTTCATTTGCCAAGTTATTGAATTCAAACCATTATTTACTGCTCAATATTATCAGAACAAAAGCTGTCTGCTTTAAAATTGTTTTCCCTGGGGAAAAAAAAAAAAAGAAATCTGTTCTCAATAGGAAATCAGTATAAAAGTGTGTAATGGTGGGATGTGAATCTAGGCAGTTTAAGTTCACTTTCAAAATACCATCAAATGAGAATTTCTGTGTTTATATCTACCAGAATAGAATAATTGTTACACGATATTTGATGACAGCTCTGGGAAATGAAGCCACTAACAGCAGACTAAATGACTCATTCCTTCTGGTTGCTGCTTCTGGGAGGTGAAAGGTTACTGCTGCATCTATCCAGTTTCTTCTCCCAGGACTCCAAAACCAGTAAAATTAGTTTGACCAGTCTTGCACCTATGGTTACAAAAATATCTGACTTAGCCTCTGCTAATCTGGAAAGTTTGGAGTTGATGTCAGACAAAAAGAAATCTCAGCTAAAAATTTTTGCTGACAATTGCAAGAGATTAATTTTCAAAGAAAAATGTCTCCCACAAATCAGTCTCCGTGAGTTACATTTGAAAAATACAAGCATAGGCTCTATAGTCTAAGAGATTACTTCAAGAGGATATTTCTAGGAACTGTTCGGGTTTTGGTAGTCACAGTAAAAGTGTGATAAATTGTTACTGCTTGCCAGTAACCTCAACATAGACAAATACTCCTGCAAAATCAGTGTTTGTCACCACTTAGCATGCACTAGTGTCACTTCTTTTTGGTAGGAAACAAAGTAAAAGTGTCAATGGTCTGACAGCTGGGAACAGCTCCAAACATTGGCTACCATCGGCAAGCAAAAAGTAAGCATAGAAAACCTTTGCATTATTTTCTACTAGTCGTGGTTTTCAAGATTGCAACTGATTACCTGTGAATCTGTACAGATGAATAACTCATAAAATGCTGAGTTGTTTCCAGTTCTACAGTATATATTTTGTATTTATCTATGGTAATCCTTTCTTAAATGGCCTGAAAGTTGTAAAGTAAAAAGACGAGCGCTGGAAAAATCCAAGTTTAATTAAAAAAAAATACTGGGGTGGATATATTTCTCAGAAGTAGTTAGATAAAATGATGGGGAAAAAAGGATATCAGAGATGTGTGTTAATAATCTGTAGTATGTGCAACCTGAGAACTTGATTAACTTTGAGAAACTAGAATTTCCAAGCCTGCTCATTTTAGACAACCACACCATTAGTGCCATTTTGCCATAAATTTTCTTTTGCACTGGGATTGGAGCTGATGTCGCTTATTGATAGGAGTTAGGGAATGACTGAGCCCTTAAAATATCCACTATTTATTTCATCTGCTATGGGAGCACAATTTACTTCCACATGTTTTTGCTTGCACAGAGAAAACCAAGAGGTAAAAACTAAAAGTGATATGTGATTGTTAGCATGTATCACCAGATCCCTTTAACATTTAGCTTGTTTTGGTGATTGCCTTTGGGTGATGAGCTGATAAAGGAAACAGAAATATATGACACATTGAGCACACTTGGTGAGAGTCTGAGCACAGATCCGTAAGTCGGGGGCTAAAATATGTTGTGCACATGGGATTTTTTACATTTCTTATCCATGCCTTTTCAAATGCGTTTGGAATAAACAATTTAAAGTTTTTCTGCCTTCCTAAATGATACTATGATTCTAACTAGCCATAGCAAAGCAGCATGTCTATGGGTATTAACTGCCAAGCACACACTTGAAGAGGGAAAGCAAATCCAGCACAGAAACATTTTGCACTTACCTCCTCCACAGGACTCTGAGCACTCCGTAAAGCCTTCGTATTCCCAGTCATACAGCTCATCCAGCTCCTGCAAGCTGCCATACAAAAGCTGAGTCTCCTCTGGGGTGTATTCAGCTGCCTCTCCACTGCAGGGACCACTGTAACAGGCTCTCTGAGACACAGGTTTGGGGCCTTCACATTCATCGATGGGCAGATCAGCCACAGACTGAGAGAAAGAGAGGAGCACTTGACATTTCACGAGTCGCACCTGGCTGCCTACTCCACAGGTGACACTACAGGTGGACCAAGCCTCAGGAATAAACCTGTGAGAGGAAGAGAGCAAGGCAAGTTATGTCCACAAATTGCCAGGCAAGCAAAATTTGGATAGTCCTGTCCAGACCAAATTTTATTTAATGAAAAACCAGTACTTCATCTCATCATACACTTATTAAAAAATACACACAGGAGGTACTGTTGACAACTCAGTGGCAGGTCTCCTCATCTCCAAGAAGAAAGACAAACCCTTGTAATACCCACCTCGATCCTAAAACGTCTCAGTGCAAGGCATCCAGCAATCTCCGAATGTGCCCAATGTTCATGATGATCCCACTAGCTACCTTTTGCAAGTATTCAACCAAGATAATCTTTGCCTTAGTTGCTCATTTTTTTTCACTAGTAAGTATTGAACAGGCTGTTGTTACCAGGTAAGTGCAGTATTACATGGAAAATAATTTCAATTATTGTTCTTGTATCACAGTAACTATTTTTAAGTCTTAATTTGAAGCTAGCAAAGGTAAAGAATTCATAATTTCTCTAGCTGTTCTTTATTTTGTTTGTCTTTGTTTTTTTTAGTTTATTTCCCTAGGATATTTAACTCTTCTCTCATTTTAAAAAAACCCAACAGTGTTCCGTTTCTACTGTGGATTTGTTTACCTGTTGCACTTGTCTTACTGATTAGTAACCCCTACATGCTCCAAATTTTTCCTTCTGAAAGTCCATGCATTTTTTATTAAAAGCACTTTGCAACTGTCATTACAATAAACAGACTGAATTCCATCTCTCATTGTTTTCCTCATCAATGGAATAATTTCTCAGTTTTTCTGTGTTATTTCTGTTTTTTCAATGCCAGTGCTAGAAACTGGACTAGCATTTTATTCAAAGTTATCAAGCCTAAGATTCACATTCAACTCTATACCACATCACTACTACCTTGCTGCAGTAATGTAACACACCTTGTTTTGCTGAGCTCGTGTTGAACTGTGCTGACTCCTAAATCTATCCAGAAACAACAGTTTCAGGGCACTACATAACCTGCAATACTTATGTTTTGATACCTGATGTCAATGGTATTGGAGCACTAAAGTTATGAATACAGGGTAATTTAGATAGCTTTATCTGATTGTCTTGCCTTCCCCATTGGCCATCCTTCCAAACTTTCTGCCACAGGCAAGTTCTAAGGCAGCAGTTGTAATTATACTTCAAGGACTAGAACAAAAGATTGAATAGTTGGATCTGGCACTGATACTCGCTGAACCTTGCCGGAGCAACCCCTGTTGATAACACTCTCTCATTAACAGTAAGTGTTTGGAATCTGTCTGCTTCTGCAAACTTTGGGATGTATTTTTCATGAAAACCTGTCTCTCACTGACAGTATTCCTCTCCCTTTGGTCTTTATTTTGGCAGGCCACACCAGAATCGAACAGCTTTGCCCAGGGCTGAAGGCAATACACTGGTCTGTTTCTGCTGTGGTCTGGGGCTACCTGTGGCTCTAGCAAACTCATTTCTCACTTTGGGAATCCCATGAACAGTTTTGATAGGAAGAAAAGGGAAATTTAGTTTTGTGATCAGCATCTTTGAGAATACTTTTAGACACTTCTCCCTTTCATCCACTGCCTTTCTCTAGTTGTCAAAAGGACTTTCCCTCCATGCTGAAGTTAAAAAAAATCCAAAACCTAAAAAGGGAATTTGTTGTTTTCCCAGCATGCATGTATCAGGATCCCTGACTGGAACACCACAGTCTTCTGGAGCAGACAGTGTGCATCTCTTTACCCACTTTTTCTGGGTCTTTATAACATCTCGTTATAAACCTGACATCCACTGCTAACACTATACACAGAAGGTAACAGAAAGG
>VZTA01012403.1:0-19756 GCA_013398855.1 Mohoua ochrocephala | reverse complement strand
TTCTCTTTCTTTTTTTTTTCTTTTCTTTCTTCTCTCCCTCTCGCTCTTGCTCTTGCTCTAGCTCTCCCTCTCCCTTTCCTCTCCTTTCTGATAACTAAATACCTCAGGGTATTTTGATTCCTTGTTTTGGATTTTCCTCAAGAGTAAAAAAGCCTCTGTCTCGCTGCCAGCTCAGAATGTTTTTTCCTGAAATACAGCCCCTCCACTATGAAGTACTGCTGAATCATCTTCTGATATAAAATTTTCTCTGTCCTTTGTCAATGTTCATGCCCTTTGTACACAATTGAATGAAATCTGCTTTTTTAAAAGCTAGAGTGTTAAACCCTGTATTTGTATTTTAGCTTCTATATTCTTCACTAACAGGTTTAACTTTTGAGGCTAGGAGGTATGCATGTGGAGTTTTTTTTTAAATAAAGAACAGAGAAAAATGTTTTCCAGAAAAAAAGGAAGTGAATGCAGAGGTATATCACAAATATCTGGTGATAATGACTACGTGCACATGAACATAAGCATTTATCTAAGAAGAGAAAAGCCTAGTCCTAAAGGCACGAATGTTAAAGGGTTTGAACATGAATGGCAGCCATAATGCTTGGCTACTAAGTTGTTCTTCTCCTTGTCTTACTCAGAGGTCGGTCCATGATTTGGCTGGAGACTGTGGACTGTGAACAAACTGCATTTGCACATTGATGCTGAAAGCTCTCTGCATCAGGCCTCAATACAGTTGGAGGGAGGTTGCTTCCTCACCTGGATGAGACTATCAAGTTGTCTAGAGGGTTCTTTCTGTGATTTCATAGTCCATGACACAATAAATTAATGAAGAAGGAAATATTTTTGCGTGTCCAGGCACAATATTTTTGCATGTCCGGGCAGTATTTCAAAACCCAGAGGTTATTATCCTTCAGGTATCAAACACTTTTATCATCAACAGTCTTATTCACTGCTTTAAGAACAATTACTCATCTGACTATTCCCATGAGAATCTTGGGTCTTACATTAAAGATGTTTTAATTGCAAGATAATGAATAATAAAAATCAGGTCTTGATCCTATTCCTGTCCCGATCTCCTATTTCTTAGAAAAGCCAATGAATGAATGCCCCTGGGGAAGGCATTAGCATGGGTTTGTAGGATCAGAACATAACATTAATGACATCAAAACCCAATATCTAATAAATTATAGCATGCAAGAAGCAGCACGATGGGGGTGAGGGAAAGAAAGTCTTGAGGTTCATAACAAAGCCACAGATTATAGTTCTGCTCAGAGAGGAGTAAAGGGCAATAAAAGGAAAGTTGTGAGAGAAAAGGGAAAGTGGGGTTGAGGAATGGGAGAAAGAAATGGACCACACACTTAATAAATCTGCATTTCTCCTTCAGATAGACTATAACTTCAGTTCTGCATTGGCAGAATTTATTATAACAGGTTAGTACTTGAACATCTCTACATTAATCTGTAAGAGTCCAGAGCAAGAGAAACACAGCAATTGTTAACTTAGCTTGAGAGCAAGGCAGAAGTACAGAGAAGAATAAAAGAAAGAGAAAATGTATTAAGCCTAGCATCTGGCTGACTGTTTTACATACCGAGGAAGGGGATGGTAGAGGTCATAGGGCATGATCTGCTTGTATCCATCACTGTTAGGAACAATAATGCCAACCCTCTGAGTAGAAGGTACACATAATAAAATAAACACTAAATGATTACATTATACAACTTTTGTATTACAATATTGTATTACATTACACAACTTTTTGTATTACAGTATTATAAACCAACAAAACAAGATATTTTACCTAAGCTCTCATCCCATTTAAAAAACAATATGCTCCCATCCTACTGTTTCTGAGTAATTTAAAGAATAAATCACTGGTTACTACTTTTTTCTTATCAATATATTATTATTTGACAAATAAAAAATCTATTGCTTCAAGTGACCCAAATATTATTGTAACTTACGGTGTTATTATCTAGCATCAAAAAGAATTATTTCTATACTTAATACTTTCTTGGAGCTTGGATCCAAAGTTACTGAGGACAACAGGGACAATAGTTCTATCTGCTTCAGAGAACTCTAAATAAAATCCTTTTCATAACTGTTCGATGGTTGTTTCTGCCCATCGGATAAAACCTCTGCTTTTACAGGGCCCAGGATTAGAAATCTGAGTAATCACAGTGCAAGAATTTAAATCTGCAATTCTTGTCTCTTCACCTTAAATGAGTCCAGACCTGCCTCTTTATTTTTTTTTTTTATTTTTTTCTGGAAGAAAGGAGGAGCTTGAGAAAAGATTAACATGTCAGGTTGGGGTTTTTTCTTTGTCATAACTGGTTGGCTTGCTTTGCTGTACTGTTATTGGTATGGTGTTACGGTGCAACTTCTAAAAGTTATAGAAGGCAATAGCATAGATCAAAATCAGGAACTATCTGAAACATTATCATTCCAGTTATGTGTGACATGGATGCCACTTGTCTTGTTGGCAACTACAAGGTCTCACTGAATTGCTAGTCTGAAATGTCATATTTTGTCTGCATTTTTTACAATTTTGACTCAGAGTAACTTTAACCATGTTGTCTCTCGGTTATCAGGCATATCTATTAACATCAAACAGATGATGTCAGAGCACCCCATTTATCACTTTCATCAAAGCCACTTGGGTATTTGGATGGGGCAAATGGACAGAAAAATCAAAGAGTGAATACCAATTGCATTAAAATAAGAAGTGCGTCTCCATCCAATTATGGAGAGATGAAACTGAATGTCAAGAATAAAGGTGGTTTTTGGGAGCCTTTTACAGATGAGAGGTGCTAGGTATGCTGCTACAGATTTCTGCATGGGAGGAGGAGAAAGTATTCTCCATCCCCAACACAGTTCATTGAAAAATGCTGTAAGCATTCAAAGGACTCTTGTCAGGCCAGGCCTAAAGGGGTCTATTCTCCTTTCAGTCAACAGGGGTTTTATGGGCATAACTTGTCCACGATAGAAGAATGGATTCCATTGTGTTTCCACAGCAAGGAGTCAGCGCCAGGTCAGCATGCTGGAATTTTCCAGCTAAAGCGCGGGAAGCAGCTGGAGCCCTGGAAGTGTGTGAGAGGGACTAGGCAGTTCCCTCTAAGATCAGCAGCCACTGCAGTCATAGGAACTCTCTGCATGAGTGTGCGTATTTGCATCTTCCAAGAGCTGCCTGTCCCCACAAAAGTTTAAAAACCTAGGGGAGGTAGTTCTGGCACTGGGAAACTTTGGAAAATACAAATGGGTCATTTAGAGTATGGTCAATGAACAAGTTTTTTCAGACGTAGCTTGATGGGTAGACATCTGGAGAATCTGGAGGAATTGTCTACTAGTATTCTAAGAAGACGGAAGGGAATTTTTTGTGAGGGTTTTTTTGCCCATGCTTTTGGTAATTTGCTGTTTTCCGGACTCTTCTACCACTGCTGCTGAAGGTCCACTCTGAAGCTGTTGGCACTTTCCAGCTCAGCAGCTTGCTGATAAGTGGTTGGAACAAAAGGTTAACATAGTGAGTTAAAAAACGAAATAATTACACTATAAAAGCATCTACTGCCTAAGAAAGAAGCAGATCTCAAAACATTTCTCATTCGGTGCAGTGAAAAATATTTTCTTTCTAATAAATCTGATCTCTATGCATAATCCAGGTCTACGTGCTTTAGAATGCATTATTCCCAAGACTGTTCAGATAGAAATAACTATACCACATCTAAACACTGTTATGAATATTAAGCAACATTTACAAAGCACTAGATTAATACTGTAATTGGAAAGGTTTGACCCTCAAATATTATGCATACAAAAATTGCATTTCTGTAAGCAGTATTGAGCTCCACAGAATTACTGACATTGTCTGTGCATATGTGAGGGGCTGCCAAAGCCTCTCAGTCTGTAACTGCAAGATAATGAATCACAGCCATAAAGTCAAAGTAAGGAAAAAGACCCCCACAATAATACACAATGGCTTAATTTATGACTTTTAAAAAAACTGCCTTAAAGATAAAACAGAAGAGCAGATGGTCATTGTATCATTAATGACATCTGCACCTTTCGAGCTAGTTTTGTGCATGTTTTTTGTATGCGTTCCATAAAAAAACCCTAAGACTGAGTTAACACTTAAAAAAAAAATCTTAGAGATTACTTTGGTGTATTTTTACTTTTTGATGGGACAAAGTGGTTTAAATTCCATGAATCTATCAGTCTATCATACTCCTATAAAAAAAGATGGAAGAGATCTACTTTATGGGCTTTATTTACTGTACATTACCCAGACAATGCAAAGGGGATGGTGTGCTAAACGAGCAGAGGAAATAATAATTCTTCACTGAAATATGTGCGAGTAGCTAACAGGACTTATTCACAAAACATCAAGATATTTGGCAGGAGCAGGAGCACAAAGCAAATTATTTTGCAGAGCTGTTCTGTCTCATACGTCTGCAATCTCCCATGCCTTTCAGACCAACAAGTCCCGTCATATATTCTGCACATTTTTTTTTTTTTTTCCTCCTGAGGGCTGGCAGTCTCAATCCAGTTGTTCTTCCAAGGCCCATGTGGGGTTGGAATGGGGGCTGCACATGCCAGAGGTGAGAGTGCTGCAACCAGACCTGCCATCTCTGCAAACATTCAGCTTTCCCCTGGGACAACTGTCTGCAGCTGCATTCCTTGGAAGACATGTTTACTGAACTCCTCTCCAGTTGCTCTTTTTCTCCCTTAAGCTACCTGATTTAGCACAGATGACAAACTCAAATGCCTTTCTCCTCTACCTCCCTGACGACTCCCTCTTTCTGACCAGGCCAGCCCTTCCCAGCTTCTCTCCTGCATGCTGACAAGTCTCAGGTTGAAACCTGTTGAGCCAAGCAGGGGCATGCGTGCTAGAACTGGGAGAGGAGCCAGCAGAGAGAAGGGACATCTGCCTCCAGGGTGCCTCAGGGTGGCGTGACGCTGCATGGGGACAACCTGCCACTCCTGTGCTGGTGTCCTGCACCCTGCTGCCACTGCCCAGCCTCTGCAGGATGCTCACATGCCCCTGGCTCACAGCCTTCACTTCTGCTGAGGGCTCTGTTTTGCCAAAGGTGTCCTACTCAGAGCTGCAGGGCTGCCCATGCTCCCGGGTGGCTGCACCCATTATACCTCTGTCCTGATGCGGACTCACAGCAGATTTAAGAAGGAAAAGGAAGACTTAAGCCTTCACTGAAATCTTCCAGACCTGAGAGTAAATGATCTGCATGGCAAGGACTGTGCCATCTAAGCAATGGAATACGTTTAAGATATTATTAGCAATGAATAAATAAAAATGAAATGTTAAAGTTGCTTGGGTTGGCTGTGCTGGATCCCATGAAAGTGCTCACCACAAAAGACAATACTTTAGCATCCAAGCCAGCATCTCTGTGAAAGCCACAATTATCAACAGACAGACAACAATCTTGTGCAAAAGATTGCGTTTCAACACTCTGAATCGTGACACTAACGCAGTGTGTGATACTCCACTGCTCTCTGAAGATGCCACACTGTGACATTATCTCCTTGGGCTACAAGAACATTTTCTGTGTTGAGAAACAGTTATTGAGGCCCTCAGAGAGATGGTATCTGTTAATGCCTACCAGGTGTTATTCGGTGAATCTATTACTTTTTCCCTTCAGAGCTGGGGTAGATGATAGCTACAGTAACACCACAGGTACAGGCAACGTGGGTTTCAAAGCCTACTTTTGCAGGCAGTGAAATAGTAATTCTCAGGTACTCTACCAGTATGAGTTACCTTTTTGGTTTCTGGATGCTATCAATGTGAATCTTGAAGAACTACTATGTACTTTGTATTTATATGTCTTTTTATACGGTCTTAGTACTTCACAGACTGGCAAAAGCCAATGTCTGCTAAAATTTAAACATTTTAAAATGGAATGTCAGGGGATACGTAAAAAACCTACTCATAAATGAAAAAACTGCTGAGAAAGCCATCCTTTTGTATCAGATTCTGAAAAACCTCTTGCTTAGAATGTCTGTTCGGCACGACAATATCTTATCTTAATAAAAAATGTCTTGTTTATGGTACAGAGATTTGAAATTATAAGCAACATATGGTTTAATTATCATTGCCATAGACTGCTAAAAACTAATCTTTTCACAGTGCTTGAAAGAGGTGTTGCCATTTGAAAGCAGAAAAAGTAATTCCTTCCAGTTGCATGACTGTAATACTTCTAAATCTCTCTCTTTTTTATTCAGTTCAATATTTTATGGTGGTTTGGATGAGAAGTGTTTGATAGGAAAGAGGGAATAAGCTGATATTTTCCACTACTACATGTTAACACCTGAATATCCAGTGAAAATCTCTGTAAATGACCATTTACTTGCTGCAGTTTTGGTCTCTTCTAGGACTTAAAATAGACTCATTTTCCTGTAACTTCATATTGGGCAGACAGATACCTGTATTTGATGCTCACAGCAGTACATGATATACTTTCCCACCTTATAGCTTGTTATCTGATGCACCCTGGCAGCTCCTTTCTACCTTTCTTTCTGTGTGTTATTAATATGCATTGTCCCCTTAGAGATGAATTTGCTCTGCTATTCACATCTTTTAAGTGCTTGACAAGTGCTTCCTGGCCCGCCCTCCCTGCCTGTTCTGACAAAGCTATTTTCTAGATTAATTTAAATTGCTTTTGCCCGGTCCAAAAATTCAAGGTTTCAACTACTTGTCTTGAGAAGAAATGTACCTCTTTAGGCATCAGAATTATCTGCTGCTCGTCTTTATCCTGCTCTTGAATTCAGGTGACCTTGATTATGAACCAGAACATTGCCATAGCTATCAGCTCCTTTTCCATCTACAACTCCACTTTCACATCACCAAGTGTATTATGGACTTCTCACTACTTAGGATCACTCTGAATGGTCATAACATTCTGGTGTCTTTCTGTATGCTTTTACTTGTACTTCAATGCTCTTGTTAAATTAGCTGAAAATTAACAACTAAAAGGGAAAATTTCATTAAAACTTCAATTTAATTTTGGATTTCTTTTTGGTGATGCCTACCTCTGCCATCACCCATTACAGATATTTAAATGAGAATGCTAAAAGAAAAACTTTGACTCCTTTGGAAGAGGAGTTTGCAATTTTGCTGGAGGACTCCATAAATAGTGGACATCTGAGAGTTCCTTCAGGTCTCTGGGTGCTGAAAATCTTGCTTGAATGAGAGATCTTCCCCCAAACTTTCCACAGGTAGTAACATTATTTCTAGTGGCAGGCTTACAGATACAACTCTAGCCGAACTCTAGGAATTAAAGTGTTAAAAAGAACACTTTATGCTAGAGGCTTGCTAATAGGCATTTTTTTAGACAGGTGCTTCATGAATTTAAAATCTTTGCTTAAGTTGCCTTTAGAAATCTTTATACACCATTGAAATCTCCTGGTAAAAGCATGAACAGAACTTCTGTGACTCAGAAACTCCCACATTAACATGCAACAGCAATAGGCAAAAAATATGGGAGACTGGTAAAAATGCAGACTGGCACAGCTGGGAATGCCACCTAAAAGCTGAAGATGAAATCTAGAAACAATACTGAGAGTATCCTGGGGAGTAAGTGAATGATGAGCGGGCAATAGCATTTTTCACATTTGTAAAAATTGTTTTTTGGAGGGAAGCCTTTGAGTTATGAAGGAGATGTATCTTCTGCTTATGGCACCTTAGAATTCTCCTACGTAAGTGTTTAGCACACCCAGTTAAGTCAAATCTGAACAAACCTCTTCTCTAAGCAGGAAAAACTTCCATTCCTTTTTCATTAAAAGATGCCAGAAAGGAGGATATAGATGAAAGCTAAAAACGCCGTCCAGTCTGTGAAGCTTTGGGTAGATAAAAGATTTTCACTTAATTAAATAAGTGAAATACTAATGTTGGATTTTGCCACATAGAAGGGGAGTGGACGAGATTGAACTGGCTGCTGTTTACATCAGTAGATGTTACACATACAGACTTATTTTTGCCAGTCAAAGGCAGACTGCTGTAAAATCGTAATGGACTGTAAATCAACAGATCTTCCCTTTTTTCTTTGTAAGGCATGAGCTGGATCTCAAACAAGGCTGATGAGAGAGGCTGGATAGAGCACTGGCATGTAGGGATGGAAAGGCACTCAGTGTCATTGTGCATCGTGGATTCTGTGAGATAGCAATTGCTGGTCTGACTTGGAGGAACAGTTCAGGTGGCCACCTCTACCTAACCTGGAAAATGGATATGTCTAAATACCGTATTTGTAACATAAATATATGTTTGATAAATAACCATCCACAGACTTTTCCACCTTCGTTGAGACTAAGCTTTTTTGCTATTAATGATGCCAGCAATACTGCTAATTATTGCCATAGTAAGCACAATGAAATAAAATATTTCTGTGCTCTAAACCTAAAGAGGCAACTTATTGCAGGCCCACACAATACTTGTGGTATTCATTCAAACTTTTCTTTCAGCCTGCCCTTTGCTGGAAATTTTAGTGTAAGCACTCCTACAGCAACCAGTTTCAGTTGCTTTACTCAGTGCCACTGTGGTCTTCAATGATTATTTTCTGTGACATTCATTGACACACCATAGGAATAGTCAGCAACCACTAATCAGGTATGCCTCACTGGAACTGAGCTTGCCAGGGAAAATTAACTTCTTAATTTTATCCTGGGGGAGCAGAGCAGCTCCCACAGAGGAAAGACACTACAGAGCCAAGACACCCTCCTTGTCCGTGCTTCTGACCCCATGTTTCTGCTTCACCTACCCTCTTCCTGGCTGTAAGAAATCATCAGGAATCCAGAAATTACCACTGATTTCCTCTGGTTTTTTTTTTTTTTTTTTTCCCTCTGGGTTGTTGATTCTCGACTTCTTTACAAAGGCACTTTTGAAAATAGTAATTTGAAATTTGGCATACTGTAAAGATGATTCCAAAAAGCCAGTTCCTCTGGGATGGCATAGCTGTATTTCTAAATGACTCTCCCTCCCCTCAGGGTCTTTATATCAACAACTTTGCCTTGTTATGTCTTATATAAAACAAAAATTGCTTCCTGACATCTGCCCGGCTGTTAATTTTTTTCTCTTTCCTGCCATGTACCATGCAGTCATCTGTCTCACCATTTGAGAATATATCATTTAAAATCATTGGGAAAAGTATGGAAAATATCCACAGCACCAATTCCAGAGGCAAGTTACATATTTGACCCAGAAATGTATGTCTAAAAAAATTACATCTTGGAATTAAAAAATAATAAATAAAGCAACTACTAAAATTGCTTCCTCATTGATACTCTGATAAGTGACTCTAAAAGATAGGTTCCATATTGATGCATACCTTCCATGAATCCTTTTCCTGAGACATTCATGTTTCAGCCTTCTACCTGATCATACCTGGCCTCTACTGACTTGTGTCTCACACAGAATGGGCTTATAGGAACAAAGGAATATAAACTGCCCTACACTCTGGGTAAATGTGTCTTCAGCGACAAAGCAACCTGAGTGTTAACTCCAGAAAAGCTCAGTGAACTTCAGTGAAAACATTCTATAAGAAGTAAAAGCTGTCTTTGCCTTGGAGTAATTTATTCTGCTCTGATAATGCCTAGCTACTCTAAAGCTGGTACACCTGGTTTGGGCAGCAACCATCCTCAGACAGGTGGATACATAGTCCTATAGGTTTCTTAATCATCCTTTTTCTCATCAGGACATCTTTTTTCTATGACAACCTCCAGCAATCTGAAGTGACACAGCAACTTTTTAGGTGACACTTGCTTGAACTCACTTTATCAAATTTTGACACAAAACTAGTCTAGAGGGAAAGGACCTGGTGATAAAATGCCTTTAGGACATCCTTGTCATGCCTGCTGGACTATGCTTCACCAGCTTTTAGCAAAGCCACACAAGAGGACCAAAAGGTTTAGATTGCACAAATAAATGCTTGCTGCTTATTGAGTGGCTGCAGATGGACTCCCACTGAAGTTCAGGGCAATCAGTGCAACAAAGGATTGGTCTTCTTTGTGGTTTTCTTTCTTTTCTTATACATGAAAAATCTGACTATCTGATCTTACTATTTTTTTCTATTAATCTTCTGAGGAAGAATGCACAGGAAGTTCCACCTTAACACGAGGAAGAATTCTTTACTGTGCAGTGACAGTGCACTGGCACAGATTGCCCGGAGAGGCTGTGGAGTCTCTCTCATTGGGGATATTCAAGAATCATCTGGATATGATCCTGTGCCGCGTGCTCGTGGATGACCCTGCTTGACCAGGGAGGTTAAACAAGATGACCTCCTGTGGTCCCTTCCAGCCTGACCCACTCTGTGATTCTGTGGGGCAGCAGAGATGAGATTTTCGTGCAGGGCCAAAGGACATTGCTAACTAGAACAAAATCACTCAATACATTTTACAAGCTGCCATAAATGCAAGTAGGCTTTTCACTAAGGAGAAAATTTTTAAAAAAAACCCCATAAAATAATTCATCTAACTGTCACGACAATAATTTTCATGTAAAAGAATATTTTCAATCTCACTAACACTTTAGAGGCATGGACTGATCATGGGGATGGTATCATGGACAATTTGTTTTCTCACACTTTGTAACAATTAATGAGGCAAAATACATTCAGAGGGGAAGAAACAACCATTTCAAATCAGTCTTTGTTATGTGAAGGTGCTAAATAGAGGTGTTCTACACAGTGCATTCTCAGGATGAGAAAGAGGTTGAATTATGTAGGATAAATGACACTGTGATAAACAGCAACAGAATATTTTCCTATTTTATTTTACTCCTTTAGCGCTCAGCCTCCTCTAAAATTAAAGCTGACTGACCTCGCAGGACAAGGATCCAGGTTACACTCTTGAAGTTTTGGTTTTGGCTTGATATTTTCAGGATAATAGTGACAGTATTGATCTGCTACTACCCGATTGCTTCTCAGATCAAAGCACTCAGCAGATGTCAGCTGATAACCTGCAATACACAGAGGAATAAATAATATGAGATGTGGTGTTCTTCCTGTCTGGCTCTGAAATGTGTCTAAGTTTTGATTTGGTAAAAAGAAAACTAATTTCAGCTTGCTTGAGTGCTTTTGGACATAGCAGCTGTTGTTTTACAGGCCAGATTGAACACAGTAATGTAAATCACAGGTAGTAGGAAACAGAAGATAACCAGTATGGTCAAACAAAAATTCAGAAGCCTAGGAAAAAACCCAAAAAAATCCAGAGGCTGAGGTTCCTTAATCACCAAGAATTGCGCCCTCACTTTCAGGATAGCGAATAAACCTACTGGTAGGAACAGGGGAAAGTGGAGACATCTTGTTTTTCCAAAACAGGCCCAAATCCCATCAGCCCTTATCTTATGTTTGACAGCTGTAGCATTAAAAGCAGATACGTAGGTATCAAGATGTACTTTATCTACAGAGTCTGGCACGATGCTAAAAATTTACTGGCTGCTGCCACGTTGCTAAATCCCTCTCTTCATTTAGTTGAAACTATTTAGATTTTCAGATTTTGCCCATTTTAAGGTCCAAAACTCAGGGCAACACTTGGGACGGGTCATGTATGCAGATGACAGTTTTTGAAATACAGTGGTAACTCATTACCTCCACCACAGGATGCTGAACAAGGGAAAAAATCAGTTTCCCTCCATCGGTGAATGATAGGCTGGTAGAAGATGAATTGGACTGAACTGTCAGCAGCACCAGCATAATGGATCTGAAAAAGAGGTTATATCAAAAGAGTGAACCTAACATAATTTCTGGGAAGAATTATTCCACCACACACGTCTTGCAGACTGGCGACACCTTGCAGCTTCATGAAATACCAGATATACTTCGCAATAGGAAAATTAAACACAAAAACAAAGCACAGATCAGTAGCAAAATCTTGGGTTCAAAACACAGTCAAATAAATTTCTGGGCATAGTCAGTGACCATTTTGAGACCATATTCTGAAATAAAGAGTGCACGGCAAATGCATGGTTAGTGCTACTGAATAATCTTACAGGGACAGAGGATAGGGACTGATATTTAATGAAGCAGAAAATCACCTACCACTATCTATTGTCCCTGACACACGGACACAGATTTTGGATCTCTAATGTTTCCCAAAAAGCATTCTATGACAAGTTAGAATACACTTGATAGTACAGAGTAAACGTGGGAGGCTGTGCTGTAAAAAAAAAAAAAAAANTAAAAGTTTTAATTCACCCTTTTTTTTTTTTCCTGAGGGGAGGTCTTTATTTCATTCTCCTTTGTGGCACCATCATTATTATAAGTTTGTTCTTCTGCTTACCTTATTTTGCCTGTGAAAATGCTTCTTTCAGACATAGGCATGGAATCCTGGTTGGGGCTAAGTGCATGCCTGGAGAACTGTCTTTAGATCCTATAAGCCACCTGAGCTAAAAAGCTAGCACACTTTCAGCACTATGTGTGCTGAATGGATTTCCCACATAAACAAGAGTTTGTAGTGCGAGGACTGCGATACGAGAGACCTCCACCCTGGTAAAGCAGCATCATTTGCACCTGGCCCAGTAAAAAGCCCTTCCCATTTGATACCTGTTCTGATTAATCCGGTTATGAAGACTTCAAAATCTCAGCAGGTTATCCCTTGTCCTTACCTCTATGCCTCTGCATGAACAGCTGGCAAGGGAAGAACAAAATCTGCTACACTAAAATCCTCTCCTATTTGATTATATGTCCTAGGACACAATGTTTCAGTGCTGCTTGAGCATCTCTGCATCAGTGGCACGATGCTATCACAACACAGAAAACTGCCAAATCACAACTACGAAAGATGGACCCTTCTCCAAGACAGTACTGCTGCTCTCAGGAGCAATCCTCTCCCCTTTTTTCCAGACAGCTTGAACTGTTTAACCACTGCTTCTTTTTTTTTTTTCCCCTCATGTTTCAAATGAGTCTCCTAGTTTTGGAAACACCATTTTTCAATCTGCCTTTCCCTTTCTATTCTCTCTTTCCAAACACCAAGAGACACTGTTGAAGAATGGTTTGTGAAACAGAAGCAAAAATATGACAAATTGAGATGAACTTTGTAACTTGGGTTGTTTGTTTTGTTTTCCCCTGTAGATGGGCAGCGATATGATTACCAATCGAGATCTATCTTGAAGAGCAGGAGGAGGGCAAGAATACTGATGTGTGTATGAGATCAGGTCCAGTGAGACTAAGGCTGCCCTTTTCTAATTAAGCAGCGATGTCAATTCCCAAAAGGAAAAAAACCCAAACCAGCTGTAGCAATACAACTGCTTCAGTAAATGGGAGGCCTTTTGCACAGATCAATATTGTCTGAGTCTGTGTGTCAGAAACAGGATACCTAATTCCTTGTGCAGGGATGGTGCATTAATTACACACTTCAGAAGGCTCTTTCTGGGCTCATGAAAGCCTCAGGCACTCCTGGGAAAAATGTTCGGTTGTGCTGGAAGCCATCTGGGGAGGTCTCTGATCTCAATGTGCAGGAAAGGCATTCTCTGGGGAGAATGCTGTTCTTACTCTTTGTGTTTTAAGGATCATCAGCGATTCCAAAACTCCGATCTACTCAGCAGTATGGTCTGCAGTGAATCAGGAAGAACAGACCAAGAGCTCACACAGAGGCTACTATAAAAGGAAGGGGAGAAAAAAAGAATTTACATTAAAAAAATTTTAAAAATCAGGAAGAAAGAAGAGTTCCTCTCGCTCTGCAGACTATTCCTGCACGTCTGAAGTTATCTGTCTGTTTTGACACAGAGAAAAGACAGATGTACATCTTTTCCAGCCACTCATACAGCTATGATAAGAGCATAGGTGGGAAAGAATTACAATGAGCCACAGTCATGAGCTCAAATTATACAAAACAAGCAAATGAAAGAAGCATACACAGTATCGTGTATTTTTTAAAGGAGTATTGTAAGCAGAAGAGGAACAATATACAGTGATTCCACATAGCAAAGACTTCTTTTTTATTTTGTTTGACTGTTTGTTAAAGCTAAGATCTTTATCCAGGAAAAAACATCACTGTCTGCTTGAGCCCTGAAAAACTCAGAGTGAGACTTGATAGCTAAATGCTGTAAGAAATGTCCTGGTTTGACTGTACAGGGACAACTTCCACACATTGAAATCTCTGTAGTAACCTCTCCCACACTCAGCTCTAGTGTAGTATGATGAAATTTTTACTCTTGCAGTATTTGCAACACCCTCGTAGCTGTAAGAAATGCCAAAGATTCAAATAGAGATGGTCGTCACCTGAGAATCTTAAGCTAGTCCTCTAACTAACAGTGAGTTTTGCATATTTAGGTAACTGAACTAGAAAAAATGGCAATTGATCAATATGTTTGCAAGAAAAATCCTATCTAAATTTATCCATAGCTGAAGTCAGAAGTACTCAGATCTTTCAGAGCACTCATCCCTGCATTTGTGCATTGCAACCCTCCAGAGATCATCCTTGACTTCCTTTAGCTTTCAGGGGAATTTGGAACATTCCCAACATCAGAGAAGCCTTTACCGCTTCCACAGACTCACAGAATCACAGAATCAGTTAGGTTGAAAAGGACCTTTGAGATCATCGAGTCCAACCTATGACCTAACACCTCCTCATCAACTAAACCATGGCACCGAGGGCCACGTCCAGGCTTTTTATAAACACCTCCTGGGACGGTGACTCCACCACCTCCTATGGCAGACAATTCCAGTGCCCAATCGTTCTTTCAGTGAAGAATTTCTTCCTAATGTCTAGCCTAAACTTGCCCTGCCACAGCTTGAACCTGTGTCCTCTCATTCTGTCACTGGCTGCCTCGGAGAAGAGACTGACCCCCACATGGCTACAGACTCCTTTCAGGGAGTTGTGGAGAGTGATAAGGTCTCCTCTGAGCCTCCTTTTTTTCAGGCTAAACAACCCCATTTCCCTATGCCGTTCTTCACAGGGCTTGTGTTCTAGACTCCTCATCAGCCTTGTTGCCCTTCTCTGGACGTGTTTGAGAATCTCAACGTCCTTCCTAAATTGACGGCCCCAGAACTGGACACAGTACTCAAGGTGTGGCCTCACCAGCGCTGAGTACAGGGGAACAATGACGTCCCTGGTCCTGCTGGCCACACTACTCCTGATACAGGCCAGGATGCCATTGGCCTTCTTGGTCACCTGGGCACAGTTGGCTCATGTTCAGTCAGCTGTCGACTCAAAAGAATAACACCAGTCATATAAGGAACTGGTTAAAACTAGAGTCCTCAGAATATCCACTGTCTAGTCTATAGTCACTATCAATAGAGATATCTTTTTTCCCTGTTGAAAGACCTTGGAAAAAAATAATCTCTTGTACACTGTTTTTTACACTGATTTTTTTTAATGCCTGCCTGGGATGATGCAAGAGAAGCACAAACTGTTGCTCAGGTGAATTTTGGAGTTGATAAAATGTAGATTTGTTTTGGGAGATGTCACAGAAAGTTGAATGAAAACAAGAAAGTAAAAATTTGAACACAAAAGGTGTGTCATCTTTTTGAGATATTCTGATCTATGAACAAGAGACTGATCCGTTTTATGAACATCTGACTTTATCTTTGCACTTTGTTGGTTTTTCCTACAGCTCCAAAATTTGATTAGTTCACATAAAACCAAACAAGTTAAGTTCCCGAAAGCCCAACCCTTTCTTGCTTGATTTTGGCAGTGTGTGCATGAACCATTTGTTGCTGTTCACTGAAGAACATATGGCCTGACCTACAAAACTGCTGCAGTCTACTTGGACAGTTTTGAAATTTAATCAGCAGCTTATAACCAGCAGTCACAACCAAGTAATTATTAATGCCACTTGTACAGCTAAGCCATGAAAAGTGTATTCAACAAAATGTTCTCATTTTATGCAACTGGGGGCAGGTGATGAGGAAAGGCACCATTTCTTTCATGTGTGTGTTCCAAAATGGGGACAGAGAAAAGCATACCTCAGAATCACAGAATCACTCAGGCTGGAAAGACTTTCCAGATCATGGAATCCAACCTTTGACCAAACACCACCACGTCAACTAAACCATAGCACTAAGTGCCATGTCCAATTGTTTCTGGAATATTTCCAGGGACGGTGAGTCCACCACCCCCCTGGGCAGCCCACTGCAATGCCTGATCACCCTTCCAGTGAAGTTTTTCCTGATGTTCAACCTGGACCTTCCCTAGTGCAGCTTAAGCCTGTGTCTTCTTGTCTTGTCACTGTTTGCCTGGGAGAAGAGACCAACCCCCACCTGGCTACAGTCTCCTTTCAGGCAGCTGTAGAGAGTGATAAGGTCTACCCTGAGCCTCCTCTTCTCCAGGCTAAACAACCTCAGCTCCCTCAGCCACTCCTCATAGGACTTACCCTCTAGGCCCTTCACCAGCTTTGTTGTCCTTCTCTGGATATGCTCCAGCAAATTTTGTCTTACACAATTTGATCCGGTCTACTATGATCTAGCTCCATGCCACCATGCTTACTAGAAAAGTTCTAATGGAGTCTCCCATATTCGGATTCTGATTCTGATTCTGAATCCTTTCTGCAAGTTCCAAATGCCAAATCATCAGATTGATACTAACGAAAGTATTTAATGAGAAATCTGACAGACGTAATTTCGTGCTTCTCAAGTCAATAGAAAAAATATTCTACCTAGAGTGCTTCAGTATTGCTGGTTGTGTGTGGTGATACCTTGCACTGAAAAAAAAAAGGAGGATGTACAAGAGATTTGTTGCTGCTAATAATTTGTTCATGAAGGAAATAGAAGCCAGACATTGTCATGGGAAAATAACTTTTACAAGCTTGTTTAAAATAACATAAAAAGTACATAAAATGTAAATAATGAGATGCTGAAGGCTTTCAAGCATATGTTTTAAGACAGGACTACACCATAACTCCTCAGAGTTTGCCTTGGCATTCCCTTGAAATGCTGAAAGGACCTCTGCCCTCAAGGTCCAGGGAATATGTCTACTGTCCACTTCTGCATTCATGTCCCCTGATTGTGATAGTCCCGTGTGGGATCAGCTTGATTTTAGGGTTGTCTCTCTAATGAAAGTCAGCTCCATCTGTTGCTTCTCAATTTAAGCCTCTAAATAAGCCAGAGAAATCACACTGGAATTACACTAGCGCTGATTTACATACTTTACAAGGTATCTCTGAATTGAACTTGCTCACTCTGTCCCAGTCTTGGATTAAACAGTATTCTTTAGCTGATGAGTGTGTTAAAAAGCCGAAATAGAAAGCTAGAAGGTTCAAATCTTTTACCAGTTCCACTATTCTGCCCAAAAGAAGAAAAAAAGAGAAAATCACTGCAGTGGATTGGCTAGGATAACTGGCAGTCACGGAATCTGCAGTACCAGATATAACCATTAATGACCGGTACAGAATCCACTACCACATGCAACAAATGTGGAAATTTCTCAAATGAGAAGACCAAAGTCATTCCATAGAACCAAAGGCAACCCCTAATACCAAAACCAGATGTGCTGCATCTCTACTGTGATACCACAAGTAACATCCCAGTCATCTGTGGAAAGACCATTTCACCACTATCATCATGCTCCCAGGGTAAAAGAATTCACCTTTGAACAAGCTTAATCGTCACTACAGAATATTTATTCACCCTAATTTATTAAAGGCAATATCTAAGAAATCAATGTGAAAAGAGGATCCTATTTTGATAGATACTATATAAAAATAAAATGATCAAATTGAAAGGGCATTTTTTGTCACACACACATACACACACACACAAATTGTTAAAATGGTAAAATCTGAAGAAGGTTGGCACCAAGCCTTAATAGCACTTAAAAGTGACTGATTTTTGAGAGAGATACGTAAACAAAAGTTACAGAATAAGAAAAGTAAAAATTACAAATAATAATTTCTCAGAGGAATAGAAAATTACATGCCTAAGAAACTAATTTTATTGCCTTAAAACCTGCCAGTACATTTCAGATCAGCAGTATTTTAAAGAAGCACGTAAAATTAATGGTAAGACATCTTCAGATCCAAAGAGCGTCCACCCAGCAGTTTCAAATGATGTACCGGTTGAGCACAGGAGTCACAAATCCAAATTACGTATGATCATATTCAGTCTTACATGCATAAGCTACGGTTTAAAACACACAAATATAGATAGAAATTTGTAACAGTTTTCAGAAGGCATTTCATGAGTAATGAACAAAACTTCAGTCCAATAATTTCTACGCCAGTTATTGGGTAAGTAGACAGAATGTAAAGAGAACAGAACTTAAACACTGCCCAGAGAAAGGTAATTTTTTCTGAGCATTGTGGTTTCCTTTGTCAAAAAAATAAAGGTAGTTTTATTATTCTAGGCTTTTTTCTAGGTCCCTCACCAAAGGTCCTAGGCAGATACTCCTAGAAGATCCTCCCATGAACTGATGACCGGGTAACAAAGAATGGTCCAATAACCTGCTCTTGCAAAGGATGAAGGACTGCGGAATCCCTCAGGGATATGTGCTATGGCATGAGTTGTTAGCCACATGCCCAGGTGAGCAGTATAAAGGGTCAACCATGAGCTTACCAAGTTTGCTAATGAAAAAACTTATGAATGGTGCCTAAAATTGAAACCATCTGTGAAAGCACTCAAAGTTTTGACAGACTAAATTCAAGTTCGGTAAAAAAAAGAAATAATGCCTATGGGAAACCCCAATTAATTATATATGCTAATTATACACAAAACTGTTGTCCACATCAGCTATTACTATTCAGAATGGTAATAGGGTTGTTCTAGGTATTCCTCTGAAAATATCAGCTCAGTTAAAAACATCCATAGAATTTTGCAGAAGGGAAGAAAAAAGGAGAGAAAAGTACATAGCCAAGTAGAATCCATTTGTGTCCTGATTATTATGTGTATAGAATCATAAAACCAGTAAGGTTGGAAAAGACCTCTAAGATCCAGACCCAGTCCAACAACTCTCTTGACGCTGCCAAGTCCACCACTACGCCACGTCTCTAAGTGCCACATCTCGTTTTTTGAACACTTCCAGTGATTCCGCCACTTCCCTGGGCAGCCTGTTGCAATGCTTAATCAGCCTTTCAGTGATGAATTTTTTTCTAGTATTCAATCTAAAGCTGCCCTGGCACAACTTTAGGCCATTTCCATTTGGTACCTCGGAGAAGAGACTGACCACAACCTCATTACAACTTCCTTTCAAGTAATTTTAGAGTGTAAGTTCACTCTTTTTCAACATATATATTTATGCATAATATAATTATCTCTTTCTATAAAAACAGATGTTAAATAATTTTATTACATTTTATTAAACTACATATCTACTTACAGGAAATTGATTCTTTCAAAATACACATTAATATATTTAAATACTAGTCACAAATTACATGTTTATGTGTATTTTAAAAAATTGTGACTGTATTATTATAGTGAAACCAAGTAAAGGACAGAGAATGGAAATAAGGATAAACTTCTTATGGATCATCTTTGATAAAAAAAGTAAATATTAAATAGAGTAAGACGTAAGAAGGACACAGACACCTGTTGGAGCGAGTCTAAATGAGGTACATGAAGATGACCAGAGGGCTGGAGCACCTCACCTATGAGGAGAGGCTGAGACAGTTGGGGTAGTTCAGCCTGGAGAACTTGCTGGAGTACACCTTACAGCAGCCATCCAGTACCTAAAGGGGGCTACAAGAGAGCTGGAGGGGGGCTTTTGACAAGGGCATGTAGAGACAGGATGAAGGATAATGGCTTCAAACTTGAAGAGGGAAGATTTAGTTTAGATCTTAGGAAGAAATTCTTTGTGTGAGCATGGTTAGACACCGCAAAATGTTGCCCAGAGAAATTGTGGA
>VZTA01012402.1:126668-139304 GCA_013398855.1 Mohoua ochrocephala | reverse complement strand
CGTACCGCTGCAGCAAGGTACTGCCAGATTGTTCTGGGGGTGAGCCCAGACATTTTCCCCTCCCAATGATCATGCCGCCTTCCAACCTCTCCCTCCATCTGTGTCCCTCTCTACACTGTGACTGAGCTCCTGGCAGTCCCTGGGTACCTCTCACAGCACACTTATGTGCCTGGCCCTGGGTCCTACCTCGGAGAGACATGATGGGATGGGACCTCAACTAGGCTGGGCATTCACACAGGGATAGTGTGACTATCCATCATGTACCCTAGGAAATGGGTCCAGCTGCCCTATCCCTGCCCCAGCTGTGGGGTTTGCACACCTTCCCTTGCAGCCCCCTTTCCCCTCCCACCGCTGTCCCCTCCCTGTCTCCCCACAGGCTGCTCTGAACATGCTGAGCAAGTGCCAGTCCCTGGCGTACCGGGAGCACGGCATCCTCTGCGTCGCTCTGCACCCCGGCTGGGTGCAAACCAACATGGGGGGCTTAGGATCAATTATGGTAAGAGATCTCCTGCCCATGGTCTGGGAGAACCTCATCATTTAGGAATGCAGAGTTTCCTGAGGTCTCATGCTGGGCTGTGTGAGAGCTTCTGGGCAGATACCCTGGAAGCACAGGAGGGAGGGAGATGATCGACTGAGAACTCTTCTTTACCAGAACAATGATCTGTTTCACGACAGACCCTCGAGCACACAACTGTTTCTCCCTCTGTCCCACAGCCTCCCCTGTCAGTGGATGACAGCGTGCAAGGGATGCTGAAGGTGCTGTCCTCCCTCTCTGAGAAGGAGACTGGGACCTTCCTGAACTGGGAAGGGAAGGTCGTTCCCTGGTGAGATGCTGATTCAGGATTCTGACTGTGAGGACCTTTGTCGCTGCACCATGTTGTGCCTGTCCCTTAGTAAATGTGTCCACAAACAATGAGTAGCACTGTGTGAGCCTCCTTCCTTTGGTCTTCTATTAACTATCACTGAGAGAGTCCTCACTGGTGCTTTGAGAGTCCTTCTCAGTTATTTCTGCATATCTTTGAGCTAGGTTGGTCTGAACATTTGTTCTTATATAGCTGGGGACCTGGATACCATCCTGATAGGAATTTGTCCCTTTGTTCATCCCAGAGCTCTCCCTCAGAATGGCAGCACCGCCTTACAATGACTCAGGCACTCGCCTTACAATGACTCAGGCACTCGTCCCAGTGAGTCCTTCCTGGTTTGTCAGTTCAAAGTCCAAGCAGAGCACTGCTCATTGTTAGCTCCTCTACCACATAGATCAGGAAGACAAAACCCATCAGGATCCTCCTGGCTTGCTTATGCCCTGCTGTGATCCTTCAGAAGAGATCAAGGTAGTTAAAAACACCCATGAAGACCAGGGCCTCAAATGGGAAATCTGTAAGTGCAGTCTTGAGCCCTCTCAGGGATGGGAACACTATTCTGTGTTCCTGTTAAATCCTGTCTCTACCTCTCTTCTTGGTGGCCGTGCTTCCTGTTCCGAGCTGGTGTGTGGAGGCAGGATAGGCTCTTGGTGTTGTGTACGTTTCCATGGGGCACACGTGGCACTGGAGGTTCCACGATGGGCAGAGATGCCCACAGGTCCTCTGGGACTCACCATGGGGCTGATGGAGTGGCGTGAGGGACCTAAAGGGCACATGAGGCCTTGGAGTCCCTGGGGACACCTGGGGACACACTCTATATCCCTGGTGCATGGAGGGATGGGGAGGAGGCAGCAGTGGGATGGTACCCAGGGGGCTGTGGGCTGCCCAGGATGTGGAGCAGGGAGCTCTCACTCCCACTGAGTCCTTTCTTCTCCACCAGCACTGAGCCAAACCTGCACCAGGGCGAGGAACAGCAAATGCAGCTCTGGAGTCACCAAAGCACAATTTTGAAGGCATGAAATTGGGGAGGAAACATGGAGAGGGATCATGATCAGGCAGGGAGGTGACAGTGGGACCCTGGGGATGATGGATGACAGGGGCCAGGGACATTCTGGATTACCAGACCTTCCTGACTGGATCCTTCCCACAGCACCACTCAGCTCCCCATGGAGATCCTTGTGCCATTTGTTGTATTTTTAACTGAATTCCCCCAAATTTGTTGTATCACACACTTACGATGCTAAAAAGTTAATTAATTCCTCGCCTCTTGTATCACTTAGATTTAGCTGAAATGATTATAACCCTGACTTTGCTGTATTATAGGATGATGGCCCCACTGCATAAGGCCCCTCCACAGCACTGTCCTTTGCAGCAGTCTCATTTCCTGGGTGCCATCCCAGCACTGCCAGTGTTTTGCACAATTTAGGGCCCCATTCCAGACTCCCGAGGCTCCGAGCAGCAGCATCCGAGTCCATTTGTAGCCTCCTTAATAAAACAGGATTTGTTGGCCAGGCTGTGCTGGGTGTCCATGCCAGGGGAGGGGACAGTGCAGGGACTTTCCTCCCCGTGGTCCCAGCAGGTGGCAGGACCCAGCGGGTGGCAGGATCTCTTCTGCTGTGATCGTATAGTGGTCAGTACTCTGCGTTGTGGCCGCAGCAACCTCGGTTCGAATCCGAGTCACAGCAACTTTTGTCAAGAGCTGGGAGGGAGGCGGCTGTGAGGGGGTTGGTTTGCAAAGATGCCGTGCCCTGGGAGGGGCCCACAAGCTTGGATGGTCCAAGAGTGACTAGAATGACACCAACAATGATTTCCCAACCTGTAGTCACTGTGCAGGGTCTCCCCAGTGAGGCTGCAGTGACACTTCTGGGAAAGCACTCCAGCTTCTCCATTTTCCAGGCAAACTTGAGAATTTAGAGGAATTTGCCCAGCCTTCCATGTTCTGCTTCCTCACAGTTTTGCAGAGAGAGGACCAGAAGATGCTGTGGCTGCTCTGCAGAGTGAGAGGAGGTGGGAGGCAGCAGCTTGCTCAGCTCCTGCCCCTCGGGGCATGAACAATCTGCCACAGCAGAAGAAGGAAGATCAGCCTGATCAAAGCCCTGTTGCCAGCATTCCCTGCTCCAGGGGAACAGGATTTTGGTTGCAGAACCTCCAGGGATGCTTTCACAGCAGAGGCAAAACCCACCCAGAGCTGAGGGGTGACCCTGACACACTGTAGGTCTGGGAACTCGAGGTCTCATGGGCACCAAGAAGCAGGTGGAGATCTCTGGGCGCACCAGGAGATGCTTCAGCCTGGGGAAGCCTCTTAAACTGTTGCCTTTACCCTTCTGGAGCCTTACTGGAGTCACCCTGTTTGCTTGGACTTGGTGCCCTCTCCTGACAGCCGTGCAGAACTCACTCCGGTCGGCAGCTTTCAAAAGAGAAGTTACGTAAGGTGTGGCAGAGGCACCACCCAAGCAGTGGGTCTCAACTTACCGCTGTGGGGGCATCTGAAAGCAGCAGAAGGCTGCAGTTCTCAGGCAGATGGGTTCAGGCGTCTGCAGGGCTGGTGCTTGGGCAAGGGAGGATTTTTTTTACTGCACAAAATAAATTTATTTTCTTTTGTATCTTATCCAGAGCGAGAAATGAAGAAAAAAAATCATTGCACATTTACTTTTAGGATTTGCAGTTTATAGGGCACTACTTGCAGCACTTCACACTCCTCCAGCATTCATTTACTGCAAACACATATTGCTTTACTTAGGGAAAGCTCAAAAAGCATTTTTCCCTTCTAAAGATAATACAGGAGGAAGAGAAGGCAAACATCTGGAGAAGCTGCCCATTAGCAGCAGCAGTGCCTGCCCCACTTTTACCCAGCTGAGCAGCAGAAACACAAGGAAATACATAACTTCTCGATTCCTCTTTTCTTTTTTTTTTTTGTCCCCCCCCCGAAAGTCAGTGTGAGGTGTAAGGCCAGTAAACTTACCTGAAAAATAATTTACTATGCTTGAGCAACTGATGTATGTTCAGGTTGAAAAATGTAAAAAATTTTTACATAGGGTAGGGGATGTTTTTCATCCACAATGGATTGATTTTCTGTTAAAAGATTTTCATTTAGCAAAAATATCCTGAAGTGTCTGTGCACCTACAGTGCAGTCCAGGGCTTGACTGAGACTGTGGTGGCCCCACGAGTCACTGCAGCCTCTGCTCTCATGTGAGCTGCGTTCCCTTAAAGTGATGCAGAGCTCTGCTGGGAAACTTCCACTCGTCACCCTCCCAGTGAAAAAGGGTCTCCTGTGTTCCAGTGTGTGCCCATGGCCTCTGGTCCTGGCACTGGGCACTGCTGAACAGAGCCTGCCTTCCCTCCCAGGAGAGATGCTCCAATCCTTTCGGTATCTTCATGGAGGGCATCATGCAGAAAAAACAGTTGCCAGCAGGAACCCAAACTTTGGGAACACTGCTTGAAGTCAGCTGGGGCACCCGAGCACCCTTCACTGCGGGAGGGAGCAGTGGAGACCTCAATCCCCTGCTTCTTCTTCCCTGCCTCAACTGCTCCGGGAGGGACTGTACCGGCAGGAGGAGATGCCGCTCCTGCCCATGGGCTCCTAAAGGATAAAGCCACCGCCTGAACAGGGGCTTGAACCCTGGACCCTCAGATTAAAAGTCTGATGCTCTCCCAACTGAGCTATCCAGGCTCACATTTAGGCTCTCGGGGGCGTGTCTGTGACAGCCGGGGGGGGACCGCGCTTTGCTGCAGCACTGCAGGGACAATGTGAGGACTCACTTTGATGTTTTCCACCCCCACGCCACCCCAACGAGGCCGCCAGCGCAGGCCAGACTGAGCACCCGGGTTCTGGGAATCTCCCTGGGCACCGATCGGGCACCGGGATGCGCCCCGGGAAGGTGCCGGTGGCGCGGGGATGCGCGGGCAGGGAGGGGAGCAGGATGCTGCGGGAGCGGCCGTGAAACCTCCGCCGCTGCCAGGGGGAGGCAGGAGGGTCCCGCCGGGGACAGGAGCAGCAGCGGGGGCTGTGGCCGGCAGGGTCCGAGCTCTGCGCTGTGGCCGCAGCAGCCCCGGCTCGAATCCGAGTCCCGGCAGCGCTTTTGCGGGAGCCGCGTTAAGGAGGGAGGGAGGGAGGCGGCTGCGGGGAGTTGGGTTGCATAGACCGAGCTTGGATGGGCACCTACAGGTGCCACCCCATATATTCTATTGCCCTTTCTCCCCATTCTTCAGGAAGGGGCCCCTCTGCCCCACGGGGAACCCACCCTGTCAGCCAGCCCACCCAGCAGTGCCCTCGAGCCCCACACATCCCTGTCCCACCTCGCACTTCCCTGGGAGGAAGAAGACATCTTCCCTTTGGCAGTTGAGTACGATTTTGCCCCATCCCTTGAAGTGTTCAAGGCCACATTGGTGGGGCTTGGAGCATCCTGGTCTAGTGGGAGGTGTCCCTGCCCATAGCAGGGGGTTAAAATGAGATGAACTTTGAGGTCCCTTCCAGCCTGAGCGTGCCTGGTCCCTGAGGGTCCCCGGCACTCAGTGCAGGCTGGGGCTGCAGGGGCTTCCCCCAGCTGGGACTGTCACAGAGTGGGCCTTCCAGGGGATACTGGGAGGATGCTGCACAAGGCAGCCTGGGCAGGGGGTCACGGGGCAGGGGCAGTGCCCAGGGTGGCAGTGGGGAATGTGGCACTGCTGTGTGGCACAAGGAGCTGCCCAGATGTGTCTTTTCCTATCCCAACCCTTCTATCTTCTCCCACGTACCTGGGGTCCACCTGGCCACACTGGCAGCACCAGCATCCCCTGCCAGGGGCAGGAGGAGTGGAGAGGGGCCTTATTCACCGAGGCAGGGAGTGAGCAGCCCTGGGCAGCCCTGGGGAGTTACCCCTAGAGAACCGTGCAGGGGCAAGAACATGGCAGCCACCTCCCCAGAACATGGCAAAGGGACACCGAGGCACCGGGAAGCTGCTCAACGTGCAGCACCCCCGAGCAGGGCTCTCGGGGCAGGAAGAACCCCTGGGCACCACTGGACTGGTTTTGACAGGCCATGGCTTGTCCATAAGGCCAGTCCTTCGTCCCTCCCCGTCCCTCCTCCTCCTCATGGCCAGCCCCTTGCAGCTCTCCCCTCCCCTGCAGCCCGGGTGCCTCTTGGCTGGACCTGCGTAAAAATTATAAAAGGCTGTTTGGCTTGGAGCCGCCCGGAGGATCCCGGCCGAGCCTGCCATGGGGAGCAGCGGCGCCGGGCTTGCGTTGCTGACGCTGTCGCTGCTCCTGCAGCCCACGTCCCAGTTCTGGCTCTTCAACGTCCTCTTTCCACCCACCACCACCCCAGAAGCTCCCCCGACCAACAGCACGCCGCCCGTGGTACTCGGTAAGGTCGCGCCAGCGCGGGCACTGTGCGGGGTGTGGGTGGGCACCCTCGGTGTCGTGCAGCCCCCCAAAGCAGACGGTGAGGTTGGGGTGCTGCTCTGCTGGTGACTTCAGTGGATTTTGGCTGCGATGGTTCTTGGCTGTCTGGATTGGAGCCACCAAAGGGGGGTGTCACACGGCTCCCCAGTCCCCTCCCATTCGCTGGGAGAGGGACACAGGGCTGGCCATGCCCAGGTAGAGCTTTTTGGAGCTGAGGGGACAGACTGGGCACCCCAGAAAGCAAATGGGTCTCTGATATCTCACACCTGGCCCAAAGGGTGTTTTAGGGCTTGTTTGGGTCTGGGGAACTTTGCTGGCAGGGGGACAGGGGCTGCAGCACAACCTCTTCTGCCACTTCCCAGAGTGGCTGCCATTGGTGCAGTGGGTGCATCCACCACCTCTCACTTTCCTGAAGCCCACCCCATCCTGTGTCTTCTCCCATTCCCTAGTGATGGCTAAAGTCATCCTCTGCTGCTGCAAAACAGAATCCATCTCACATCCCACCCAATGCCCACTCCAACTTGGGGCAAGCCTGCAGGAAGAGGGGCACAGGGAGGTTAAAGGAGATGTGGAGGCATCGTCTCAGGGAGGTGGAAGCAGCCACCACCAGCTGGTGCCTCTGTGCTGCATGGCTCTGCCTTCCTTTTCCCCTGTGCCATCACCAGGCACTTGAGCTCAGGTTTTGCCATGAAAACTCTGCTGAGCAGAGCTGGGGTTTTCCTTCTTTTTCTTGAATCATGATGAGTTTCCCCTTAAAAAAAAGAGAAGAGAAAAAGCAGAAGATCCCTCCCTGCTGCAATGCCAAGGGCTGACCCTGTAAACTCCCTTCCCAGGGGCATCGGGGCACAGGCCTCCGTGTCCTGGGGCTGGTCAGAAGACCCAGGTCACTGTCACCAGGTGCCTCTTTTCAGGATTACCTGTGATGGTCAGAGCATCTCCTTTTGTCCCCGGTACCAGCCTCAGGCCGTGTCCCATGCCCAGCCAGACCCCGATGCCCCTCGTGCCGCTCAGCATCCGCGAGTAACCCATCCCCCTGGGCCGGGCGTCCCGGAACCCCCCAGTGTCCTTGGGACCACTGATAACCCCTCTGCCCTCACAGAACTCCCTTAATAATTACCTAATGTCCTCTGGAAGGGGAGGCAGAGCTCAGGGCTGTGTGCCAGGGGCAGGGGGGTGCTGGATGTGCACCTTCAGGAGCTGTCAGAGCCTCTCATGGTCCTGCTCCTCTTACCGACCAAGGAAGTCCCTTCTGCCCACTCCCTACCAGGGCTCTCCTACACCTGCCTGATTCCTATCCAGGTGTTTTGAAGACAGGATTAGACCCTCCCTGTACCCCTGGGGACATGCCATAGACACGAAGGAGCTGTGAGGCAGACTGAGGAAGGTAACTGCTCCATCTCCTTCCCCTCTCGCATGGCACGAGGCATTGACGGTTCACACCAGCCCCAGCTGTGTATTGCAGGCAAGTCCTTGGACCTGCTGTGGCCTTGGGATTTGTCACCTGGTGCTCCCATTCCACCAGGTTCACTGTCCCCTGCAGTCATTCACCTCTTGTCCTCACCCTCACAGTCAGTGCTGGCACCAGGAGCCAGCTCTTGGCTCCTGCACGCAGCCGGGAAAGCTCTCCATGTGTCTGATCCCAGCACGGGCACATAGATCAGGGGAGCAGCAGGATGGGAGTCCCATCCCTGCTGGGAGCCACACTGAAGCTCCCAGAGGCAGACCAAACACCCTGGGGACTGTCACTGTCCATTGAGGGAGGCCAGGGCACACAGATGAACCTGCTCAAAGCTGTGCTGTGTTTCCCGCACACACTCTTCCCACTGAATTTCCACAGAGTGCAGTTCCACTCAGCACCGAACCATTTCAGAGACCTTGTTCAGCCTGTATGGAGGGTTTAAAGTTCAGGAAACTCTGCCTGGTAGCTGCCTGCTACCCCAGGACGAGTTGTCAGGACTGCGTTAGGAATGGGCAGCCCCAAGCAGCACCGATTTCTTCCCCCAGGCTGCAGCAAGGAGAGGAGGGTGGAAACCCATGCAGGGAGGGGGAGTAATTTAGGATACTTTGTGCTGGTGGGGACTCGCACATTTGAGCCAAGGGTGACAGCTCTGGGGGTCACCCCATGGAAAGGCAGCTCTAGGGGTTCCCAGACATGAATTTTTAGCATTGTTTTCATGCTCACCCAGCATCTCAGCTCCAAGCACCCTCTCTCCTGTGCAGAGCGGGGTGTTCTCCAGGGATGCTGCTCCAGCAGGTGCTCAGCCATCCCCAGCCAGGCAGCCCCAGGGGAGCACTGCCTGGGAGCTGGGGTAAGGGCCAGGTTGGGCAGCCCGGCAGGGTCAGTGGGATGGGGTGTGTAACTGGCTCTGCTCTCCCTTTGCGGTGCCTCCAGTGCCCGGGTGTCTCGGGAACCAGCTGGAAGCAAAGCTGGACAAGCCAGATGTGGTGAACTGGATGTGCTACCGCAAAACAGAGGATTATTTCACCATCTGGCTCAACCTCAACACCTTCCTGCCAGTGGGAGTTGACTGCTGGATCGATAACACCAGGTACCATCCAACCCTACCCTGGGAGCTCCCTGGGGAAATGACCTACCAAGGATCTCCCTCCCCTCTCCTCCCCCTGGCCATGATCTAGCACACATGGAAAAAAATGGGACGACCATGGGATTGTTTGGGAACACAAGCGACTGGCTACTGCTCTGAGTGTACTGTCCCTTTCCCATGTCCCTGCCGTGCACTCAAGCCCAGGCAGACCACCCTGAGCACCCACTGGAGATGCTGCCACCCTGCCCAGGGCTGCAGAGCGAGGGGGCTGTGGCAGCTGGTTCCATCAGAGCCTCCCGTCCTGGGATGCCAGGCGAGCAGCATGGACACTGGCTGGGCTCCAGCGCACCTCACATCCACACAAGGCTTGGAAACAGCCACGTCCAAGCTGCTACCCAGTGATCTCCACCCCAGCCCCATGTTCCCCATGGGGACATGGCTCTTCTGCCACCTCCTGTCCTGTCCCCGCAGGGTGGTGTACAACCGAACCTCTCGGAAAATGTCCAATGCCCCAGGGGTGCACATCCGCGTGCCTGGCTTTGGCAAGACCTATTCTGTGGAATACCTGGATCAGAGCAAGCTGGCAGGTGAGAGAGGAGGAGAGGCCAGGGTGTCTGGGGATCCCACGTGCTCCCTGCAAACAGGGAGGTGTCCTCGTGTCTCCAGCAGGGACTGGTTCTGCCGAGAGCCCAGGGCACTGGGAGTGAGGGACATTAGCCTTGGGGACACACTTCAGCTGAGTGCTGGCAGGGACCACCCCGTCCTTGACCCTGGTACTCAATGGGATGCACAGAGTCACTACATCTGGCTGGAGCCACTGAGCTACAGGGCTTAGCAGAGAACATTTTGGCCATGACCAGGACCAGAATGGAAAAAGCTTGACAAGAGAAGACCACAGACCTAATTCCCACTTGTTGCCTCTGCCCACAGGTTACCTGCACACCATGGTGCAGAACCTGGTGAACAACGGCTACGTGAGGGACCAGACGGTTCGGGCAGCCCCCTATGACTGGAGGGTTGGACCCCGTAAGTCTGGGGGTTGTGGCCAGGCCCCCATGCACGGAGGGAAGCAGGATGACCTTCATGCCATCGTGCTCTCCTCTTGTCCACAGAGGAGCAGCCCGAATACTTCCAGAACCTGAAGGCGCTGATTGAGGAGATGCACGATGAGTACCAGAGACCTGTCTTCCTCATCGCACACAGCATGGGCAACCTGCACGTCCTCTACTTCCTGCTGCAGCAGACCCAAGCCTGGAAAGATCAGTACATTGGGGGGTTCATTTCCCTGGGTGCCCCCTGGGGAGGCTCCGTCAAGCCCCTGCGTATCCTGGCATCCGGTGGGTGACTCCTTGTGTGCAGACACCTCTGTTTTCTTTCCCTCCTGCAGGAATGGAAGGGTGGTGGTGGGCAGGGAAAAGGCACAGTGGTGAAAGAGGTGGGGGACCCAGTTCCTGTTTAACCTCTTTGCAGCCCAGAAAGCCACAATCACTTGTCTAATGCTGATGCTGCAGAATATCCCACAAGTCACCAGTCCAAAAATGCATGAGATTAAAATCATGTGCTTGAAGGTTTTAACATCTGGCCCCTTGCATCACCCTTAAGTCACCTGCTAATATTTTTCTCTGTTGCCACAAGAGCCAGAGATTTTTTTAAGGTCATCTGAGGTCATGCCATGGTCTTAGGGCTCCAGACACACCAAAAATGCCAAGGCTTGAAGGTAACATGCAAGCTGGCCTCCCACTTTCAGGCTTTGCTCGCTCCTGTCCCTGCAGGCAGGTGTGGAATTGCCAGGGTTGCAGGGAATGTTCAGGGCTGGGTTGGTCTGTGCCATCACACATCCAGGTTTGTCTCCACTCAGCCCCTCTGAGCAGCTAGAGATGTGGAGAGAAGAGTTCGGAAGGCTGTTCTGGATATCTGCGGCCAAGGGGGCGAGGAGAGGACGTGAGGCTGTGGGCAGGGTAGGGGTAAGGAAGGGAAGAGCTGAGCTGGAGAAGGCCAGGAGACAGTGGTGAGTCACTGCAGGGAGTGCTGATCCCAGCCCAGCTGCCCAAAGGCTCTGTCTGTGAGGGGATGTTGCTGTTTGTGATGAGCCCTTGTGTGTCCTGCAGGTGACGAACAGGGCATCCCGCTCATGTCCAACATCAAGCTCCGTGAAGAGCAGCGCATGACCACCACCAGCCCCTGGATGTTCCCCACCACCCTGGCCTGGCCCGAGAGCCACGTCTTCATCTCCACGCCCTCCTACAACTACACCTACCGCGACTACCGGCGCTTCTTCACCGACGTCAACCTGGAGGATGGCTGGTACATGTGGGAGGACATGAAGGACTTGCTGAAGGATTTACCCCCTCCCGGGGTGGACACGTATTGCCTCTATGGCACAGGCTTCCCCACTGCAGAGACTTACATTTATGATGAACATTTCCCTTATGAGGACCCCGTGGACATAGTTTATGGCGATGGGGACGACAGTGTCAACACACGCAGCTTGGAGCTGTGCAAGCGATGGCGCGACCAGCAAAAGCAGAAGGTGTATGTCCAGGAGCTGCGAGGCGCCCACCACTTCAACATGGTCTTCAGCAACCTGACACTCAGTTACATCAATGAAATCCTGCTAGGGAGCCAAGAGGAGCAGGGGGAGCCAGGGCAGGCGAGATCCAGCCCAGAGGTTGGGAAGTTGGGGAAGATCCTACGTGAACGTAAGGTCCCTAAGGAGCCTAAAAAGAACTGAAAGGAGTGAGGGCCGGCTTCCCTCCGTGATGGTAGGCGCCACAAACCGCCGTGCAGGGGAGCAAAGGACTTGGAGCTGAGTTTGGAAGGAAAGTGAGCAAGACCAACAGCTTGGGTGGATGGGCTGGCACCCACTTCCACACTGATTGGTTCTTCTTTTGGGAATGGTGATTCATTTTACTTCAGAGGCTTGTCGCTTCCCACTAGCGGGAGGATAATTAACCATGCTGCCAGCTCATTAACATCACACTCGTGAACTCCAGTGTATGCACAAGCCCTTGTCACTAGCAAGCCATTTTTAGGCACTTTAGAGGCTGTGGGCACACGGTGCCTTAGCTTCTGCTCACCTGGGACAGAGCAACTCACATAACAAGAGCAGGCTCTGACTTACCAGGTGGTCACAGAGGTAGCACGGGGGTGGCACAGTAGGTATGGCTTACAGAGCAGCGAGCTAGGCTCCTTGGGCAAGACCAACTCGAAATCAGCAGATTTACAAAATAATAAACACACTTTGCTTCTGCATGTTGAGCCTGCCTTGTCTTTCAGAGCTGGGTGGTGAAGCCAGCCATAACCAAAAAGTGAGATGCTTGCTGCCTGCAGGCACCCCAGGAGATGGGGCTTTGGGAAAAACCACAGGGCCGACGATGCAACTGGGGTTGGTGATGTGACCAGGGCTGGCAGCATGATGGGGGTGACAGTGTGGTTGGGGTTGGTGACATAACCAGGGTTGGTGATGCTACTGGAGCTTGATGATGCAACTGGTGCTGGCAGAGCAACTGGGATGGAAACACAACTGGCCTTGGAAATGCAACTGGGACTGGTGACACCACTGGGGGATGGCGATGTAGCTGGGAGACCAACAGCTTGTAGGGGTGGCGATGCAGCCAAGGCTGGAGATGCAGACAGGGTGGCGATGCAGCTTGCGACTGGCGATGCATCCGGGGCTGGCAACACAAATGTGGTGACACAGCTGGGATTGGCCATGCCACCGAGGCAGCAATGCAGCTGGGACCGGCTGGGCAACCGGGACCGGCTGGGCTCCGGGCCCGGCGATGCTGCCGGGGCTGGGGCTGGTGCCGGGGCTGGGGCTGGTGCCGGGGCTGGGGCTGGGGCTGGGGCT
>VZTA01012402.1:109139-126300 GCA_013398855.1 Mohoua ochrocephala | reverse complement strand
CGCGGGGCCGCGGGGAGGAGGGCGGCGGGCGGCGCAGCCCCTGCCTGCTCGTGGCGCTGCGGCCGCGGAACGTGGAGGCGGAGCGGGAGCGGTTCTTCCGCGCCAGCTTCGCCTACGACCCGCAGTTCGAGTACGCGGAGCCGGTGCCCGCCGCCGTCCTGGACAAGTACGGGGCCGCCTCCGACCGCTTCGTGGCTCAGGTGAGGCGGGGCCGGGGAGGGATGCTCGGCCTGGAAGGAGGAGGAGGAGAAAGGAGGGACCCCAGCTGGCCCGTGGGCCGGTGCGAGGGTGTGGGTGTTCACACGCCACCGGGATGTGTCCTGGTGGGACTGCTCCGTGGTGGGGCTGGCCAGGAGATGCTGCATGGCCCTAGAATTCTGGAATGGTTTGGGTTAGAAGGGATTTTAAAGACCATCTCATTACCCCACACACCCTGCCATGGACAGTGACATCTTCCACTAGATGGGTTGCTCCAAGTCCCATCCAGCCTGGCCTTGGACATTTCCAGGGATGGGACAAGCACAGCTTCTCTGGGCAACCTATGCCAGTGCCTCATCACCCTCGCAGGGAAGAATTTCTTCCTAATGTCCAATTTAAACCCACCCTCTGTCAATTTAAGGCCATTCCGTCTTGTCCACGTGAAACCTTGCGTGCTTTCCTTCCCAGCTGCTGCCTGATCCCTCTCCCCTTAACATCTTTTGTATCCTACCTTCAGCACACTCACCCTGTGATTTCTTAAACCTGTTTTTAGTAATCTCACCTACCTGCAGCAGTGGTACACGCTCCGTGGGTGACATGGGTCATACTGATGCTGGGTGATGCTACAAGCATCCACCCACTGGCCAGGCCAAGTGGGGCTTTGAGCAACCTGGTCTGGTGGAAGGTGTCCCAGCCCATGGAGGAGGATTGGAACTAAATTATCTTAAATGTCCCTTTCCACCCAAGCCAGTCTATGTTTCCATGATCAAACCGGCTCCTGCTTATGCTAGGAGCTGTTCTCCATCAGGGACACCTTGCTGGTATGTTTTTGCACTGGTTGCTGTAGAAATAACAGCAAAGGAGCTGGAGCACATGGGTGACAGCATGGGAAGTGGTCCTTAGCCTGAATGACCTGGCGGTTAAGTCTGGCTTGTTTTCGGGAAGGCCTAAAGGTTGTCCAGTGTGGTAGCATCCTTAAGGCATCAGGAAACGTGGTCAGTAATGATACGAATTGGTGTAGACTCCACTTCAGGAGTCTGTATTATTTTGCTTAACTGTTTTCATGGCTTATACAGTACTGAAACATTCCTGAGTTGCCCTCTGCCACGGGGATGGCACTGAGAAAACAGCTCGTGGTCATTCAACAGGAGAAAAGAGGCAGGAGTGTGCTCTCAGGGCGCTCTGCCCACAAAAAAGCCTTTCATGGATGCAGGAGTAGAGCTGCTCTGTCCCTTTGCCCTGTGCTTGGAGCTGGGAGCCTGGCCATGTCCCAAAACCAGTTTGCACCTGGGAGTGAGCATCCTGCCTCAGGGAAGAGCATCCTTTCTGCCACACAAACAAGTGAGCAGATAAAAACCCCCTCTTATCCCGAAATCAGACTGGCACTCCAGAGGTGTTTCTTTGCACCTCTCAGTCCGGAGTTCCTTGTTCAAATAACAACTTCTTCACTGATTTATTTATTGTTTTTTGAATGTTTACTTATTCCCACATCACTGCCCCCGTCTCTGCCTGGATTATTATCCAGACGATTCAGGCCCTTTCTGTAAACAGCTTTCTAAGCAGTTTGTCATTCTCAGTGTGTGCCGTACCTCTGCCCCAGATAAACTGGTGCCAGCGAGGCTCTTGCAGGGGAGACACTCTGACGCCTGCAAAGACCTCACCAGCTTTCGGCATTTCCCTCCTGTATTTCATCCCCCGAGTCGTGCAGTAAATGCACAACTGAGTTGCGATGCAAATGAGCCGCTCAGAGCTCTTTCACCCCGTGCTTTCTTTTTGGTGCAGTTGGCTTGCAGCAGAGTAAAAGATGAATAATTGAGATTGTTTTTCTCTGGGCAGTGCTTTGAATGAATGGAATTAAGGGTTTGTAACCACTGTGGATCCTGAAAGCTTTTGCAAGAGATATCAAGTGTTGGGTGTTTCTGCCAATGTTTCTCCAAGTTTTCCGGTGACGGTCCGATGGGACAGCATTCATGGCACTGTTCCTTTGCTCTTACCCTGCAGTAACCTCCTCCCAGTCTCTTTTATTTTGGGAAGCATTTTCCTTGCCAGCTACCTCTTAGCCATAAACTGTTTTTATTTTCAAAGACCTTCATTAATCATAAATAAATGAGACGTTTTGCTAAGTCAGCATCCTTGGACACAAGCAGACAGACCAACACCAGCTCCCTGCTTCCAGCTGCTCTGCATGTGCTTGGGGGGTTATTTTATTTTTTTAATAGAAAACTTAAATAAACCAGGAGGATTCTTCCAGCCCCGTGGAGGCTCATCACCCTGGAGGTCACAGCCCTGGTTTGCCATGTGAATTTGAATAGCAGCAGCACAGAGCTGGAGCTGGGGGATTTGTTATCCCACCGCATATGGTGGGTGTGTGATTTGGGGATGCTCAGAACATTAAACTTGGAATCTCAGGAATTTTGCTCTCCAGGATGTGCTTTGAAGGTCGGGGAGGAGCTCTTTGGTTGTCTTATCCCTGGGCACCAGCTGTGCTGGGTTTCTCTTGGCTCAGTGATTTGGGTCCCCTGGGAGGAGAGAGAGCAAGTGGCTGAGCAGAGGTGGGAGGACGAAAGGTTCTTTTTCTGCCGAGGTCAGCTGGAGGTACCTTGCAGTGTAAAAATGAGCCTGATTGTTCAGCAAAAAAACCAAAGAACCCCACCCTAACCCCACAGAAAACAAAACTGACGACAGAAAAAGTATGCATGGCTTCTCCTGGAAAGACACCATAAGTGACTTGAGAATAAAAACCAGCTATGAAAACTGCCCAGGGAAGGAAAATCAGGACCTTCTGCAGGGATAGAGGATGTTGCTCACCAGATGCAGGCCTAAAGCCCTTCTTAGGATCATAGAATTGTTTAGGTGGGATAAGACCCTTAAGATCAAGTCCAGCTGTTACTTCAGCACTGCCAATCCCAGCACTAAACCACGTCCCCAAGTGCCACATCTACATCTTTTAAATACCTCCAGGGATGGTGGCTCCACCACTGCCCTGGGCAGCCTGTTCCGGTGCTTGACCACCCTTTCCATGAGGAAATTTTTTCTAATATCTGGCCTAAACCTTCCCTGGCACAACTTGAGCCATTTCCCCTTGCCTTATGGGGTGTTGGATGATTTGAGCACCAGTCGTGGTGGTGAGCATCCATCTCCTGATCCTGGGTAACCTTAGGGACTAGGGAGGGCCAGCAATTGGTCCTGGGCTGGGAGGCTTGGCAGCAGCCCAGCCAGGTTTGCAAATGCAATAAAACTGCTGGAAAAACTCCAGAATTGGCTGAAAGTCATCTGCTTTGGAATATGTACTAATGTAATATTAATATAATATATAATATTCATATATTCATATATATTCCAATGACAGGAGAAAGTAATTGCTTGGAAATGTCCACAATGGAAGCACTCTTTTTGGGGAGGAAATGTGCTAATAAATGTTCATATTTTATAGATGCTCCATAAATGTTAATGTGAATAATGGAGCACGTGATGCTTTTATTAGAAGGCTGCTGGGTGTGCAGCAGGCTGGTAGTGCTGAGACCCTGTTTGAAGCAGCATCTCTGCAGAGGATGATGCACTGCTGAGCTTGGAATTCAGCCCTGGAGTAAGAAACTCTGGGAGTAAAAAGCAATCTGAGAAGCCGGAGGTCTTTGTGCAAGCACCGGAGTTTGCAAGGAGAACTGAAAGCAGAAAAGATTGAAAATAATCGTGGATTTAACCACGCCACGACGATGCGGTTTCGCTTCTGCTTTGCCCCATTCCCACAAGAGATGCCTGAAAGGGTGACAGAAAGCAGAAGGAATACGCCGTGGGGTCATGCTGGTTGTGTGAAGTGTCCGTCTGTCCTCGTGGCCACCTCCAGCCGGCCCAGTCTCCTTGGTTTTTTAGATCTTGCGAAACCACATCTCATTTTAGAGGCGTTAATCGGGGGTTATCTTCCCTGGGTTTGCTGCACGTGGGATTTGAGGGTGTGTTTCTAAGTGGGGCGGTGTTTGTGCTTATGTTTGTACTTGGTGCGTGCCGCAGGCCATCAGGATCATCCGTACTGTGCTGGAGAAGTACGGGACCTACGAGAGCTTCGAGGTCGCCACGGGCGGGAGGCTGCTGAGCAAGTGCCAGATCTGGTCCGTGATCCGAAAGTACATGCAGAAGGAAGGCTGTGTGGGAGAGGTAATCCGTGTCCCTCCTTTATCGCTTGTGAAACACAGAAAAATATTTATTTTCTGATAAAAAGGACTCCAATTAAGAAATGTTTTGGTTACAAAGAGGAAACTTTTCTGCTCTGAGCAGCGGTGTCCTTTCACCTCCAGCTTCACCATACCCCGGCTTTAGGACATGGGTGCTGGTTCCCCACAAACTTCCTGCGATGTTTTCCATGTGTATCTCCCTTCTGTGCTTGAGAGAGAGGGAGGAGCTGCTGCTTGACTGCGTGGCCGTGCCAGGAGCCTTTTGCTGTGTGCGTGAGGCATCAGTTACTGTCGGGAAATCATCTCTTGCTGTTGGCAGTGGGAGGGCAAACTTCTCCAACAGCTGCCTTAACCCACATGTCCAAAAGCAAAGCCAAGGGAAGAGATTTCCTGTTGCCCTGCAAGACATGCTGGGTTATGGTGCTTTGAAACGCCAGGCTCGGGTTTTAAAGCTGAGAAATGCGTGGTTAAGGTACAACAGTAGCCATGTGGTGTGGAGCCAGGGGAGAAGTTCAGCATCTCTTAACCTGGTTTCTCTGCATCCCCCACAGCATCCAGCATGGGGCATCCCACAGCTGCCGTTAAGGAGCTTTTTTTTTCCCCTTATTGCCAGCAAGGTGTGGGCAAAACACTTCCACTGTCCTGGGTTCAAGGTCTGAGAAGGATTTCTGGACCTGGCTTTGCGTGGGTTGGCTTGCAGGGCTCCCTGGGGCTGTTGGCTGCAGGGCAGGGACTGTGCAGTGCCGGCTGGTGTGGGGCTGCTTGGCCAGACTCTATTTCCTACCTCTGATTTTTCACCTCTGTCTCCAAAGAGGGTTATTGATGAGCATTTCTCCAAAGCATCACCTCACCCAGTGGTACCCAGTGCATTCCATGCGTGCAAAAGCGGGAATGAGCGGTCCCCTGAGGTCCCTCCTGCCCAAGGACATTCCTCCTCAAGCACCGTTCATTTGCCCTGATGCCTCCCGAGGGCGTTCCTGGGATGTGGATTTGGCACCTTGGTCCTCCTAAGCCTTTTCTTGGGACAGAAAGGATTTCTGCAGATGTTTCCCTATAATTCATCTGCCTTTGAGTGCCCAGAACCAGTCCCAATACCCAGCCAAGCAGCTGCCAGTCTTACAGACCTGCACTTAGAACTTGCTAGTTGAGCTCTCTCTCTCAGGTTTATTAATTGATTAAATTCAGCTATTCTTTTCTCCATTAATTGAGCTCTGGCTGGGCAGAAAGCCATCGATTTTTTTACATATTGGTGTACAACTGGCTTCCTTCCAACCCTGTGTAATTGTCTCTGTGCTGAGAGCTGTTAGGAGTTGGACTCAGTGAACCTTGTGGGTCCCTTCCAGCTCAGGACATTCTATGATTCGAGGCAATGCAGAGTTCAGTCACTGTTTGCACACCGGTGTGGCTGTTTTATCTGGGACTTTTGATAAGTGCTTTTACAACAATGAAAGCATTGGTTTGTTCCTCTCTATCCACTGGAAATTTTGCTGGATGTGTCTAGGGTAGGGAAGAGAGAAGGGTTTCACCTGCTCTCCATACAGCCATGTTGGCAGAGCTTGCTCCCTGTACAAGACCAAAACTTGCTGAAACTTCTGCATCACTGATAATCTCACACCTTTTTGGGGAACTGAGTGGTTTCAGGCGTCTGTCTCCCTCCTTGCACCTGTATCTCTGATTTCTGACTTTCACCATCTGTGCCCTGTCTGTTCTGCCGTGCCCTTTGCTTCCCTGACACGTACTAATCGTGATGGCTTGCTTAAAAGAGAAGAAACTCGTGTGGGGGTGGCATTAGCCCAGAGCACGAGCAGCTGGTGCGTCCCTGCCCACGGGCAGGCCTGGCAGGCAGCGTGGCCAGGCTGGTGGCAGCCACTGCAGCTGCCCTTTGTCCCCAGCACCGATCGGCAAAGGCAGGATCCCGCTTCCCAGCACCTCAGGCAGCGCGCTCCTGGGTAAGTGTTCCCGCTGAAATTAACTCTGCGCCCTCAAAAGCTGCTTTGTCGGGGTCCAAGCTGCAGGTCCTGAAGCTCTTCTGCTTTTCTTCTGACTCAGGACAGACACGATGCTGCCGGAGGTTTCCGTATGGGTTTCAGTGGGCTCTCAGCTTGCAGCAGAGAAACACCTGGCCCCACTGGTAAGTGCTGCATGGCAATCCCTGGGGTTGTGGAGTGTTGTCAGCCTAAACAGTGTCTCCTGGGATCCCATCAATGGTGTCCCTCTCCCTCTGAGCTGCTTGCTCAGTGTCGGAGGTCCTGAGCAGTACCAGGTTGCTGGGGAGAGACAGGAGCCTATACCCCGGTGCCATGGGGACCACCAGAAGCCTTCCCTTGTTCCTTGGGATGAGCTCTTTCTCCATCAGTGCATTCAGAAAAGCTGAGCAGAAGTATGGACCACAAGGATGCACTGGGGATGCTGCTCAGAATGAGAGAGGTCACAGAATGAGAGATGCTGCTGCTCCAGGAGCAGGATTTTGGCTTGAGTTGCAGCCCTGGTTGTATCTGCGAAGCTGGAGGGTCCCAAAACAAGGCAAGTGGTGCTGCTCAGGATGGGCTGTTGCAGCAGGAGAAGGGCTGCAGTGGGCAGTGTAAGAAGCTGTGATCTCTGGCAATGCCCAGAGTCCCTTTCCATTGCTCCTGGATGGCTGGTTCTACACAAGGAGTCAGAGGTGACCTGGCAAGTCTCTTCCCGGCGTTGGAGGGATTCCTTTCCACGCTGGTATATTTTAACCCAGGTAAGCAGTTGCACTGTAAGTATTTTATGCTGTTTGTTTGCCCAGCGGTGGACTCTGTTAGGCTGCACTTTTGGCTTTCATAATAAATAATAATAATATTAATATTATTATTAATAATAATAATAAATCTGACTTAAAGCAAACCAATTCAGTCTCCTCTCTTTTTTTAATAAGAGAAGAATTGTCATGTAGTAACACGTGCACGTGTTTTCATCCTGAAAAGTGTCAGCTGTGAAATAATAGATGGTTTGTAGAGTTAAGAGGCATGTAGGGGATTTTGATTGCTATCCTGAGGTTTGCCACTGCCAAACCTCTGATGCCAGAGTTCCCAGGGACCATCTCCTCTGGTGATGCTGCAGCTTTGAGTTGCTGCAGATCTGAAGTCAGGCAGTCAGAAAGTGCTGCTTGGCTGGCACATTAACTCATGGAGGGCAGCTCTCATGGCTCCAGCACCTGTGATAGCCAGGTTTCTCAAAACACCAGTTTTTCCTGTATAAAGATACCGAGTAGTCCTGCACATGCAATGCCCATCCCTGCTGTGAATTGTGGCCAGCACACATGGTTCCTCCTGTGAGGGTGGACTGGCAGGGACCCGTCCTCACTGCTCGTGTCTTGAAGCCTCAAATGGGAGAATCCGTGGAGGAATCCATGAAAATGGAGCCAGAGCCTTGGATCCTTCAGGAGATGTTTCTTGGGGGGTGCAGAGCCATTACAAAGCTGGTGCTGTTGGGTGTTCAGAGTGGGGTTGTTTTGATGGTCAAAGTTACTGCCCCATCCCATTGCCAGTGGGGATGCAGAAAGGGGACCAGGCAGGTCTCCAGGGGATGTCCATCCTGTGTAGCCACAAAAGTGTGGGGAGCCCCCGGGAACAAGCCGGGGAGGGTGATGCTGGAGCCAGAGGGATGCTGGAGGAGGCTGCCCAGGAGCTGCCTCCTCCCCCCACAGTGCCTGCTCAGCTTTGTTGGCTGTAAAGAGATTAAAGGAGCTACTTCATCCCCGCATGAGATCATCTCTCTCCTCTCGTTATCCCCCCACCCCCAATGGCTCTTGCTGTCTGTCATTCCTCTGGGGAGCTGCAGCACAATCCAGTGATGGCACAGCAGTGCCAAATGGTGCCATCCGTGGTGTCAGTGGATTTTTCTGACCATCTGCCACCATCTCAGCCTCTGCTGCAAGCCAAGACCCTGCTGATGACTGTTGCCTCCTCCTCCTTCTGCAGGTGGTGGTGCAGCTCACCGATGACCTCCTGTCCCAAGCAGTGATGATGGTGGAGGACAGCCGGCCCACGCTGGCCATTAACCTGGCCGGAGCCCGGCAGCACTGGCTGGAGGGGATGCTGCGCCACGAGATAGGTCAGTGGGGGGTGGCCGTGGGTGGGGGGCAGAGTGGGGAGATGCTGTGAGCATCCTTGGGGGAACGCCCTGGGGCAAGGCAGTACCCACTGCAAGGAGGCATCCTCGAGGGGAACTCCTGGGCAGGTTTTGGAAGGGGCTGAGGCCACCTGGATCTCTCTCTGCATGTGGGGCAGGGGTGTTGGGCACCCACCTGTTTATCCGTGTCCTGGCCTCCCCTTAGGCACTGGAGCAAACAGATGTCCCATGGCATCAGCAGCAGCCAAGACTGGAGCAGGCACTGATGGGTGCCGGGATTTGGCCCCAAGCCCAGCGATTTGGGATGGTGGGGGGGTAGGAGTCGAGCTTTCTGGAGCTGTGGTTGATGACACTCCCTCCTGTCCCCCCTCCCCAGGCACCCACTACATCCGGGGGGTCAACAACACCCGCCAGCCCTGGCACAGCTCCGAGGGCCGCAAGCAGTACAGCCTGAAGCCCGCCAACCCCACGGAGGAAGGCTTGGCCAGCCTGCACAGCGTCCTGTTCCGCAAGCAGCCCTTTCTGTGGCGGGCAGCCCTCCTCTACTACACCATCGAGCGGGCCAGCCGCCTCTCCTTCTCCGCCCTCTTCCAGGACCTGGAGCAGTATGTGCAGGATGCTGGTGTCCGGTGGGAGTACTGTGTGCGGGCAAAGCGGGGCCAGACGGACACCTCACAGCCAGGTACCGCTCAGGGGGGTGTGAATTGAGTTTTGGGAAGAATTCTATTTATTTATTTTATATATTTCTGTCTGTTTGTTTGTTTTTTAAGAAAAACCAGAGGGTGGTATGTTCTGCTGCTGTGTGGGTTGAGCATCACCAGTCCTGTAGGGTGTGAGCTGGCACAGGCAGACAGAACAGGCACAAACTCATGGCTAGAACACAAAGAGTAAATTTATTTCCTTTACCTTAGTAATCGGGGGAACCCCAGAGCAACACCCAACACCTGGGCAGAGGAACACAAGATCAGAGGATCACCAGCCTGCTGTTCACAGGCTTATCAAGAGTTACACCCAGGTGCAAGGTCACTTGAGCAATTTACAATGCTCCAGATCTGTGTTTTGCTTTTAACCCTTTCCTCCCAACACAGCCACAGCAGCCAGTCCCTGCATCCCTCCCCATCCCCAGCACCACTCTCCCTGTCCCATGGGAGCGACTCGCACAAGCTCTTGGGGAAGCAGCAGGCAAAGGAGGGGAAAAATGAGCATTACTGTGGATACATCTGGATGCTTGCAATGGTTTACCCTTAAAAAATTACTTGGGAAGAAGCATGAGAGTATCCCAGTGGGTTTGGTGGCTCTTGCTGCACCCGGCTGCCTCCCCAGTGCTCATCCCTTGGGACCCAGCAGTCCTGAGCCTTGGCACACTCATGGTCAGTGCCTTCATTCTGGTTCTTGTGGTCAGCAAACGTTCAGGCAAGTGGAGGGTGGTGGGAAGCCAGGAGCCCTCTCCCAGGCATTTTCTGCTGTTCCAGGCTGTTTCAGCAAGGACCAGGTGTACCTGGACGGGATTCTCCGCATCCTGCGCCATCGGCAGACCATCGACTTCCCGCTGCTGGCTGCACTTGGAAAGGTAACAGCCAGGGTGAGGGTGGGCAGGGAGTGGCTGATCCCACAGTCCCATCTCATCCCAAAGCTCACATGGGGTCCCTCGATCTCATGGCTTCCCAAAAACCAGCCCTCACCTGGCGGCCCTTCAGCTCTTTGCCTTTCCCTGTGCTTATGGGTCTCTGTGTAGCAGGGAAAGGCTGTGCTGGGTAGGATGCAAGGAAGGACAGGACAATCCATAATCCTCTGTGGCAGACCTTCAGGAAGAGGCTTAACCCAGCAGGTTAAGCCTTTCTGGCCCTTGGCCACAGCAGTCCTGCTGTCACCTGTCCTTGCAGTGACCGAAAATTACCAAACCCACAAATCCGTGCAAATCCCACGCCCACAGCAGCTCTCCCACTGCCTCCCCACACACAGAGGGATGTTCGGGCAGTTGGAGGGGGTGAGCCAGGGGGGCTGCAAGGGGACCAGATGCCCCTCATGGCACCTGCCAGGGTTTAGGAGTGAGGGCACTGACCCCATCTCCGTGCTCCCCGCCAGGTCTCCTATGAAGATGTGAATCGGCTGAAGAAATTTGGGGTCCTGGAGAAGGCCCGTATCCCCCATTTCATGCAGGATCTGGAGCGGTACATGAAGCAGCTGGATCACATTGTCACCACCAATGGCCTGAACGAGGAGGAGCTGGAGCAGCTGCTGCCTGACTGAGGGGCACTCCCCAAACCAGCACCCCAAGGGTGTAACTGGTGCTGTTTATTGGGTATTTATTGGGGCTGGAGCAGAGGGCAGAGCCCGAGGCGGGCGCTGTGCATGTACCGCTGTGTAGGGTAGCGCGGCCGAGGGCCCGTGTGGTTGTGTTGATGTGTCCCCTACATCGTCCCTGTGTATTTTGGGGACAGCTGTGCGGCTCCACGTGGCTTTGGGGAGCCAGAGAAGAGGGTTCAGGGGGAGCGAGGGCGGAGCTGGGGCGATGTGCTGGTCCCCGAGCGCAGAAGGCTGTGCTGGGGGAGTTGCAATGGGGGCATTTCCACAGGGGACCGGGAGTGCTCCCATCACTGTGGGGGCACTTACTTGGGGCAGCAGGCAGGGCTGGGGGCTCTGGGCTGTGCCTGGCAGGGAATAAGGGCTGGACTGCACCCACAGATCGCCCCAGGGATGCCTTTTCTGCTCCCTACCTCTTCCCTCATGTCCCCCACCAGCAGCAGGAAGGACTTTAATCCCCCGTTACCAATCTCCGCCCAGCTCTGCTCCCCAACTACAGCCACCTTGCCTGGCTTTGAGGACTCAGGGTGGGGATTGGGCTTGATGTTAGGAAAAAGCGTGTAATAAAGGTGATGTAATGGAAAAGACGTGTGGGCAAAAGGTTGTGGATAGCATCAAAATCCAGGCTGGCACCACTGTGAACACCCACTGTGCCTCTTGCTGGCACAGGCAAAGCTGCATGGTCTGAGCTGGTGTGTCAGGGGCTGGAAGGGGTCATGGAGTGTGACAAACAACATACTGGGCAGGGACATCATCAGTAAATCAAAGCAGGCAAAAGTAAAAACTGCCCTGAGCTGTTCCTGGTCTCTTAACACATGAGCTCTGCAGCAGTCATGGCACCCCTGGGAGTACCCTCTTAAAAAAACAAACCAAACCAACCCCACAGCTTCTTGTGTTACATCCCACTGAGCTCCTGCAAAGGTAGCACAGGCCAGTCCGTGCCTCCAGAGAGCTCAGGCTCAATCCCAAAAGCTCCAAGTTTGGCTGCAAGCCCTGTTCTCAGCATCCCCAGCTGCCTCTCACTCCTGATCCCACAGGGCAGCTGCAGTTTCTCCACAGGGTGCAGAGGCTGTGGCAGGCAGGGCGGCACAGACCAAGCTTGGGAAAGGGAGGAGAGCACTTATCTCTGGGGATTCTGCTCCCCTCTGGTCCAGCTCTCCAAAAACGTGCTGGCACTTTCCACAGCTCCCCTGCACGAACCCACTGCCAGCACGGTCCGTTAAGACTCTGCTCTTTAATGCATCATTTCCTCCAACATTGCACTCCCCAACCCTGAACGCGATACAGCGCTGCTTTAAAAAGATATTTACACACATCCCAGCATCGCCCCCTTGTCAGCCCAAGGAGCAAGGCCTCAGCCCGTGCTAAGACCCAACCAGGGGAAGTCTCTTGCGGCCTTTCTGGCGGAATGGCAGCAGTGACAGAGGGCAACAGAGCTACTGCGGTGGTTTCGGATTGGTTTTGGTCGCATCCCTGATGAAATAACAGCATGGAGATGGGAGAGGGTGTTGATCTATCCCCAGGCAGGGCTAGAAGCGCTTCATCTGTCGGCGTTCCTGTCGGCGCTGCTTCTTCTCGTTGGGCTCCTGCGCGGCGGGCGAGGACTCGGCTGTGAGCCAGGGCCCCAGGATGTTCACCCACAGGAGGTAGAGAGCGCGCCCCGGAGCCTGCAAAACACACGTGGCACAAACCCGGTCACTCTGGGGACAGCGCTGGCAGCGGGGGTGCTACGGGCAGCAGGGCCAGTCCTTCTGAGGGGCACAAAGCAGCTGGATCAGAGGCATCTCAGGGTGCACGGAAATCAAAGGCAGTGGCAGGCGTCCAAAATAAATGGCCTGATTTCATTTCGTGGTTGAGGAACGAACACAGCGCTCAGGCTTCATACACGGAAATCCCAGCATCAGGTCTGAATTACCCAGAGGGATCCAACTGTCCAGACATTCCGCCTCTCCTTCCTTCAGAAAATACACCCACATTTCTCTGCATTTATTAAAAAAGCAATCCAGATGGTCTCCAGGGGACAGCCGAGTCTAGGCTGCCCTCTGCCAGGCCAGCTACAGAAATTTGTGGGTGAGGCCTGAAATGAGATCAAGGACTGAACTGGGATAACTTTCCATGCTCCCACAATTGCCTTCTGTACCTTTGTGGGATATCCTCAAAGCAACTGTGGCATTTTTTAACTAAATGGAGATTATTTCTCCTTCTGCACAAGCAGTTTTAGCTAGAGGCACATGACAAATGTTTCAGGAGCAGAAAGAGTTTGGTGTGTTATGGGGAATAAAAACCTATAGCATTTTATCTACCCAGAGGCACAGTGTCCAGCAGATCCCAGACTTGGTCCGTGTTGAATGGCTGAAAAAGCCCAACAAGAAGAAACACAGTTTGTTACAGACACAGAAAGGCTCTGTGCACCAAGACAGCTTTGATCTGCCTCATGTTGCTTGTTGCCCTTTCATGGGACCAGAGGGAAAGACAAAGGCCAGCCCAGTTTTTGCGTGGTTGACCCAGAGGGATCAGGACTTCTTTCCTTTGTGCGGCCTCATTTTTAACAAGATTTGACAAAGAGATTAAAGAACATATCAGAAAATAGTTCAGGCCTGAAACAGGACACTGAAATGAAATGGAAAAATAATGTTCTCCGTCCTGAAGACAGGGAAAGACAGCAACAATACAGAGCAAGATGGGAAACAGCAGGGGCTGGGGCTTACCAAGAGCCAGAAGTACCAGACGTAGAGCGAGAAGCAGCTCAGCACTTGGACTATAGCTGTCAGCAGGATCACATCCTTGAGGTGCCTGAGGGAAGAAAAGCAAAGCATTAAGCTTTCATTGCAACCCCTGCCAAACGCGGCAGCTCCTCTGCCAGCACAGTCTGCGCTGCCTCCGGGGAGCGACCCTGCCCAACCCAGGGACTGTCCCTGCAGCCCTGCTTTGCCACACACAGTTATCGAGGAGAATCAGAGCAGCAAACAAACAACAACAGCAAAATACTCTGATGAATTAAAAGAGATGATCTCCCTCTGAAAAAAGAACGTCGAGAAAGCTGAGGAATTGCTGGGGGTTGGAAATCGGCAACAAAACCACCCCCCACCCCCACAGCTGAAACAGCAGCCAGCACCTGCTGATTTGACACCTATCATGACGTGAAGTGTGACTGCTCACGACTGGCTGTGCTGAAGGGAGCCATGAATCTTCCCCGTGCCATTTCACAGGCTGACAGACACACTCGGGGTCACCGCAGGACAAGCACACCGCAAGCTGAGCTACAGCAACAGACGGCTCCTCCTCCCCTCCTGCTTATCTGACTCCGGCTCTTCCATGCCAGCCTGAGGCAGAGCTGGGAGCAGCTATGGAGGGGAATAAGCTGCCCACGCCTTAACCACCACCCTCGGGGGATCTGACACCCAGGAGAGGTAAACAGGTATTGGTTTTTCAACACAAGTCTCGGGGAGTGCCATGAAGGTTTAGAAAAAAGGCCAACTCTCACTCTGGTTAAATCATCATCTGCCGGAGTAAAAAACGCTTGAGTCACATCCAAGAACGGAGAGAAGAAAACAAAGGCAATGGCACAAACAGCATCGACTCAAGACACTGCAGAATCCACCAGCTGAACAGCTCTAGCACAAGACACTGAGGGTTCAGTGAGCTCTGGCATTACCAGAGGCCACAGAAGGGAGAAGGCAGAGATCCCACCAAACCCAACTCTCCCAGAGACCAGCAAGATGGGTCTTCCTCAACCCCAGAGCAACACAAAGCATCCATTTCAGCGACAGACAGCACGAGAGAAATGCCATGAAATCCACAGTGTTCCAGAAGCAGCTCCAAAGGAGCAGCATTAATCAGCTGTGGCACACTCAGCTGAGAGGCTGGAAAACATCCACTGCTTTCTGAAGCAACTGCTAGCCTAGGGTGGTTCCCTGATCCCCAGAGAGGTAATTTAGAGGTACAGGGTAAGGATGGGAACTTCAGCTCTGAAGGTTTTGCTTTTAGAGCTCTGCCTCCCTTGTGTTTTGCACAGCCCATGCCTCAGATGATCATTAATTCATTTTAATGTGTCATAAACCCCGCCCCAACTGCTCAGGCAGAAAAACCTCTCTGCCTCAGCAGCAAGGGAAGTACATCTGCAACCAGGACTGCAGTAGTGCTATGGCTGTGCCTGTCACCTTTTCACAGCAGGTGCTGGGATCCCTGTGCTGCCTCCTGTCAGTCATTTCCCCTGACAGCACCATCACACACACACAGGGCAGTTATCAGGCACTTCCACAACTCCCAGAGGCATCTTCCACAACCAGGGGCACACGTCAAACATCAAACTTCCGTGTTTTCCCTCTTTGACTGCCTCGCATTGTGTTTCACTAAAAAGGTATTCAAAATATTTTGCAATTCCACTCTAGAGAGCCAAACCAGTGTAAAATGGGAGAAAAACACTTGGCTGACCAGCATAGAAATGAAGAGGGAGTAAAGCACCCAGCTCACAAGTCACATCCCCTCTCCTCCTGGCCACCTTGTCCCTTGTCTGAATCTCTTACACCAGACATCTCAGTCACTCCTGCTGCAGGCAGAAAAGGTACCATTCCACCAACCCAAACACACGATGAGAGCTCATTCTGTGCAGAGACAGCAGGTTCTGTTCTCCACTGCCTGCTGATAACATCCCCAGGCAAAAATCAAAACTTATGTTAATAAAACTATACACATCAATCTATGACCCTGACAGCATGAGAACACCTGACACAACACAGAGGGCTCGGCTGGAAACAAGGCCCCACCGTGCTTCTTCAAAAGCCTGGCAGTAAGGGAAGGACAGAGGTAAACCTGGAACTGCAGGCCAAAGACATGGGAGGAAGGAGCCAAGGACCCCAGCACCTTGCTGAGCACACGCCGAAGATCCCCAGCAGAGGCTGGACCAATAGGCAGAGGCTGAGGGCAGGGAGGACAGAGAGCAAAGTCTGATGGGTCCACAACTACCTGGCAGTTTTCTATAACTAGTTGAGGCTCACTGCTAGAAAACATGTAAATCTAGAAGGTATTTCTGCTGTACCAGTGCTGCCGTCTCCTTATTTTATTTAGCAGCGCTTTGCAGGAATTACTGCTGTGTTTCCTATAATACTGTGGCATTCCTTGACCAAGAAAAGGACAGTTGCAGTAGCGCCAAGAACACTGGACAGGCAAACACTTGGTGCTGTCTGCAGAGAGACATGAAGAATGCACAAATGTGGGGGACAGAAATGGCTGGGGAAGTGACAGGAGCTGGCTGAGACAGAAGGGAGAATTTTTTAGGGTGTAGAGTATTTCAAGACATGACCAGTTTGCAGCCAGGATGGGGTAACTGGCAGCATGTGCCCTTCTGCTCTGTCAAGCATTACCTGCAGTGCTAATTTAAAAAGAAAATACATATCACTGCAGCAGCGTGCACAAGTCAGTGCTGTTTGTTAACTGAAAGACGGTTGTAAACTGCTCCTGCTGAACCCTTTGCAATCTCTTACCTCTACAGCTCAGCCCTATGGACAGTGACCGTGCCAGGCTGGCACACCCACGTGGTGGCTCCCGACAGGGGCACACCAAGCCGAGTGTTCAGGTAATAAGGACAGTTAAGGTACACTCTCAGAAAAAATGGCTACAGACTTCCAGCTCCCCTCATGCCCATGCCAGTGGGCAAGCTGAGGGGGAAGCTGAGGCCCAGCCTTCTCCTCGGGGGCCTCTCCTGGCTCTGCGTGCACGCTCAGGCAGCAGGTCCTGCTCACCTGGACTCGTGCGGGTGTGGACACTCACTCTGCCATCCCCTGCTCCATATTCAGGTCAATTCCCCCGTCGGCAAGGCTGCCATCGTCTGTGAAAGACGGCTTTGCCATGGAGTTCATGGACCGGTAGCTGGTGCCGTAGACCACCAAGCTGAAGACGAACGCGACCTGCAACAAGGAAACCGCTGTCAGCCGCGAAGGCCACGACCCCGGGGGCCTGGGGGCCACGAACGAACCCCGGCCCAGGTGCCCCCGCCGGGGCAGAAGACGGTGCCCGGCACTCACCCACGTCCAGGCGGAGGCGGCGGAGTAGAAGATGACCAGGTTCACCACGGCGTAGATGGCCTGCCGAGAGAGCACGGCACGGCTTTCCTTGTCTGCCCGCTCCCGCCCCGGCCCGGCCCCGCGCCCCGCCGGGCTCTCCCGGCCGCACTCACGGAGGCTCCCAGGATGATGCGGAGGTAGAAGCGCAGCGTCTCCCGGTTCTCCTCGAAGATCTGCTTCTTGCCCTTGGTGCCCGCCTTCCCCTTGGGCTGCGGAGCCAAGAGAGGCGGTCAGCGTGTCCCCAGAGCCCCGGGCCCCGTAACCCCGGCCCCGCACTCACCGCCATGGCCGCGCCGGCTCCGCGCTCCCCTTCCCGCGGACGTGACGCGG
>VZTA01012402.1:87502-109109 GCA_013398855.1 Mohoua ochrocephala | reverse complement strand
GGGGCCGGCGGCTGGGCCCGCCTCGGGCCGGGAGGGGCCGGGAGGGGACGGCCCTGCCCCGGGGCCCTCCCACAGAATCGTTAAATAGTGAAGTTGAAAGGGGTCGTATGGTCCAACATCTCTGCTCAAGGAGGGTCATCCCAGAAATGGTTTTTGAATATCTCCAGTGAGGGAGACTCCACACCCTTTCTGGGCAATCTTTCTGTTCCTTTGTGCTGTTACCCGCACAGTGAAGAAGTCCTTTCTCATTTTCATGTGGAACTTCTTGTGCATCAGTTTCTGCCCGTTGCCTCTTGTCTTTTTGCTGGGCACCACCGAGCAGAGCCTGATCATTCCTCCGGCACCCTCCCTGCAGATACTGACAGACATTGATGAGGTCGTCACAGTCGACTCCTCGAGGCTGAACAGCTCCAGCTCCCTCAGACTTTCCTCCTAAGAGAGATGCTCCAGTCCCTTAATCGTCTTTGTTGCCTTCCACTGGACTCGCTTCAGAACTCTATGTTTCTCTTGTACCGGAGAGCCCAGACTCACATTCCCCTCTGTGGGCCTGGGGATACACACACCCCAAGTCCTCAGGGGGTTTCTGTGCTTGCCATCCACTGGGGACCTTTCCCCAGGCCTTTCCCCAGCCTGAGCACGCAGCCACAGGATTTGGGGTGCTGGTGTCAGCCCTTCCCATTTCAGCTCCCCTCACAGCCCCTTGGCCTGCCTGTGCCCATCACCTCCCCTTGGCTCTTGGAGGTCTCCCCCAGCACCGCAGCTGTGGTCCTGCACAGCCTTTGGCCTGGCTTGGCCATAGCTTGCCTGGCTCCTGGGAGATGGTTCGACAGGAGGTGAGAGCTGGGGCTGCAGACCCTGGCCCTGCAGGGCAGCAGCCTCACAGACACTGCCTTCACCAGCCTTGTCTTCCCATGTAACAGCCTCTGTGGGACCAGGATGGTGCGCTTCAAGCTGGAAGCCCCAGAGGTACCAGTTCACTTGCAGGAGCTGAGCCTGTCCAGCATGTGACTGGGGCCGTCCAGAGTGCTCTCAAGCCTTCCTAGGCTGGAAATGGCCTTAGCTGTAGTCTTAGCTGTAGGGAACTCGACTCTGAGCCTGCACCTCAACGCCAGGAACAAGATCTTGCCAGCCATCCTCCCAGCTTCTTCATTCCTGGCTCCCACAGTGCTGCCATCCCAGCCTTACCCACTTTGGCCCCTTGTGACCCTCAGTCAGTCTGAGCCCTTCCCCAAACCTTTGGAAAGGACACGGCTCCGAGTTCTCCACAAGTGTTTATTGTCCCAATACACAGGAGGCAGAGGCATGGTTGGATCCCTGCTGACCTGTGGCTGTTAGCACAACACCCCTGGGAGAAGCTGCAGGCACGAGGAGGTGCAGGGCACTGGGGTGGGGGCTGTGGGGCCGGGGAGGAGGTAGCTTGTCGTGGTGCAGTAGTGCAGCAGCATGGCTGAAGTGTGCAAGTATCCACCCCAGGTGGGGGAAGGCACCAGGATTGGTACAATGGGCAGACCGGGGTCTCCTCCTCACACCAGGCCCAGCTGAATGGTGCTGGGAAAAGGGGGCTTTTCATTTCAGTGCAGAGGGCTCAGCAAAAACACCTTTCAGTGCAGGAGGGACCTGACAGGGCAGGCACATCGTGCCCTGGAGATGCCGTCTGCTTGACAAAGTTAATGGAAAGGCGTGTTCTGTCCTTTTTCTAACCACTTTGTTGACCAGAAAGGATGCCCTACAATGATGGTGAAAGTGAGGCAGTGCAGATTCGTACCTTTGTAGTGTTACTCCCCCTCCAGCTATCCCAGGGCTGCCTGTACCTTTATTCCTGTCCACATCCTCGTCCTTTCTGCCCAAAGCCTGGCTGCAGTGTGGGGGAATCACACCACAGAGGGGTTTGACTGTCTGTATTTCATCTCACCTGCCCATGGCAGGGGGGCAGAGCAGACAGGTCACCCCCCTTGAACAGAAGGCTGATGCTCGGTGGCTCATTCCCATGCTCTTGCAGGAGGGCAGGACACAGGCAGGGAAGGGTGGGACACCCGAGCCCCTAGCCAGCACCTGGGCTTGTCCCTTTGGGCCAGAAATGAGGGACAGAGCCTGGAAGGAGGAGTTTGATTTTGAGGGGCATAGAGGGTGGGGACAGGGCACAGGGAGGAACTCACTGCTCTGCTTGGCTGAAGTCATAGAAGAAGTTTAAGTTGCTGGGGGGCTTTGGGACGGGAGGGGGGTTGTCGGGAATGCTGATGTTCTCCAGGTCCAGGAGCCGCAGCTTGAGCTCCATGGACAGCAGGACATCGAGGTCTGTTTGCGTTCGCTCGCTTGTCATCTCCTTGCCCAGGAGCACGTTCAGCCCATCCGTCCAGAGGCAGAACTGGGGAAGCAGAGCACGGGCATCTCTGGCACCAGCCCTGGGCAGCCAGAGAGCCCATCTCTCCCCTGCTGTGGCTTCCCCCCACAGGGACACACATGACTCACTCCCCTGCCTGCTGTCCCCTGGCAAGGACATCTCTGTGCCTCCCCAGTGGGCCCTTGGAGCTCACCTCGTACCGGGTGGGGGCAATGAAGTTGAGGCAGTATTCCTCCATGTCGTGCACAATGGAGAAGGCCAGCTCCAGGACATCCTGCAGGGACAGCACAGGGGTAGCTGGCTGCTCAGCTCGACTCTTCCCAGCCCTGGTGGGGTTTAGAGCAGGAGCTGCCCCCAGCCTCCTCCTCCGCACTCCAGGAGACCCAAGAGGTCTCTGTCCATGAAACCACCCAACCTGCCACCATCCACCCAGCCCCAAAACCCATACCCAGCTGGACAGGATGGGGTGTGAGGTGCTGACCTTGTTCTGCTTCCCAGAGCTCTTCTCCTTTGTGTGTGGACACTCTTTCCCCACCAGCAGCATCTTCATGTCCGCCACAGGAACTGGGGCAAGGGGAGGAGCTGTGAGCTTCCTTTCCCTCTTCCCGTCCCTGTCCCCCTCCTTCAGGTCCCCAGTGTGCAGAGCCCAGTACAGCCCAAGCGTGGGGACTCACAGCCAGGCACAGCTTGGGGTGGGGGGCTCAAGCCACTCTGCAGAACCCTTTGGGAAGCCAGTCTGCCCCAGCCTGAACAGCTCCCAGTCCCACAATACCAGCAGACACTGGGACAGCCCCATAGCAGCCAGGCAGAGGGGCAATTCCCACCTTAAGGCAGTCTTTACCTGGGGGTTATCAGAGGGCTCCCCTCCCTCCTTCTCACCCTCTCTTTCTCCCCATCACCTACTTTTCTCTGGCAGGCTCTCGATGGGGGGAGACTGCACCCCCTCCTCCACGTCCCCATAGTGCAGCACCTTGTGGTTGGGGGACAGGCGGCAGTACCACAGCTTGTCTGCAGCAGAAGAGCCACGGGAAATGCTCAGCCTCCCCTTGCAGAGATGCCCTTCCCAAGGGGGATGGAGCTGCCCCCTTATCAGCACTCCTCCTCATTTCTCCCAGCCCACAGGTGAACCCACACCAGCTGTCCAGGGAGTCAGGCATTCTACTCCCACAGATTAATTGGGACTTCCCCGGTGGCAGGGGACATGGGAATAAGCCTCTGCCCCCCTCCCAGGCCCCCCACCCCGCAGCAGGGGTCTGGCACCCACCCTGCCTGCGGCGGCTGCTGATCTTGCGGAAGAGCGTTCCCTCGCAGAGGTGCAGCAGGCGCTGCTGTCGGATCAGCTCCAGGAGCTCCGGCTTCAGCTTCTCCCTCAGTTCCCTGGGGTGAAAGCCAGCAGAAGAGGAGCACAGACATTTCAACAGGTGCTCGCTGACCTCCCAGCCCCATAGCATTGTCCCTGCCTCAGGCCCCCATCGCAGCCTCACTCCCTGCCACAGCCCACTCACAGCACGGGCACAGCCAGCGTCTCCTCCTGGTGCAGCCGCTCCGTCTGCCGCAGCTTCAGGATCTCGCTGTAGTTCAGTGCGTTCACTCTGGTCTTGAATAGCTCCAGGGACGTGGGCTTGAGAGACAGGGTCCTGGTGATCTGCTCCCGCACCACCTGCATCACCTGCCAGGCCCAGGACATCAACTTCAGTTTGGCGACACTCCCCAACTCCCTGAATTTGTGCTCCCATCCAGGGAAGAAGCATCCCACCTCACCTTGTCAAAGTCCTCCTGGGTTGCTCTCATCTCCTTCCAGGTCTTGTTCACCAGCTGGATGCAGATGCAGAATAGCTCTTCAAAGAAATGATCCTGCCCGAAGAACATAGGGTAAAAGGCCTGAGCCGTCTCCGAGCCTGCGGTGAGAAGGACAGATGATGCCAGACTCCCCGGTTTTTCCAGGGGATTTCAGTGTCCAGGGGAACCTGGGTATTTCCCAGCCCTACATCCCCTTCCCATGCTGTCAGCCATGCCAGAGCCTGGTGGCCACATGGATGCAGTCCCCTGCCCCGGCAGCTTGTCCCCCAGGCAGCAGGGCAAGGAGGACAAGCTTGGGCACACGTACACGGCTCTCCAATGTGCAGGATCTCGCAGAGGATCAGGGTGAGCTGGATGCTGCTTCGAGCAAAGGGACATTCGTGTTTGTCTTCCCGGCTGCTGTTCTCGAGGACAAACTGGAGAAGAGGGCCATGACCTCATGTTACATGGATTGGAAGGCTGCCCCAACAGTGGGTGTCAGACATGCCACGCTCCTCCTGCCTTCCTAGTCGAGCTGTCCCCCCTGACAGGTAAAGCCACCCCTAAAAAAGTGATCCACTCTTCCCAAAATCCAGCCCCAGCCTCCTGCTTCCCTTGTGGCAGTGTGGGAGCTGGTCACAGGCACTGCAGGTTGGAGCATGGCTCGTGCCCTGCTGGTTTTGCCCAAATTGCCCCAGTTTGCTTAAGGCCTGGAAACCAAGCTGTGAGCAAACCTCTAAAAATTATGGGGACCCTTCAGAGGCACTGGCCTCAGATGGCTTCTCCTACCCACAGGAAGGACTCGCCTCCATCTGAAACAGAGCAACAGTAGGACACTTGCCTGGCGGCGGCCAAGGACAGATCACAAAGAAAGGAAAAGAAGGTGGAGATCCACCAGCACTTCTCCACCAGGGAGTTCCCTGGGAGAGCACAGCACCCACCCTGCTGTAGGCATTAGGGGTGTTCCTGGAGAAATACACCATGTTATCCAGGGCAAGGAGTCCTGGTGGGGCACGGCGCAGATCCTCTGCTGGGTTGCTGTTGTTCTAGGAGGACACAAAGGATGCGATTTAGCAGCTGCTGCTTTGTTCTTCGAGCAGCAGTGTCTTCCCAGCACAGCCACGGGGTTTGCCTTTGAGTCCCAGCAGCTCCACAGCACTCGCTGTTCAGGAGTCCCGAGGGAGCCGAAGGGAGGTACTGCATGGTGGTCCATCAGCATCAACAGGGATACCAGGCTTAGGAGAGCCATCAGAAGGTGCCACCAAGGCCATGTGGTGGAGCCAGCGTGGGGCTGGGGAGGGGATGCGGGGGGGACGCACCATGAAGCCCAGCTTGCGGAATTCCTTGGCACACAGGGATCGCCGGCGCTCGGTGCTGAAGCTGCCAGCGGGCACCTCGCTCTCCAACTCAAAGGCGGTTTGGCGCAGGGACTGGAGGAGATCCCGCTGTTCCTGGAGGGAGAGCGGAGAGGAGGGGATGCTGGTGAGCCCCACAGAAGCAGGTCCTTCCAGGACAAACCCAAATGTGTTGGGTTCACCCAAATGTGAACTACTACTAAAATCTTGCAAAAAAATGATGCAGAGAAAGCATCGCGGTAGGTAAAGACAGGTGGAAGAGACCGGGTCCAGACTTGCAAGGAGAGTACTCCCAGACCTGTGAGTAAGGATCCATGGATGTTCTCATGCGATGCTCGCACAGGTTGAGGCTGACAGACTGCAGCACGTAAAGGTAATGGGCCATCTCATCCCTCAGCGGCTCGGAGCTGTGGATGATGTTCTACAGGAGATCACAAGACAGAAGGTTCCCCCATGCTGCTGCTTCCAGTCCAAGTGCAGGACCCAACAGCCAAATCCCAGCAGGTCCTGCTGCTCAAAGGGGTGTTGGGAAGTGAGAAGCTCCCTTTGGGGTTGGGCAAGACCCGTGTGCAGTGAACTGCAGACAGATGGGGGTGCAACCCTGGCCACGTGGGTGCCAGCAGAGCAGCACCCACAGGGGTTATCAAGGAAGGGGTATGGGGCACACAGGCAACCCAGCCAAGCACGGTCACCAAAGGTTGGGGCTCAGGGGACAGGGCCTGGGGAGGAAGGACAGAGAATGAAGCACAGAGCAGACCCTTGCACAACCCCAACTCCTCACCTTGTGGATAAACTGCCTGAGGTTCTTCTCCCTCAGGTAGTCCATCATGTCCTAGGAATAAAAAGGCTGTGAGACATTCCCTGGCTCAGCACACCACCATTTCCCCCCAAAAAGGAAAAGGCAGAGTGAGGACACAGACTTCAACAGCACATGGGCACTTCTTGCAGCCCTGCCATCCCAAAGAGCACAAACCCCACAGCAGAGGACCCAGCTGCCCAAGGTCCCATCACAGGGAGGGCCCACCCTGAGAGCTCAGATATGCCAGGGGCTGGGCCATCACAATCACTGTGCCACCACCAACTGTGATACTTCTGTCATTTGAGACAAAACGCCTGACAGCTGAGGGCTCTGAGCAGAGCACCCCGGTGACAGAGGCACTGTGGTGCCTGACTCTGCAATGCCACCACCCTGCCACGGTGCCCCTCACCTGCCGCTCAGCGTCGGTCGCGCTCAGCAGCAGCGCAATGAGCAGAGCCATCGCCTTCAGCTGCAGCTCGGCATTCGTCCTGCGGGAGGAAGAGCAGGAGCATGGGAGAGTCACCAGCTCTGAGGATGGGGGCCAATGGTGCTCTGGCCTCTCCACTTACGCCTGCAGGTGGGTGAGAAGACGGTCCAATGTCACTTCTTTTTTGACCAGCTCAAAGAGGAGGCGACTGGTAGGCACCATATTCTCCAAGACAGACAAGGAGAGCTGCTGGATAGATGCATCCACTGCATTCATGTTGACGTAACTCACTATCTGCGAGACACAAAACCATCTGTCAATGGCAGGCTGAGCCTGGGGCACAAGGACGACAAGGAATCCCACAGGCACAAACTGTGGACACTGTAGAAGACTCTTACCTTCTTGATGAAGACTGTACTAAGATTTTCCCAGGAAACAAAATCATGCTCCATCAGCTCTGTGAAGGCTTTCAGGGTGTGAGCCAGCATCTCCCCTGTACTGGAGGGACAGATGAACAAATACAGTGAAGATGGCTCCAGGTGCCACACTCCCATCCTACAGTGGTGTCTGTGCAGTTGAACACTGGTGGGCACATTAGAAACAGCTAGAGAAGAGAGCAGTGAGCAGGAGAAAGGAAAGAGACTGTTGGGTAAGAAAACAGACTCTCACTTAGTCATCCCAGGAACTTGACTTCCCCAGGAAGTCAAGGCAGGGGAAGTTCAGTAGTTGGAAAGCTGCATCACTATGGTACAAAGATCACTGCAGACAAGCCCTCGGGAAAGCTGCACCACCCCATATCCCTCCCCCCTTCCAAGAAACATGTGCTGCGTTGCCTGGCTCCACATTCTCTGCGTGACAGGAGCTCGGAGGAGCTGCACCATCACATCCTGAAAGAGTCACACAGGCACTGGTATTTGGCAACCAGGGTTTTCTCAAGCTCCCTGCAGATCTCTTGCTAAACCCTCAGGACAGAGGGGTCATTCAGGGTGGCAGGAATGAGGAGCAGCACTGGGGGCCAAGATGATCTCAGGAGGTTTCCTTGTAGCAAACCCCTGAGGCTACAGATAACCCAGCCAGAGAAGGGATGGAAGGTTCAAGTCTGGGCACATTCACAAGGAGTCAGGACTGCATATCCCTGGGGACCTTCCCCTGGCTGCCAACATGCAGGGACACAGCCACGGTACAGGCATCAACAAGTCAGGAACACAAAGAGTCCACTCCAACGCCCAGCTTGGAGCTCACGCAACATTAGCAAGGGAGAAGAAAAGTCAAGGACTGCAAGGAAAGTCCTGTCCTGATACTCACTCATTCCCTTCTTCCACAATAGAGTAGATTTGCTTCAAGCCATTCCTGCTGATGAACTCTTGAGCAAAGGTAATGTCCTGGGAGAGGCTTGCAAGCTTCTTCAGCGAGTCAGTCTTCACATCCACATTCTTGCTCTGGATCCCGTTGTACAACCGCTCTGCTTCTTGGTCCTGCCAGGAAGGAAAGAATCAAGCCAAAGGGGCTCATCGAAAGACAGCGAGAAGCTTGAAGGTGGCTGTAAGAGCTGAAGTGCAAGGTTTGGAATGAGCCTCAGGCTAGAGCAGCCGGTGAGGAGCTGGACCAAGAAACAGAGCCACCAGAGCAGAGACCAGGTGGAGCTGAGGACGGAGGTCAAACTGGCATGACACCAAGAGCACTTGATGAGTTGGCCCACGCGTCCAAAGCATTTCAAGATGATTTAGTTTCTCTTCAAACTCCCCCAAGCTCTGCCGAGGGAAAATGAAGGCTGAGACATGTCTCCTGCCTGTGTTATTTTTGCTGGTTCTGAGGCACAGAGAAGAGCCATCATGTGCTCAAGTCACCGAGGGAGTCAGAAGCAGAGGGCTCGGAGCACCCCAGCGCAGGGGCACGTCCCAGCAGAGCACGCAGCGGAGGAGGAGACAGGGGGGCAGAGGGATGTACCGGGGAGGTGGTCAGCCGTAAAATGCTCCCGTTCTTAATGTCCCTGCGGTTCTGTAAGGAGAAAAGGAGCCGGTGAGCCGGTGGGCGCTGCAGCGGCGGGGCCGGGGGGCCGGGGGGTGTCTCACCGACTCGGTGATGTAGGTCTGCCGCCCGTCCGCGTACTGCAGGGCGTAGCGCTCGGCGTTGGGCAGGCTCCACCTGCGGCCACGGGAGGCCGGTCACAGCCCCATTCGGCCGGTGCCGGCAGCCAGCGGGTCACCGCAGCCCGGTGATGGGCTGTCAGGACCTGTCACGGCGCGGCGGCAGGCAGCGAGCGCGGTACTCACGCATCACAGACGTCCTTGAGCACTGAAGCGAGCGGCTTGGTCTGCGAGAGGGAGGCCGGCCGTGAGCTGGGGCGGGGGGCCCGGGGAGGGGTGCGGGGGTGCCGGGCAGTACCTGCTGGAGCTCGATGAGCTGCGGGATGGCTCCCACCATCTGGATGGCGATCTTCACCACGTCCTTGGGCGGCGGCATGGCTCCCGCCGCGGCTCCGCACCGCCGGCAGTTCCGGGTTGTTGCCGCCGCCGCCTCCCCTCACGAAGGGCCAGGCTGCCGCACCGAGGCCTTGTGCCACCACCCCAGCCCGGGGCAGGCCCGGCCCCCTCACCTGAGCTGACGCGGGTGTGGCAGGACCCACCTCCGGCAGCAGGACAGGGCTTCCTGCCGGGAAAGGGCCCGGCACCCCGCTTTCCAGGAAACCCCATCCCCTGGGCTAGGGCAGAGAGGAGGCACAGGCTGGGGCAAGGTGAGAAACTCTGGAAAGTTTTTGTTTATTCACGTCAGAGAACACTCTGTACAAATATCACAGGCAATTTTCTTTCCTTGCAAAAAAAAAAAAAGTATAAAAATAATCTTTATATATGAATCAAAAGTTCATTTGCAACTGTAAATTTTTCTCTAGGTATCCTTTTCGGGAGGTCATCTAACTGGTGGCGGACATGAACACTGGGAAGGAGGGCAAGGGCCAGGCAGTACACGAAGAGCTCGAGCTACACCAAAGCCACGGAGCCTTGTTAACACGCAGGACCGAGGGATTCCGGCCAGCTTCCATGTGGAGGGGGGAAGGTTCAGGGGCTGGCTGCATGCAGGCTGAAAGTTCACCCCCCGGAGGGGTCTCACACCTCAGCTGTCTCGCCAGCAGCAGCTGCCTGCTGCCAAACCAGTGTCCCACTGCTGCTCCCGAGTTCTTCGTGCTTTTCCCAAAGAGGCTGCCAGTGCTTTGTTACTGCAGCGAGGAACAAGCCTTGTGGAGGAGTCCCACGCAGAATGAGAGGGCCTGAGGAGCCACCCCAGGGACACAGGTCCAAAGCACATACTCTTCTCACCTCTGCAGGCTCTTCAGATTTTACACCCCTTAGTGCTGGTGCTGCAGCTGGTTGTGTGGGTCGCAGGCAGTGAGCAGCTGAGCGGAGAAATTCAACATCAGCTGTTTAAGTGGATGGCTGGAAGCTCCCTCTCTGCAGCAGCCAGCCATGGCCTGGCCTGGCTCTCTGTTCAGCAGTTTGCGGAGCAGGAAAGGCAGGACAGCTGCTTCCTCTGTGGTGGCAGGAAGATGTGCAAAACTAAAGACACTCACAGGATCTGACCAGAACCCAAAGTTGGGGCTTGCAAAATACAACACAAATCCATCAAGGCATTTCTACTCCAACTAAACTGCACAAGGTCCAAGCCTGGTACCAGCTGATGATCCTAAAGAACCCAACAACAGACTTTCCGTTACAAAGCAATGAAGAAAATCTTACGGAAAAAATGATGCAGAGAAAGCATCGCAGTAGGTAAAGACCTGCCCCAGGATCAGGAACTGGGAGTGTGGGTACGGGCACTAAGGGAGCAAATTCAAATATACAGAAAGCCTGATCTTGAGAGAAAATGGGGTAAAAAAAGCTCACTATTTTGACAACACCTACATAAACTGTCACAGCAAAATATTACTGAATTGTTACTGCTTGGTCGCCTTTCAGACAGTTGCAGGTTCAAGTGCAATGGTTGGAAAAAAACAGCTACTTGCAAATATGAGCAGGCTCTGGTGTCCCTGGAGTACCTTACAGGCACCAGCTGGAGCAGTCTTATCCTTTCAAACATCTCTTCAGTCAGGCAAAAACAAAAATTAAAAATGAAACCATACTGGCACCTCTGCTTTAGCCCTGTAGCAACAGCACAGCTGCTGGACAAGGAGCTGGAGCCCCCGGGGTTGTGAATCAGCAGACTGGTGAAAGCAGCAGATCCAACATTCCTGCTGATGCACAAACAGGGAAAGGCTCAGCACTCCTGGGTCCCACAAGGAGCGCTCGGCTCCCAAGTCCCACTAGGAGGCACAGCTGGCTAAAAAAGTGCTTTTTGTAAAACGTACTAGCTTGGTCTGAAGTCACTGAAAGAAACAGACACTTTGGTGCCTTTTTTAAATCCTCTTGATGCCTTTCAGAAATAAAACTGCCCCAATCCGAACCACTAACACAAAGAAATCTAACTAACAACTTCTGGGCTTGTGAACTGACCATGGTATTGGGGCTCCTTGTAGCAGCTGGTACCTAGGAGGTGCAAAGTGCCTCTGGGAGTGCAGGAAAAACCAAGGCATGCAGATTGGAGGAAGCTCAGAGAGGCACGTGGGCAAACTCTGCAGGTGAACTGGGAACACTCAAAACACAGACCCTTTGAAGTGAGGCCCAGGATCCAGTGGAGAGGTGCGGGGGGAAAGCTGCACGTGCGTCTTGCACGTGCACCAGAGGAAGAAGCAAACTATGGGGAGGCTCCCAGCCTGCAAGTCCACATCTCTTGGTTCTGAGTCCATTTGAGAGCATCTCTGAACTACTCGGCCATCGAGCTCTAGCACAAAAGGAATCCAAAAATAGACACTTTCCAAAGAGTTATAAAACAGTCCGTGTTTGCGGGGCTCACAGCCGCACTGAGAAGTCAGAGGTTGAGGACAGGCACATCAAAGAGGTCACAGACACCTTCACTCTCATCCAGGTTATAGATGTAGTCATGATCTCCAGGTGGAGGGGAGAGGCGGAGCAAGGGAGCAAACACTGGGGAAAGAGAAGCCCAAGGTTGGTTACAAAACTCAGCACTCCCACCCCAGCTGAGAGCTGCCAGTGGCACTGAGCAGAGCAGCCACCTCCCAGGAACAGTCTTTGAGGTGGCTTTGATCAGCCTCGCAGAACTGAAGAGACTCCTGGCTCTCACACCTCTCTCAGGGACTGGCAGGACAGCGAGAACAGAGTCTGTGTCCAGAGCCCAGAAAAGATGAGGGCGAGTCTGCAGTCCTAAGGCTGCCAGCTGAGGAAAGTCACACAGCGTGGTCTTCCTCGGGGGAAGGCCACACCATGAGGGGAGACTCAGAGACTCACCTTCAGATGACATCAGCTCTTCCAGCAGCTCAGAGTTCACACATTCTGGGGAAGAGACAAGCATGGTAGCAAAACTCTGCTCTCCTGGTCTGCTCCCGAGTAGTTCCCCATGTCCCCCACCCTTGTTATCCCTTCTCTGGTTAAGGCACAGCATGTGCAGCAGACAGTGAAAGGAAGCTTGTGCTTAAAAGAGATAAAACCATGTGGTAAAAGTAATTCCAGCACAAAACACTATGGGAGAGTTCCAGCTCCTGTGGCTTAAACTGCACAGCCTTAAAGCAGCTGCCAGTGCCAGGGCAACATTACTGGGATCACACAGGGATGAGAGAGGCTGCATGGAGCATGCTGCGAGGACCGCTCCTCTGAGCTCTGCAGCGCTGCTCTTTTCCAGTCCTGAGTTTTGCCTCTGTAGCTGTTGACTCTGTTTTGTCCTTTGCTCCTGGATCTTTTATCTTCCCCCTCCAAACTGGGAAGAATACTCCATAAAAGCACATACTTTACCGTAGACAGCAAACATCTCCTTTACAATAGCATCCACACAGTGACACAGTAGAGTTACTTTGGGTAAGTTAGATCTTCTACACGGCTGGGGCTTTGCAGCAGTTTATGCCTCACATTGTGAACTCAAACTTACTCTTCAGATGTACTTTAGACATCATGCACTATCTGCAGCAGAGATGCTGGGCAAGGAGGAAGGATGTTCTCCGGGCTGACCGCGGAGCCCAGGGCTAAGAGCACACAGATTGGAGACTCACACGTGTCTGGGTCTGGGTCTGTGGGGATTTTTACCCAAAGGCAGCACCTTCACAAAGCATCTGCTAGAGCACGGAACTAGGGACAGCTGTTGTACATCTCCTGTGACCACCACTGAAGTGCTTGGGTGTGCTTGGCCCTGCCTGGCTGGGGGGCTACAAAGGATTCTGCCAGCAGTGAAGAGAAATAAATGTACTGATAAAAAGTTTCCCAGTTCAGGTTTATGTCAAACCAAATTCCTTCACCTCTTCTGCCCTTAACCCAGAGTCTGTCCCACCATTAGGCAGCAACCCACAGACATTCCTTGGGCACGGTCAGAACTCCAAACACAAGTAACAGCATCCCCCTCCCCCTATTGCTCCAAAATTACCAGCTCCTCCACTACCACCACTGAGAAATATTCTAAAGAGAGAACACTATCTCCCCAGATTATTTGCTTGGATTAGCCTTGGGCAGGCTAAAGCTGAAATAAGACTTAACAGGGATTTTTCTTTTCCATAGTGCTGACAAGCTGAAGGAGGAGCATGGGAAGGCTGAGCACAGATTAGTGTCAGCATGGGGACAGGAAAGCCCTCGCTGGTGCACTGGAGGCAAGATCTAACAGAGGTTGCTGGAAACATGGAGACAGAAAAATACATACAGAAACCAGTAATTTTAAGAGTGCCTAACTACTCTTTAGTAGAGGGCCAGCAGCCACCAATGACCACGAGCACCTTACAAAACCACATCCACAAAATAATCCAAAAGGGAGCGAATCAAACAAATGGTCCCTTTTCTGTGGATAGATGGGCACAGAAAAAAGCTGTGGTCAGGGAATGAACGTACCTCTCATTGGATCAAACATCTCTGACAGCTCTTTGGGAAGTTCCAGTACTGCAAATACAACAAACCAGATGGTTTGGATCATTACATGAAGAGTCTGAAATGCTTCACAGCAGAATCACCCACAAACCTACTGTGCTCCTTACACACCCAAATCATCCAGAAATTCTGCTCCCACACTCTGTGTCAGATATTTCTGCTGCAATGACAAGCAACAAAACACTTAAGCTCCACTACTTTAAAATAAATTTGTAGGAGCCCTGGGACATGAACATGTTATCACAGTCAGCAGCTGTGTCTGTAAACCTCACCCGGTACACTGCCTCGATTACCTCGTGTAGGATGGGGACGTGCCTTTGGAGAGGCACAGTGATAAGATATATGCACATCCAAGGCCTAATTCCACAACCAAGATGACTTCAGACAGACAGCTCATGCTTCTCTGAGACACGCCAGCAGAAGTGAAAAAAGCACTGTGTGAGCTGCATTTGAGTAAGATTTCTTCTTCTAACCAGAATGTAACCTTGAGTGTTTCTGCAGGGAAGTTGGGCTTCAAAACATTCCAGCAGTGTGGCTTACCCGAGAGGATGCTTTTCTCTCCTTGGACCAGCCTGCCATTTCCTGGCATAAAGCTCCAGTGCTCCTTTTATTAAAGCACATCAAGGAGCTCCCCAAATACATACTGCAAGATCACTAAGAACACAAGATCACTAAAGACAGATGAAGTATTCCTGAGTAAAGGAGGGAAAGCGAGACAAGAGCTCTCCTAATGCAGAAAACTCCCCTTGAGTTACAAAGGTGCTCTCAGTGGTGGCTGAAAATTCTACAGCTTCACGCAGTCTCAAAAATAGGACCTTACTCTGCAGGACTGAAAGGGAATAACCCTGCATGTAACAGCAGAGACGTGTGTCATGCGGGTGTCCCTTGCAGATTTTCTAGTACCCATGCCACAGAAAGCAGCAGGACACTAGACAAGACACAGTCACCTTGTCACCATGTTTCCTGGCAGCCTCACAGGGAAATGCCTACTCATCCTTTGCAGGCCCTGGCTGACAGCAAAGGCAGAATGGAGTTCAGCTCCTTCCTCCAGGCCCAGCAGCCTTTCCCTCACTCCCAGCAGCAGGATTTTGGAGTGACACACGAAACAAGCAGCATACTCACTTCCTGTGGGGTCGGGCTTGATGGGCTCAAAGGAGGTAGAGGTGCTGGGCAGGACAGAGCTGCTGTCCAGCGAGGCCGAGGACTGCAGCAGCTGCGTGTCCAACGCCGCTGGCTGGCCCTCGAAGTCACCACTGCCCTTGGACTCTGCTGCCGGGACATCGCACTCTGGAAACAGCCACAGACACACCCAGGAATGTCATCTCCCACCAGCCCCGAGGCAGCTGCGGCTCAGACTCAGCCCTCGCTGGCCAGGCACAGGCAGCTGCACAGGGAGAAGCTTTCCCGCTGTCCTCCAGGTCCATATTTGGACGTATTTTCTGTTGATCAATGAACCTGCATGACCAGCTTCTCTCCTACAGGTGCTCCTACAGGCTGGCACTACCCCCTGAAGTCAAGTGCCTGATTTCTCGGAGCACAGCCAGTCCCACTAACCAAGGCCAAAGGCAGCGATGCCCCTCGCTGCGCATCCGGCAGTGCCAGCCCCAACGGGGCCGAGGAATGTACCCTCCTCTGCCAGCCACCAGCCCGTTTCTGCCTTCTATAGCTCCCTCTCACCTGTGCCTGCATTTTTCTGCGTGGGAGGGCCATGGTCCTGAGTGCTGGTGGGTGTTGGTGTGGAGGGCTGGGTGCTGCTGGGAACGGAGGCCTCCTGCAAGTGGGCGAGTGGTGGGATTTGCGGTTTGGAGGGTGCAGCTGCCTGGCACTGAATGAGGTCTTCAGGGGGAGGGACAGGGAGTACAACAGGAGGAGAGCTCCAAGTATCTTTGTTTACTAGGAGAACATCAATGGGACCACTTGTGCTCTTCAGGTGGATCTGGTATTTCTTCTGTCCGTTTAGGCCCTGAGAAAAGTCAAAAGCAAAACACGGACACACGTTAAAAACCGTTTTCAAATAGAGCATCAGTTTTCCACGGGCAGAACATACATGTACACACAGGCACACAGAGCCCCTGCACTCTGCCCATGTGTTTATCACTCACCTCAGGGATGGGAACCTCCAAACGTGTGCCGGATGGGGCTCGAATCACAAGGAGGGTGTCTCCTGTGAAAACAGAACCAGTCAGGGCTCCTGGCACAAGTTGTTGTGATGTTAATTAAGCACTGATGAAGAGCCCCTCCTCAACCCCACCCCCCCCTCTCCTGGCAATCTTCCATGGAAGGAAGATATCTACACCCCAAGCACATCATACAGTTCCCAATGTGCCAACGGGCCAGGGCACAAAGAACCTGCAAAGCTTCTCCCAATGCAACCCTGAAGTTTTTCAGCAGTGTCTTTATCAAGACTAATCTCTTTTCCTCGGAAGAACTGGCTTAAATTCACTCTTAAGAACATCTGAATCCTAAGGGAAGTATCCTTCATTCTGCTGTCACAAGCTTTTAGATGTGAATTAGAAACAAAAGAGCTGCACTGCCAGCAGAGAGATGGGGTTGAACCAGGCTCAAAGCCAGGCTGCCAACCTCAGGCTGGTGTCCCAACACCTGAAACCAACACTCTCCAGGTCTCTACTGGCCAGAGCTGCCTGGTGTTAGTTGTACTGGACCCTCCACAGAGCCCAGCACATGTGGGGCTGGAAGCCAGGCTGACAGTGTCCTTCCTTCCCAAGTTCTGCAGCTCCTTAAGACCTGCACCCCAATAACTCAGCAGTCACAGGTGAGCAGCTCCCAGCCCGCATCTGGGTTTAGAGAAACGTGAACAGAGAAATACCAGAGCTGTGAATATCTGACATATTTAGATCAAGCAGCTTGCAGCTTTCACTTTGAATGTTTAAGCTTTAGTGTGGTTAATATTCACAGTTCCCCAGTGCTCTGCATTAAGCTTCACTTGGTAATTAACACAGAAGATCCCCAGAGTGATGAGAGTGGACAGCAGAAAAGCACATCCCTTAATTTCAGGCAGGCAATCAAAGGTCAGATCAGCAAAAGGTAAAGGGATTAAAAATAACATGGGATTTGTCAATTGGATGGGACTTGTTTAACAAATCTACACTTAAGAAAAACGTAAAAGACATTAAAGATGCATAATAAAGCTCAAAGACACCAGCTCAAGCTGTAAAACCTCTTAGTTTCAAAGACAGGTACCGGGTTTGTGTCTCCTTTGACAAATACGTCCCAAATACTTGTACAAAACAGCACACAGTAGGTTTCCACTTCCTTTTTGAATCTGCAAGTGCAAAATGTATCACAGCAACAGATGGGAAAATTGTCTCCCAGTCACTAAAAACTGACATATTCTTACTTCTCTTTTTACTTTTTTTTAATTAATCCCTATTTGACAAGAGCCCAAGAGTGGAAATCTTGGAGCAAGCAAGCTCAACAGCAGTCAGTTAGAAAAACCAGGAGCTGAAATTCAGCCTGCACCACAGTTTGAGAACACAAGAGGTCCAACAAAGAACCTCTGTAAGGCTCAGGTGTTCAGGAGAGGAAGAAGAGTCATGTAAGGCATATTCATACAGGAAAACAGGACAGGCAATGGAAAACCACGGATGAAGCCTCCATTTTAGAAGGAATTGACACCTGCCCTCAGCGAGATCTAATCTCTGCATGTTTTGGTGAGGTCTGACCTCAGACAAACCAGTTTACAAAAACCAGGTGCAGTGAAATGCAAAACACTCAACCAGCCAAGCAATGAGCTGTCTGCCGGTCTCCAGTAAACTCTTCCAGACTGTTACGAGTGATCTGGCCCCCAGCACTGTCAAACTGAAAACACAATCCCTGCCCCCAAAAGTGCAGCTTCAACCAGAAGAAACAGTAAAGCCAAGGGGGTGGGGATGCAGCCGTTCCACCAGCGGGAACTTGAGCAGTGTAAAGGCTGGTGAACAAGGAAAGCACACAGGCACCAATGGCAAACAGAGGGGCTGGTGAAGTGCAGGGTGAGAAAAGTGCTTGGAGGAGACAAGGAGAGCCAGACAAGAGCGAGATTATGCATGGCTGGAGGCAGCCAGGGTAAACAGCTTCAATCTCTGCAGCAAGCAAGCAGATGCAGGGTGCCAGGTCAGGACAGGTCAGGCACCCAGTGAAGCAGAAAGGGGCTGCGACTCCGCACCACTACAGCTGGGAAGAGCAGTTCATGTACTGAGGCTGCCCCAGCTGCACGCTGGCCACCAGGCATTAATCTGGCCTTGCCTCTACCATTAAAACTGGCAACAGAAAAAACAAAGACTCCTGCGGGTTTGCTTCACTTTCACCCAGAGACAGAACATAGGGCTTCTGATACAGGCCTCCCCCAACTTTAGGAATGAAGGGCGGGCAGAGCAAGTGGTGCATTCCCTTCTGTCCTCCACTGTCTCCCTCCTGCACTCTTGTTGGCAGGGGGAATGATGTAGCTGAGGGACCACCTTTAATACTATTTCCCTGCTTACACCACGGTTTCTACTGCGTAATAAAATTTGTTTCCTGTCATTAGAACATTGCCCACCCAAGCCCTTAAAATTAAGGGCTTCTAACATAACACTCATACACACCCACACAGTGAAACCCAGCAAGAAGACTTCCTTAGGAACAGCACCTCTGTTCCTTTAAACACAAGTCAAAGATATTGTCTGTCCCCTCCGATGGTGACAAGAAAGCTAGAAGTCAGTGGTACACAAACCCAGGACGGCATCAGAGCTGACATTCCATTTCACTTGATGCTGTTGGGCAGCCCACAGTCTGCTGCCCACTCTTTCTTGGAGAAAGGAGAGCAGCTGGGACAGACTGACAGGACTGCAGCATCACATCTTTACAAGGGAGCACCACTTCCTCACCTGTGAAGCACTTGCAGATATCTTCATGTGTCACATATGCTAATGTTCCCAAGGTTAAGGAGAAAGGCTGCAGCTTCCTACACAGACAGAGAGCTCAGAGGGCACCTGGTGTTCCCTTCCTGAGCACAAGGAACACCGTTCCCAGAAGGCTCTCCATGCCACACTCTGAAGTGGTCTGCAGGTGAGGCCTGCAAGCTCCATGCTTGTCAGAGCTGACATCCTGAGATGGTTAAGCCACAAGAGCTGCTCTGCACTCAAGAAAGTGGCACCTGTGACTCAGAAAGAAGCACTTTTCTCACTGTGGTAAACATTACTGTGGTTTTTACTTCCAAAAGCCAGAGGAGAAGCTGGATGCAGAGAAAAGCAGGTTTCCAGGCTGGACAGTTACCCTAATTTCAAACCCAGGTGCTGCCTTTTGACCCTTTTGGTGCAGCTTCTCCAGCAGCAACAGGTCAGCACCCACCCAGCCCAGCAAGAGAACACGGAGACAGAGCCATCAGTTCACACAAAGGATATCGACTGTTCTGCATGTCTTCTGTAACATTTTTGATGCTCTGCTGAACCCACATCTTCTGCTGCTCCAGCTCCTGTTCCCGTTGCTCCAGGTCCTCGATGTCTGCCTTCAGCTCGATCAGTTTGTGAGCTATTTCACGTGTGTTGCAGCCAGGACCCACCCCCCTGGGCAAAGCAAGAATGGGTGAGATGCATCAGCCTCTGGAGGCACCCAGACCAACCCCAACCTCTCTAGCAGCCTCTTATTCCCACCCCTGTCAAACATCAAGGCCAGATTGCCTGGAAAGCCCTGTCTGTAGCTGCTCTAGATCCCCACCTCCCAGCACAGCAATGTTTGCTACATCTTTCTACTTCCCACAGTCTAGCAGGACTCTTCCCCATCTCCGGTGCCATGACAGGCACCTTTTCTAGCCCAAGGCAGTGCAAATATTTAGTCTGTATCAAACTAACAGCTTTGCTGTAAGAGAGACACCTTATGTACTTCAGCCTTCCTCACTGTGCCATCAGCACAGCCCAGCTGGGGGAAACATGAGCATGGACCACTGAGGAACCTCCCTGTGCACAGGGCATTTTAACCCCACTGTCACTTAAACCTGCACTAGAAGGGACCTGTGAACGATTTAGACCATGTCTGCCACTCACTTCCACTGGATACTGTTCTTGGACTTCTTCTCGATCAACCCGATGCCTTCCAGGACATTCGTGATATCGTAGATCCGTCGCTTCTGACGCACAGCCAAGGTATCCGCAGCCTGCAAAAAGGTTAAGACACTTAATTCCAAATTCCCAGTCATGTTTAGCTCCTTCCTGCCTGTCAGATTAACTCCTGGCCAAGCACTTTGCTCCCCATCTCATACCTCTCCTGTTCCAGCGCTTCAAGTTACACAGCTGTGTTCTTGATCTCGTATGACCATGAGAAGAAGTCACTCATTCTTCTTGTTTTCTTACCCCACAGCCTCCCCACTAAACACAAACTGAATTCCAGCCATCCTGCTCGCAGTGGATCCCAAAATCACCATTCTACAGTAGCAAAGCAGTGCTAGGAAACAGCAGTTCAGCAGCCTAAAAATTCAGTGCTCCCTCGGGGTACAAGAGATAGAGATGAGAAGGGGAATGCTGAGAGCTGTCTGCACAACGCTTCAGTGAAGTCAGCATTCAAAAGGTCTTTTCTAAAGCTGATCTGATGCCACTTGACAAAGAATCAACATCTTTTCAAGAGATTCCTCTGTTTGAAAGACATGATTCCAGGTGGAGAGCAAACATGAGCATGGGGCTTCCCTGCCTTGCTCACATGACCCTGCTCCTCTCAGTTTTCAGGACTCGAGGAATGGCACCGCTTCCACTACCACACGGCAACCTGGCACCAACAGGAGTTAACGTGTGCACAGCCAGGACCAACACTGTCAGTGGCAGCGCACACAGAGCGGGTCAGCACGGGAACCGTGTCCCTGTCACCCACCAGTGACGGGCCAGGACTTTGGAGACCCTACGCCACACAACTACACAAATCACACTGACCAACATGAATCTACTTAGTGGGCATTTGAAGCAGGAAGATATTGACAAATCCAAAGAGACAAAAATTTGGCACAGGCATGGAGCCAGGAAACTCCTCCAGTCTTGCACTGTCATTTCTGGCACTTGTCTCCTGCCTGCAAAGGGTCAGGGACACTCACACATTTGCCCACATATGAGGTGCTTATAGAAACCATAGCAAAGGAACTTCCCTTGTAGGAAAGACCTGGGATTAAGTACTGTACATGGCACGGAGTTACTTCCTCTAGGTGAAGATCTTAAAAATGCAGAAGCAAGATGCATTCACAGAGCACTTCTCCACTGCCTAAAGGCATCGGGGACAACCTCTGGCAGGTGACTCTGACCACACTCCCCCTCCTGGTGTGTGCCGGAAGGGTTAAGTGCTGTAGGAACAGTTTCCAAAGGTAAGTGTTTCTATAGATGGCTGAGGCTTTGCGGGGCCGGATCATTATGGTGCCAGTGACCAAGTGCAGGGCAAGAACACAGAAGAGAACAAGGCGGTCAAAAGGGTTTGCAATGAAGCACACAAACACCTGCAATGTCTGGCAAGGTCCTGGGGAAAGAAGAGTGCCTGGGATAGCCCGATGGGGTGGGGAGAAGGGCTGGGACGGAGGAGCAGGAAGGGGTGTGAGGGTGGCCGGTGCAGAGCCCTCTGAGCACGGCCGGCAGCTCTGCCGCACCCCCAGGGACCCTGCTTTCCCCGCACCTAGAAACAGAGGATCAGTACGGCTGGAAAAACTCTCCAGGATCATCGATCCCAACCACTAAACCCCACCACTAAGCCGTGTCCCTAAGCACCACATCCACACGCCTTTTAAACACTTGCAGGGACGGTGACTCCGCCGCTGCCCTGGGCAGCCCGTTCCACCACTGCCTGACCACTCTCTCCGCGAAGAAATTTTTCCTGGTATCCAATCTAAACCACCTGCTGCACCGGGCGCTGCCACATCCCCGTTCTCCCCCTTTCAAACCTGCTCCAGCCGCCGGAGGACTGGTCCCGCCGGAGCCCCGCTCCCCCGGCGGCCGCTCCCTCCGAGCCCAC
>VZTA01012402.1:42340-87224 GCA_013398855.1 Mohoua ochrocephala | reverse complement strand
GGCGGCGGGGCGGGGACGGGGGACTCCCCCCCCACACACACCGCTTCCCGGGAGTAGGGAGTTGGTTCGCCTTGCTCCGGCTGTCCCCTCAGCCCCGTCGGTTTGGGGGTCCCCCGAGTAAAGCCAGGGGTGCGTCCATCCCCTCGCCGTCCTGCGGTGCCGGAGTCAAACCCCCGCCCTGTCAAACCCCCAAAGCCAAACCTCAGCCACGCACCCAGCTCGCACCGCCCGGGTGACAGGGGCGGTTTGCTGACCCAGCACACCCAGTGCCGGGGGAATCCTCCAGCCTGTGCCCGGAGAAGGCGGTTTGTGGCAGGGACCCATCTCCAGGTCCATCCGCAGCCGTGGAGGGTCCATCCCCTCGCTCTCGCCTTCGGGTCAGGCTGGCACAGCGCACCCCTTCCAGGCTGATCCCGACTCGATCGGGTTCGCACTGTGGATGGGCTGGGGTCTGACACCCCGCTGTCCTCCCCGAGCCAGGCCGGGTGCGAGGGGGCAGCGCTGAGGGCACGGACAGGGCTGAGTGTCCGGAGAACGGGGGGTGCCGGTGAGGGTAGACAGGGTGTGATCTCCAGAACGAGAGGAAACGGCCTCAAGTTGCGTCAGGAGAGGGTTAGATTGGATATTAGGGGAAATTTCTTCATTGAAAGGATGGTCAGGCACTGGAAAATGTTGCCCAGGGCAGTGGTGAAGTCACCATCCCTGGATGTGTTCAAAAGGCGTGTAGCTGTGCCACTTAGGAACGTGGTTTAGTGCTGGGCTTGGCAGTGCTGGGTTAACGGTTGGTACGCGATGATCTTAGAGGGCTTTTCCGACCTAAATGATCCTGTGATCCCGTGATTCCTACTCTCCAGACCTCCGGCTGTCGCGGTGCCTTCCCGTGTCCCCCCTCCCCTCCGCCCCCCGTTCCTGACGTCCTGAGCGCGGCTGCGGGAACACAATGAGGCCCTGAGGAGCGCGGCTGCTCCGGCTGAGGAAACGGCAGCCGGCTTCCTCCGCAGCCCTGCCCTGGCCCCGCAGCTCCGCGCAGCCTGGACACCATGGGCATGTCTGCGGAGGACGAGCGCGCCGCCAGCCCCAGAGGTAACGGGGATGATGCGCCCCGGGGAGCCGGCGAGCCGGGCAGGGAAGGGATGCTGCTGCTTGCAGCACGTTTTCGGGATTCCCCTGCCCTTTGCCTCACCACCCCCTCCACCCCCTGGACATTTTCCCTGTGCCGGGGCTGGTGCCTTGTGTCCTTGCGGGGTGGAAGCCTGGCTGTGCTTCCCGATGGTGATACCTGCGCCGGGGCAGTACTGCTCACCGCACATCTTATCCTCACAACTGCTGTCCTCCTCCCTAATCCCCTGGTCCCCAAGGCTGCCAGTGGCTCCCCAGCAGAGCAGGAGCCCGGCTTGGCACTGGGTGACATCCCCGCGGGGCTGCAGGGAGTGGCTGGGGACGGGGTGGGGGAATGATGAAACCAGGCACTGGGGACCGGGACTGGTGTGTGATAACCGCGCTGCTTCTCAGCCCTCCGCTGTGGCCAGGAGCTCTTTGGCGTGGCTTCGGACCCTGTGTCAAGGGGGACGCAGCTGCGTGGGTGCTTTGGGAAGACCAGGAGCCTCCCATCCTCACCTTAGCCTGGCTCTCCTTCCTGCGAGAGCTGCCAGATCCCCATCCCTCCTGCTGACTCACTGCTGGAGTCTCAACCCCGCTGACAGCTTCCCAAGTGGCATCAGACCCCCTCAGACAACCCAGCATTGTGTTTGGGGGAGCAGCGGGGATGTGCGCTCAGCCTGGGGACAATCTGAGCTGGCAGGCTGAGTCACAGCTCCCCAGGGCAGCCTTCTTGCTGCCACAGCCACCGTGACAACCCCGGGCCGCGGTGGTGGCATCTTGGGGGGCCCTTGCGGGAGGACCCTCTTGGTTCCATGCTGCCCAGCTTCCCACGTCTGTGTATGCTTGGAAGTCCACTGGCGGCCAGCTTCCTGCCTCTGGCCTCAGGGGCCCTTCCTGCCCCACTTCGTTGTGCTCACTGACCCCTGGCTGCATCCCCAGACGAGGAGTGGCCGGAAGCAGAGAAGGCTGAGAAGCTGGCGAGAGGAGCTGCTCTGAAATGGGCTTCAGGGGTGTTTTACCGCCCCGAGAAACTGGAGGGGCTCGGGCATTACCGGAGACGAGAGACGCAGAGGAACAGCTCCATCCAGTCCCGGCTGAAGGTGTGTGTTTGCCACAGCCCATCCCATGGACGCTTGCAGCCACACCCCCTCCTCAGGCAGGGGTCCCAGCCAGGGTCCCCTCTTGCGCCATGAATCCTCTTCGTGTCCTCTTTTGGCAAAATCTTTTCCTTTAGCTGGCGCTTGGTGGGTGAAGTACAATTACTGGGGGGAAAAGATCTGGTAACCCCCCCTTCACCCTTTGCCTCACCCCCAGGCAGTGTCTGAAGTGTTAAAAGGAGTCTTCTGTGTCTCTGACCATTCTTCAAAATAAAACACCGAGGGGGTTCAGCACATTCCATGTGCAGGACTCAGTGCACCCCATCACTGCCCAGTCCCGGCACCAAAGGCTGCCCTTCCCCACAGCTGGGAGGAGGCACAGAGCTCCAACCTGTCCCCATCCATGGGTCCCCACAAGAGAAACTCATGATCTTAGAGGGCGTAAGGGCTGTCCCAGTCCCCCTGCACACCTCTCTCCTCACCCACCTCCCCTTTTGCATGACCCAAGGGATTATTAACCTCAAGACCCAATCAGTCTGAGCACCACAACTTTCTCCTGATAATTTTAGAGATGGTTTCTCCTCCCCTGACGCTGGGTGAATTGTCCAGGAGGCAAAGCAACTTGCTTCTGGTGATTCTTGGCAGCAGGAGCAGGGAGTTAAATGAATGGATAGGGCATGGAGACGTGCCAGTGCCACTGCAGGGCTGGAAAGGATGGCACTGCATTTGGGAGGAGGGTTTATATGGCCACTGAGGTCCTTCATGCCTTTGGGGCACGTGGGGGCCTGTGACCCCCTGCTTCAGTAATCTTTTAAAACTGAAAGAGACATCTGATTACTGCTCACACTGGACCTTGTGGGGCTGGGAGAGTGCCTGCAACACAGACCATGCAGGGCTGGGGCAAACGGTGTGGAGTCCTCCTGCCTTCTGGAGCTGCTCCACTGCCTCGCCATCCTTTTCTGCTCCCCAGTCAACTGTCCAGTCCTACCTGGAGGGGGTAAGTGCAGGGCTGGAGCAGCTGCGGTCGGCGGCCCAGGAGGTGCAGAGCGTGTGCCAGGACCTGGAGGCTGCGCGGTGGGCCCTGCTTGACAGTGCAGACCACTTCCAGGGCCTCCAGCAGATGAGGGAGCTGATGGAGGAGCATGTGCAGCTGGCCTCGGTGGTCCAGGTGCTGCCCCAGATCTTCTCAGGTACGGCACTGGCCCGGTCCTGGTCAATTTGGGCTGGAAAGCACAGGGGGAAACTTCAGACCGACCCTGGGCTCTGTGCGGGGCTGGCGATAAAGCCCGAGCAGGTCACTCAGGCTTTGCCAGTTGGGTGGAGGGAGATATATCCCTGCTTCCCCAGGGCCTGATCTAACGGCATTCCCAGAGCCCCAGACCTCTCCCCTCACCATCTCCTTGATAACCTGCATCTATGTCCCTGGTGCAAACCCCCTTCGTCTCCACACTCAGTGCTGGCATCTCTCCTCCCTCTCCCACAGTCCACGAGGTTTTTTCCCATATCCTGCAGCTGCTCCATGGGCAGCGTCTCTTGGAGGCCCACGTGGAGCTCATGATGGTGGAGCAACTCCGGGATGACATCCTCTCCCAGCTGCACCTCCGCGGGCTCTCCAGTGCCCAGGCAACCGTGCTGTCCTACTTCGGTGGCCTGCAGGAGCTCAACGAGAGCCTGGCCAAGCAGCTGTGGGACATTGTGGGCAGCAGCCTACGGCTGGTGCGCGAGGACCCCGTTCTCTTTGTCACTGCCGTGAGGATCATCGAGCGGGAGGAGAAAATAGATGATACCCTGCTCTTGGAGGCCACCTTCCTGCCCCCTGGGCGCCCAAAGGGCTGGAGGCAGAAGTTCTACCAGGTCCTCCAGGACACCATCACAGGAGCCCGTTTCCACGCTCCCCGCATGGATGCCGAGGGGCCGGGGCTGGCCAGGCACCTGGCAGCGCTGCAGAAGGACATCGTGTCTGAGCTGTGTGTGGTGAAGGACCTGATGGTCCAGTGCGTCCCAGCTCACTACAACATCCTCAGCGTCTGCACTGCCACCTACCACCAGGCCCTCACCAGCCACCTCCAGGAGATCCTGCGGGAGGACCTGGACAAACAGGGGCTCTTCCTCCTCCTTGAGTGGGCGCTCCGTGTGTACCACAGGTCAGCACCAACCCCGGCACCAACCAAGCTGGGCATGCTGCGGAGAGCTGGGTTGTTCACCAGTTCACGGATGGGTTGGGAGAGTGGCTGCCAGGGGATGACCACCAGGAGGGCAGAGGGACAGGTGGGAAGTCCTGGAAAACAGGTCTTCCCAATCCTGCCCCACTTCTGCCCTCCAGCCCGGAGATGATGGGTCACCCTGACCTCCTCCCAGAAGTGGATGTTTCTCCTCTGGGTCCCTTGATGTCCTCTGAGCTTGTGGATCAGACAGAGAGGAGATACGTGATGAAAGTCAAGGTGAGTGAGCGGGACAGGGACCCAGTGACTCCCACTGAGCCAAGCGTCTGCTCTGACAGCAGCTGCAGACCATGAGCCTGGGATGAGGCCCAGGACTCGCTGCTGTGCTGTGTTGGGTCTCAAGGGAGTCCGTACTTGGCTTCTTGGGCTGCCTGTGGTGGGTGTCCATCCCACAGGCTAGCGTGTTCGAGTGGATGCAGAGGACCCTGGAGGTGGAGTTCAGGGAATGGTTCAGGGAAGAGGAACCTGAGACAGACCATCAGGGCTTCTTCCAGTCAGCCTTGCCTGCCATTGTCATGCAGGTGGGTCCCCAAGAACATGGGTGCAGATGGGGCACGGCCATGCTGAGACCTCCCAAAAAGGAGTCCGTGGCCTGCAGGCTCTCCCTGAATCACCTCCACTCTCCTCTCCTGCTGCAGATGCTGAATGAGAACATCCAGGTGGCTTCCTTGATCACCGACTCTCTGCAGCAGAAGATCTACAACATGGCCTTGGAGGAGCTTGAGGCATTCCTGGGCCGGTCAGTGGAGCCCCTCACACCCCTGTCCACCCTCACAGACCCTGGGCCCGTGGCCAAGCATCACAGGCTGGTGGTGGAGATCTGCTGTGGGGCACCCGATGCTCATCCAGGTCACAGAAGGCTCAGCAGCCTGTCTACCCATGGGGCTGCTCTCTCAGCCTTTGGGGGCATCAGCTCTCGGGGTTTGCTGCCCCACATGCTTGTCTGCTGAGCCCTCCCAAGGGAATCCAGAATGGGTCCCACCGTCCCACCCTGCCCAACAACCTGTCACTCTCCAACCTGGTGGCAGGGTCTGAAAGGAGCCAAGTGAGCTGGGAGGGTTGTGGGAGGTCCACGTGCCCCCAGGAGCATCCCAGGGCCAGGTCCCTGTGGTGGGACGCCTGGGGCTCTGCCCGCCCGTCACGGCTGCCTCGCTGTGTTGCAGCCTGCGGGAAGCCCTGGTGCAGTGCGGGAAGGAGCACCAGCAGGACCGGGCCGTTCCCAAGTACTACATCTCCTACCTGCTGGCCGTGCTCAACAACAACCTGGCTCTCAGGTACCTGCACCAGCACCCGGCAGCTCTTGCAGCAGCACCCACCCCATCCTCCCTGGGGCCGGTGTTCCCACTATGCTTCCCAGGCTACCTGTACCCTCTCTTCTCTCTCCTAGCAACTCTGTCTCCTCCCTGCACCCCAACACTGCCTGCAGAGAAGTCCCCACGTCCCTCCAGGCTGCTCTCGACAGGATGCAGAAGAAAGCCACCCAGCTGCTGCTGGAGGAACTGCTCCTGGACCTGCAGGTATGTTGGTCCAGCACCTGAGGCTGCCGGGGCTGCAACAAAGCTGAACCCACGGAGCTGAGCCCTGTTGCAACACCCCAGGCTCGAGTTTATTCCTGCCCGGGGTCCCTGCCATGTACTCTGTACCCTGCTATCACCCTGCAGACATCTCTGCCAGCCTGCCCCCCAGACCTCGATAAACCACCCGATGTCTGTCACCAGCAGCACCGCCCTGTATCGCTGGGGCAGATGGCTCATGGCCCCCAAATCACTAACAGACAGAGACCAGGAGCCACAGCCCCCCTGGGCTGCCTCACGCTCCTTCTTCTGGCTGTTCCGTGGCAGAAAACCAGCTGGAGAGCAGCAAAGTCTGTGTGGAGGATACGAATCCATGTGCAACTGCCCGAGTCGTTTCCTGCCAGTGTAGTCAAATTTAGCTTTCCTGGAGTCTGGACCAAAAACCTGGAATAATTAACGACATTACTATTTAGGGCTTGAATGCCATGAAAACAAAGGAAGAGCCAAAGGGTGAAGAGCTTGCAGGCAGCAGTGGCCCCAGCAGAGACAGAGGGAGCGTGTGCCTGCAAGCAGGAAGGCAGGCAAGGACAGTAGGGCGGGAGTAGGAAATCGAAAAACATGTTATGTCTACACAAGGGAAGTGGGGAGGAGTGGAAATTAAAAATAAAATCACAGCAGGACAGGCCAAAAGCAAGTGTGTGAGGAGCAGCTTGCTGCCCGCACCTCAGGTGTGCATCATGACCCAGATAAAGCCCCAAAATGAGGCTCTCAGGGCGTCAGGGAGGGGCAGCCCCGGTGTTTCCGTAAATCCCTACCCTAAACCACTCTTCTGTTTTTACATTGAGTTTCGGCTGGCAGCAGGGGCTTGGGGGCTTTGCAAGGCAAAGTGTCCGTGCTGGCAGGCAGCAGCTGTGGATGTCGCGCTGCCCTGAGCTGGCAGCTGTGCGGTGACGCAGGGCACAGACGCTGCTCCTCTGCTCCCCGCAGCCCCTCTGCCTGCAGCTGCCTTCCCGCAAGTGGCTCTCCGGGTCCCAGCTCGTCGGCAGCATGTGCGAAGTGATTGACAAGTATGCAAAGGACTTCTCCCGCGTCAGGAAGCCCGTGTTCACGGTACCTCCTTCGAACGGCCGCTTGCCTGGGGGACAGGGAGGCTGGGCAGCCGGGGGCCGTGCTGGGGTGCAGGATGCCGGGCGTGCCGCAGAGCCCCGTCCCGTGTCCTCTGGAGCAGTCCGGAGAGCGCCGCCACACGGGGTTGTGCAGGGCTCCCACCAAATCCAGCTGTTTTCTCTGTCCCTTCGGCCAGGGAGCTTCCCAGCAGGTTGTTCCCATGGCTTGGTGGTGTGTCCAGCCCTGTTCCCCTCTGCCTTTCCCTGGGGAGCTGGGGTCTGACAGCCGGGCCATGCCAGCGCTAACGACTGTCCCCTGCCCAGCTCCTGCTGGCGGAGAGCGAGCTCCTGGTGGCGAGCCAGTACCTGCGGGCACTCCTGCAGAGGAAGATGGTGTGCAAGAGCCGGGAGGAGCGGGGCCAGCTGTGCCACCGCCTGCTGCAGGACGCCACGCAGCTCCGGGAGCTCTTCTGCGGCCTGGTGAGAGGGGCCTGGGTGCGGTGGGGACCCGGGGCTGTGCCACGGGAAGGGAGCATCGCCTCACCCTCCTGCTCCCCTCCAGCCCACAGCCCACGGGCAAATGGGGCTGTTACGCTTGAGGGGTTGTAAGGCCAATATGGGAGGAACTGGCTGGATTAGGGACTCTGGGGACCGTCACCCTGCCCAGCAGCCCCTGATGGGTGGGACATGCTGAGTGGGAAGACACCAGCTGCACGGGATCAGGTGCCCACGTGGGCACTGCGGACGAAGCTGAGTCTCACCGGCCACCGCAGTGACCTCCTCTGGCTCTCACACTTGGCTGCTTTCCCTCCCAGGGCCTGGACCGGAGCCAGCAGAGCCTGGAGGCTGTTTTTGCCCTGCGGGAGCTGATCTGCCTCAAAGACCCAGCTCTACTCAGCCTGGAGGTGGTGGGCTTCATCACCAAGTACCCCGACGTCAGGTAAGGTACTCTCTGCAGGAGGGGATAGGTGTGAGTCTGCTCAGGAGAGCCAGTCTTGGGCTGCACCCCATGAGGTGACACAGCAGAGCAGGCAGAAACCTCAGCCTTTACCCCCTTCTCCCTGAGATTTCATTTTTCCATGATCCAGATTTGAGGGGTTCTTGAAAAGTCCCAATGGCAAAGGTGTAAAGAAAAAGCAGTTCTGCTGTGGCATTCACATATCTATATCTGGTGGCCAAACAAACTATAAAAAGTGACAAAACACCAAACTGGAAATGTCAAAACCAAATTCAAAAGGTTTGGGGGGATTGCTTTCAAGAAAATGCTACTTTGCCTGGTGCAAAGTACCAGTTTTCCCCTGGCCTTGGCTTGGCTTCTCTGGATGGGGGGAGGTTTGCAGGACACGCGAGCGGTGCCCAGGCTCACCTCTGGCTCTCTGCCCAGCGATGAGCACGTCTCCACCTTGCTGGATATCCGCGGTGACGTCTCCAAGGAAGTGCGGCATGTGGTGCTGGAAATGATGGCTCAGCACCCCCAGGTCCTGCCCGAGGGCTACCGGCCCATCTTCAGCACCATCCTGGTCCCTGTGCCAGAGCTGCCCTTCTGCCTTCGCAAGGGCAAGTGTGCCTAACTCTGCCTGGCACTGGTGCCCCGCTGGTCCCAGGGAGGGGCCACGTGGGGCAGCTCTGCGGCTGTGCGTGGTGAGAATGGAGGTGACACGTGGCATCCCCTACACACAGCACCTTGTCCTGTGTTGGGGACAGTCTGGATACAGGCCATCCTCCTCTGGTCTTGCCCCACGAGAAGACTGTTCCCTGCAAGCACCAGTCCTGGGATACCTGGACTGGGGGAAATCCAACCTGTAGCTATTTTGCTGGCCTGCTGGGACAGTGACTGAGGGCTGCTCAGGCCTGGCCCATTGCCTGCAGAAGAAAGAAGAGTTGCAGAATGGACAGGAATCTGCAGCTGGGGCAAATTCATGTCTCCATGGGGCTGCAGGGATGTTTGGGTTTCCCCAAGTCTCCAGACAGCCCCCTGAGCCAGTGTGTCCTGGCCATGGAGGCTGTTACCATTCCATCTACGAGGCAGACTGGAGCCTTGCTGGGACCAGGCTGGCAGGAGGCTTTCAGCCATGGGAGGTGCTCTGGGCTCAGCCCTGAGGTTGGGTGTTGCTGCTCCACCGGGCTGGGCCCTGCGTGGCCGGTGGGAGCCGCTGAGCCAGCTCATCGTGGCTCACGGATGTGGAGGAGAAGGGCACAAGGTGGTGTCCCCACCCTGGGCAGTGCCATCAGCCCTATCCCTGCTGGCACAAAGGCACAGCTCTGAGTTCTTGCTGACCTGCCAGACTCCTGGCTCTGGCTCATTTGCCAGCATCCAAGACAGGACTGGAGTTGGAGGCTCTCAAGCTGCACGGAGAGCATGGCTGTGCCTGGTGTGTTGTCCTGCTCCAAGGTTCCTCTGTGATGGGCAGCACCACCCTGAGCACTGGCTCTCCCTCCATCCTCTGCTGCTGCCCGGCCCTTGGCCATCTTCTCCCAGGTGCCACGTGAAGATCAGGAGCAGTCTGTATCTCTGCCTACACCCTTGTGCCCAGCCCCTGCAGCGCCCTGGGAGACCTCCATGCTCTGCCACGCTTCCTGCCCTGGGATGGGCCACATCCCGCTGTCCTTGCGTGGTACCACTGCTGAAAATAAAGGCCTGAGTTCTGCACTCGCTCCCCAGTGTCCAGGCTCTGCTCCCTGGAGGGTCGGGGCAGGGATCAGGGTATATGGGTGGAACAGAGAGGGAGGGATCCATCCCCGTGTTCGGCATCACCCCAGAGCTGGCTCTCTGCACCCTGTGTCAGCCCAGGAGATCGCCCAGGACACGAGGGATGATGCAGACACTACATACCCCATGTCCAGGACAGAGGGGGCTCAATGCTCCCCAGCCTTGGGGGGATGCTCAGTGAAGGGCTCAACCTCAGCTTGGGGAGGTGCCCACTGTCTTCCCCAGGGCTCATGGTGTGCTTGCCCAGCTGGCCACAGCTCCCACCTGCCTGGGAAGGTGTCTGCCCTCCCCACCTGCCCCCACTGGCTCTGGAACTTGTTTACCTGCACGAGGGACAGGGATGAAAGGGTGGCCCTGAGCCCTGGGAATGTCCAGCTGGGACCAGCGCCGGTCCAGGCCAGGAATTCATGGCCACGTGGTAAAACGGCTCTAGTACCAACAGATACGAAACAAGTCTGAGCGTGGGATGACCTCCCACCCCAGGCACTTCTGTCCATCCCAGCGTGTCCAGCCCCACTGCTACCCCAGCTGTGTGCCCACAACCAGCCCCTGTGCCCTCCATCACAGCCCTGTGGTGCTCTCCTGCTCCAGCTCCACAGGCTGCAGTCAAAACTAACACAACTCATGACAGCAAAAGCCCAAACCCCCCTGGTGTCTTTTGACAGTACCTTCCCACGTCCTTGTTTGCGTGTGGCACAGTATGTGCTGCCCCGACTGCAGCCCACAGCTGCCCCAAGGCCACAGGGGGACTGCTGCCCACAGCTGCCCACAGCTGCAGCCCACAGCTGCCCCAAGGCCACAGGGGGACCTTAACCTTGACAGCTATGAACCACGTGGCTCCCTGGCTGCTATAAAGCTCGTGGGCCCCAGGGGCTCGGCCTATCTCCTTTCAGGATGGCGTTCCTGTGGGTAGTTGCCTGCCTGGCCCTTGCCAGCGCCGTCTCAGGTAAATGCTGCCCAAGGGTGTGGGAAGGTCCTGCAGTGGGTCGCAGCAGGGAGGGTGACACAGAGCCACCCACACCAGCACAGGCAGCCTTCAGGTACGAGTCCTGAGCTTTTGGGTCACCCTTGTGCCCCTGTGCCTCTCCTGCAGGCTGCGGGGTGCCCGCCATCAGTCCTGCCGTGTCCTACAACGAGAAGATTGTCAACGGACAGAACGCCGTGTCTGGCTCATGGCCCTGGCAGGTGTCCCTGCAGGTACGGCACCGTCCCGCTCCCTGGGCACTGCCCTAAGCACTGGCATGGCCAGCCGGGTGCCATAGTGGGGCACCTCTGCCTGTCCCCAGCTTGGGGGTGCTCAGCCCACCCAGCCCCAGCTCCTCTTCCCTCTTCCCTCCCCAGACCCGCACAGGATCCCACTTCTGCGGCGGTTCCTTGATCAACCAGTACTGGGTCGTCACAGCTGCCCACTGCAACTTCAAGTAAGGAGCAATGCCTGGCCAGCCCACGCTGGTGCCACTGGCAGGGGCTTGGAGCGTGCTGGGCATCTCTGAGTGGCACTCGGGTCAGCCCCAAAGGCCTGAGCAGCCCAGGGCTTCCTCCCCAGTTGTCTCGGTGGTGGCTTCCCTTGGGTTCCTCATGCCCGTGGCTGCCCCCAGTGCTGCTCCCACCCAGGGTGCTGGCTGGACAAATGCCCCCTGACTCTCTCTTACCTCTTGCAGCCCGAGCGTCCACGTTGTCGTCCTCGGGGAATATAACCTTGCTTCCAATGCCGAGGCCGTTCAAGTGAGGACCGTGTCCAGGGTGAGTCAGGCGGACACGGTCCTGGGACGGGGCTGCAGCCCTGCACTGCGGCTGCTCCCACAGGGCAGGGATGAAGAGCTGTGGTGTTTCTCTCTCTGCAGGCCATCACCAACCCTGGCTGGAACTCCAACACCATGAACAACGACATCACCCTGCTGAGGCTGTCCACGCCCGCCCAGCTGGGATCCCGTGTGTCCCCCATCTGCCTGGCCCCTGCCAACCTGGTTCTGCCCGCCAATGCCCGGGCTGTCACCACCGGCTGGGGACGCACCAACCCCAACTGTACGTAAGCTGCACCTTCAGGGAGGGCTGCGTGTAGCTGCTGTTCTTCCTGGGGGCTCTGAGAGTCCAGGGGGTGCCTGTGGGGGTGACACCTGTGCGTGTGGCAAGGGGGGAGCTGGGCAGTGGAGTAACCCTGTCTGAGCGCGTACCAGTGTGCACGTGGGTGTAGGTGTGTGCTCAGGGGGTGGGGGTGTGTGTAGCCCAGGGATGACAGTGCACAGGCACAAGCCTGCCCTTTCTTGGGGCCGCCTGCACGAGGTGATCCCGGGGAAGAAGGGGTTTGTTGGCATGGAGGAGGAAGGCACTTTGTATGGCAGCACCCATGCGTTCAGGAGCACCAGTGGAAGCCTGCCCAGGGCACCTGTGTGCTCTCCAGGAGACTCACAGACACTGAGGTGATCTAATGGTGCTTCTTTCCCCTAGCCCAAGCCCTGGCAGCAGTCCTGCAGCAGGTGACCGTGCCCCTGATCTCCCAGAGCCAGTGCATGCAGTACTGGGGCAACCGCATCACCAGTGCCATGATCTGCGCCGGTGGGGCTGGTGCCACCTCCTGCCAGGTAAGGAGCTGAGCTCCTGCTGCACAGGGTGGGTGGAAGAGGAGGAGGATATGCGGGGTCTTGCTGAGCTCCCATTGCATCACAGGGAGGGTGGAGGAGCAGGGTAAGTGGGGTCTTGCACTCATGGAGCCAGACATTTAAACTACAGCACCTGGCTGTGCAAAGGGGACCAGGTGGCTGGGGTGGCAGGGACCAGTTTGGAGCATGTGCCAGGAGCACTAAGCAGGAATCTTCTCTGCAGGGTGATTCCGGTGGACCTCTGGTATACCAGAGCGGGAATGGCTGGACCTTGATTGGCATTGTCTCCTGGGGAACCTCCAACTGCAACATCAACACGCCGGCCATGTACACTCGTGTCAGCCAGTTCCGTAACTGGATCGACGCCATCGTTGCTCAGGGCTAAAGCTGCTGCAGCGTGATCCCTTCACCGGGATTAATAAAGTATCAGCATTTGCTTGTGCCAAGCACTGCCCCCGACTCCTTTCTTCTCGTGATGCAGAGCAGGGTGGAAGGCACGTGGAGAAGCCTGGGGCACCCCGTGCTTCTCTCCTGAACCCCAGCACTTCCCAGAGCTGGAGCTTGGTGCCCAGCTGGGACCCAGGGGGAACGGCAAACCCAGGACAGGATGCTCAGGCAGAGGGGGAGCAGGGCTGGCTGTGGCTCAAGGGCTGCTCAGGGGGTCTTCAAGCACACCCCGGCACCAACCCAGAGACCAGGCAGTGCTGAAGGCTGGGAGAATGGTCCTCCCACTGACCCAGGTGAGAAGTGCCACCAGGGAATGGACTGTGGAGCTGCAGCTCAGCATCAGAAAACACTGCTCAGCTTGCAGGGGAGGGTGGGTGCTGGTGGGTACACAGAATTCTAAAGGATCCCTGCCTGCAGTTTAAAGCCATGACTTGTGTAGCAGCTGGGAACACAGAGCTGAAAGGGAGAAGTGCCACGGGCAGCTCCAGCTCTTGGGGAAGGTAGAAGGGGATGGCTGGACAACAGCACGCTGCCTCACACCTGCAGATCTGCCAGGTAACAGCAGGAAACTGAAGGCCATTGCAAAGGACAATGTGAAGCTGAAAACAAGGCCAAGTGACAGGCTTCTGCTCAAATGGGTTCTTGAGACAATGGCTGGTGAAAAAAAAAAGTCTTGTGTGACACGGGAGTAGCAAGACACATGTTCAAGGAATTACAACCCGGTTCCCAGCAGCTCAAAATAGAGCTGGTGATGACACACCATGGAGAGAAGCGGGATCAGACTGTCCCAACATGAGGTGTGGGGTTTATTTTTCCTTAACAGTGATGTGAAGGTGATACACCACCTTTGCTGTGTGAATCACAGCCCCCGAAATGTAATTACTCTATTAAGCAGAGTGTGACACTACACAGGGACACACTGATGGGAAGGGGAATGGAACATCAATGGAGGGCAAACACAAATAGTCTGGCCCATATGATTGGGTCAAATAAAAAAAATCTGCTCAAGTAAAGCCTAGGGCTAACAAATTGCAGTTTGGTTGGGTAAGATTTAGTTTCATTCAGTGGTCTCTCTGCAGGGAGCATCTAACTGACCTTAAAGGCAGGTGAAATATCAGAGATGTGGGGATGGGCCCTGCAGGCAAATGACCAACTGCAGCACTGTGGGTCATCTGCTCTCTGTGCTCAGGTCCCTGTCAGCTCTGCCACCACTGGGACGGGGTCCCCTGCCCCTGGAAAATCCTGGAGAGGAGGTGGCTCAAGAGGGGTGTGCATTATTCGCTTGATATTACAAGTTTTCCAGTTGGTCCATAAAAGCTGCTCAGAGTGAAACTGGAGAGGTGATTGAGTGGCTGTGGACAAACCAGAGCATTTCTCTGGCCCAGGCTGCTACCTTGCAGCCAAAGAAAAATGAACAGAATGTCCCAAAGTGCCTGTTCAGCCTCCCAACCCTGTCTTCCAGCAACAGGCTGAGTGCTTACCTCGTCCAGAGCAAGCCATGGACATCCCAGCCCCACACAAGGTCTCCCTTGGGCAGCTCCTGGCCTGGCAGCTGCATTAAAGAAACCAGCAAACCCTTTGATGGGCACTTTGGTACCTTTTGCTGTGATCCAAGAATGTAATAGAGGGGTGAGCAGCTCCTGGCTCTCCGTGTGCTTACTGACCATCATTCCCAGCCTGGAAATCATTGCCTCCCAGCAGCCAGCCCGCGGGTGGTCCACGAGGCAGAAGTAAGGACAGCAGAGCCATGGGGTACACAGAATACATGGACATGTTTTAGCAGACCGAGTACACCAAATAAATAATTCTGTACACTCTAACTTGAACATTACAGACTAATTACAATGGGTCCGACCTCATCCGACAGGACAGTCCTTAGAGCAAAGCCAGGACTCGAAAGGCAAGGCACGGAATGGGACAGTTCTCAGGACAGTCCCGTGAGGAGACCGACTGGATGAGACCGGAGTCGCTTCCAAACCGTTCCAACCCAGCACCGGAAACTGGGCAACCAAAAATAACATCGAGTGCCGGAAGATCTCCGATCTCAGGAGCTTCCCGGGAGGTGTCTTTCCGTAGTGAAAGGCAACAGGAAAACTCACGGCATCTGGGCGTCCGCGCGGGAGCTGCTGGTTTGTAACACACCTCGCTGGGGCCGCGGGTCTGCTCCACGGATCGATTCCACGCTCAGCAGACAAACAGTGCAACAATCCCTGCAACAGCAGCCAGAGCTCGCCCCTCACACACGAGGGATCTACAGCATCACCAGGCGGGGGGGACAGTGGGACAAGGGACAATTGTCACCAGGCAGAGCTCCCGCTGTCCTTGGCACACCGAGGGCGGAAGGCATCAAGCTCCATGATGCCGTTGCCACCGCACATCCCTGGTGTTCACATTTATTTCTTTGGGAAGTTTCCTGCACAGTAAGGCACAGTTGACATGCAGGCACCCGCCTCGGAGCGCTGCACTCTTAATCCAGGGGGAAAGAGGAGACTGAGTGGTCAAAAAAAGCACCAAAACCCTCCCAAGAGTGGTGAAGGCAACTCGGGGTGGGGTACACACACCGAGTGGTACAGGCACTTCGTGTCATTCTCCAGGGGAAAGGTGAGTGGGTGAGAGGTCTGGACACAACCAGCCTCCCTGCAAATTCTAGGGCTCACACTGGTGCCGAAGAAGCCAATGTCTGTGTTGCTTTGCATCATTTAGAAAACTAAATTAAGGCAAACAATTGAGATTTTAATTTATCCCACCTCAAACCCTCCAAATCTTCAGTATCATTACTTAAAATAATATAGCCCCACACAGCCTAATCAGAAGCCTGTAACAGCCACACAGTAGCTGCCCTACGTGGTACAAGACTGAGCTGAGCCTGCACTGCAGGTCCTCGAAGGCACCATACAGAAGCTTCTACCTTGCCCCAGGACTCACCACAGCTCCTGCAAGCCAAACCCAGAGCTGCTGCCCAGCGTCCGAGTGAACCATCGTTCCTGTTCCAGTTTGTGCATCAGGTAAAAGCTGACTCTCTCAGTACTGCAGCCAAACACCCGGGTAGGAAACAGGATTGAGAAATGGAGCAGGGCCTAAGAAATAGTGTAAATTACCAGAACAGAAACTATCTGACCTAAAAGAGGAAAGTACCCAGATTCCAAAGAAGAGCGTGAGGGTTTATCACGTCCAGAACAAACACGTGAAGCGGGCCCTGCACTGCAGCTGGTTTCCACATCGCTACCAAAGCCAGCAGGCCTGAGCCCTCTTGTCTGGGCTTAAGCTCCTCACAAGGGTCTCAAGTTTTCCTTCACGTACAGCTGTGTGCTTCCAAGAACAACACGGAGCAGGAACCAGCAGGAGCATCTGGATGCTATCACAATTGCAGTGTTAAATAGCACAGACTTCTTCAAGACTGAAGGAAGGGCGGTTTCTACCCCCACTGGGTTGATGGGTTAAGATTTTTAGAAGTCTGAGTGAGAAGTAAATCAAACATGGACTGGTAACTGCTGTTTTAGGAAAATACACTACGCACTCAAAAATCTGGATGCAAACCTTTAGACCCTCTAACGCAATTTCTGGAAGACTTTTTCACATTCTTTTCCAATAATCCTCAACAAAAATAACAAAAACCAAGGAATCAACAGGCCACATTCTTTGAAGCTGTAATTCTCTCCCCCAAGAGAGCAGCCAAACTCCCAGGACAAAAGGATGGGATCGTTTTACACAGTACTGCTAAGTTCCAAAAGACAAACAACCCTAATTCCCTTTACTCTTCAAAGAGCATCTCACTCAGAAACAGCGGGGACGCAGAGAGGAGAGGGCTGTGCTTGGACAAGGACACATCACAGTTTGCCACTAGGTGTCATTCCAACTCCACTTTCACGGCACGAACCAAAGCAGGCAAACGATCAGATTTGCACCCCAGCTAATACAGAGACTACCCTCGGTGGTGGTCTGGAACAGGCAGTTGTTACCTTCGTTCTCCCAGCACACTCAGGACCACAGGATGGTTTCCAAAAAACACTCTGCGAGCCAAATTAAGAACCACCATTAAGAGACAAAGAAGGACTTTAAAAAAACTAAATGAAAGAGCAGAGAGATTTTAGTTTCTAAAATCCCCAAAAAAGGCACTCCTGAAAAGTGCAAACTCCTGAGACTTAAGACCAACCGAGCACGGAGCTGCTCCTGTGGAATGAAGACAGATGATCAAGGTAATTCACAGTGAAGAGCTTCTTAGAGGACAGATTGAAGGCACCTGGACTATGGCTCAGAATTACAGCGCTTTGCCTGTCCCCCTCCGCACCAGACCCAGCTGAAAAAGTGTCCCAACTGCAAGAATAAAAGCACCTGAGGAATTGTTCTTAAGCTGGACCTTCCGACGTGGCATTTGGACCATCACAGTTTTCCAGACTGAGTGAAAGATCGATCACTGAGGACTCCGGGGTCACTTGGACAGAGCTCTGCACATCTCCCCTCTGCCCACACATGTTATTGTCTGGCTGCAAAGCCTGTCCTACAAATACTGGATTTAGAAAAAGAAGAGGGAGTGAGCCAAGAGTGTTAAAACTGAACGATGGAAGGAAAGCCTGTAAAGATTTTCCCAAGTTTACACTGATTTTTTCCATGCAAACAAGAAAACGTTGCATTTGTGAAAAGAATTAAAGAGTTCTTTTTTTAGAAAATCCAAAGCTCTTTATGGGATGGCCTGGGTCCTCTTGCTGCAATTCCCAAGCAGTGGAATTGCCCAAGGACCACAGACACCTCGATACCATGGAGAGGCAGGTTGCAGCTATCCAGGGTTCTCATGTACGTGATGGATCCTCCCTTCTGCCAATTCACCCCCAGTCACAGAGCATCGCCACCAAAACCTGACACTGTCAGGAACCTACACAGCAGCCTCCCACTTCCCAAAACATATTCCAGCCCAAAGTAACCACAAACGATCGCTCCGAACTTTTCCTGGTGAAAAACCAGTTGTGGAAAAGATCAATGAAGCAAAAATTGTCACAGATGAGGAGATTCTTGTTCTGCTTTGTGAAGGTGGAGAAACAAGCCTGGTTAGCGCAGAGCTTTACGTAGCCCTCATCCCACAAGAGAAAGATGAAGGAACAGCATGGGCAGACATCTGCACAGTGCCTGTGCATTTTGATGGTCTAGTGGTTAAGGGGAAGGGTCTCAGTTCTAGAAGTCTTGGCTCAGTTCATCAGTTTGACCCCCTCACACAGGCAAAATCCCTGTTTAATGGATAAACATACAGGATAATCTGGGGAGGGCCATGGGAGCAGCCAGGAGGTAAAAGCAATCAGTGCCTGGAGTGATGCACCAAACACACCAAAGACTCTTCAAGTAATGGCTCAGAACCAGAAGTGCTCCAAGGGAGCCTCCTGCCACCACCCGACCTGCAGGGCCCCCACAGTCCAGCTGATGCTGGTCTTAGAGGGGCTCCTGCTTTTGGAGAGCTGTTTGCAGTGACACGAGGGACACTGAGCTGGTCATGAAGCAAAATGTGGCCAAGCTTACTGCTTTGTCAGAAATCACATCTAGTTTATAGTCCATGGTAACAAACCAGGGAAAACAATGTGAGGAGGTAAAAGATGCTGAAAACATTCTTGTTTGCAGTCCACAGAGTTGAAAAAAAAACAAGTTTGGGGAATTCTGCAGTATCTGTTAATGCTGATGGAAGAAAGACTCCATGTGACATGGTAGGATGGTTGCTCAGAGAAAGGGCAGCCTGCAAAGGATGCAAAGTTCTCAAAATAACATGCAAAACCACAGAAAGGATTTCAAATTCACCCCTACTACACACAGTGGCTGTCCTCAAGTTTCTTCTGCTGTCTTCCCCACCACATGCTTGGGCACGCCAGGCTGGTTACACGTATTTACAGCCCATCCCACCTTTGAGGTGGGAAGCACACCCCCAGAAATCCCCCCTTTTTTTGCCTTAGCACAGGAAACTCAAATCTTCTCCCACTAAAGCTGCTTTGCTGTTTGCTGACCAGGAGTGACCACGGCCAGTACAGTCAGAGCTCCCTGGAGATGTGACTGACCACTTCAGCCCTGCTGACACCGAAACACAGTGGCACAGGCATCAATCCTGGGAAAAGGCCAAGCTCACCAGCACCTTGAGCTTGGACTGCCTGCACCTCTAGCCCAGAGCCAGGCAAGCCTTTTCCCAAGTGCACAGCACGAAGCAAATCGTGTGGCTTCATGAGAAGTTTTAAACACCAGCATTTTCCTCCACTGTTGATCTTGTCTCTGCTACCACGAGAAGCCAAATCCATCCTGTGCCTGTGCCATCAGCTCCACTTTGCTGCTCTAACTGGTTGGGAAGATATCTCAGCAGGCTTGCACAAAGCTCAGCTCTGCAGCCCCCACCTCCACTGAGAGCCCTTCGTAAGAGGCCCCCTCATCACCCACGCAGCCCAAGGACACCTGAAAGGCAGCTTTTTCCTGGTGAACTTAAGTCACCCCTCACAGCTCCAGGGCATTTGTGCAATATCTCCAGGGAATTGTCACTGCTGACACTCCCAGACTGGGCTTCCACTACTCAAGCCCTTCCCCTGATCCTATGGAGCCATTTGTGGCCATCCCAACAGCTCCCACCACCACTGTCCCAAAGCAGGGATGGCACTGCTGGGGCAGCACAGGCACACAAAGCAGGGGAGCCCTGTCAAATCTGCAGGCAGGGAGCAGCCTGGAACCACCAAAGTTTCGGTGCAGTGACATGGTTGGTAACGCTGTGCTTACAGTGGTTATAGCCCATTTCAGCTCTGGGGTGGGAAGCACATCCCTAAAAACTCCCTCTTTTTTTTCCCCTTAGCACAAAAAACCTCAACCTTCTCAATCTTCTTTTGAAGGGTGCAAAGTGTGTAACAGGTCACAGACACAACAGAGCCATAAGAACAACAAACCCTGCATGACAGGCACTGGTCTTGCTGCAAACAGGGAAAGGACAATTCCAGGGGTAAACCCTTGATGTCATCAGGCAAGTGAGCCCTTGACGTCATCAGGAGGATGGCAGCCCTTGGGGGAAACCTCGCAGCTTCCCAGCCCTCATGGAAAACTGCTGTCTGGCATCTCTTTGGCGAGGAGCTGGTGGGCAGCACAGCAGTGAGTCAGAGCTATCCCACTTCTAACTGCACATGACTCATTCCAGCTTCGCTGCAAAGGCACCACGGAGTCTGACTAAACCAGCTCAAAATCTGTGTATACATAATTTTTAAATACATATACACCCCCACACGTGTGTGTGCACACACGGACGTGCATGCACAGACACACCAAATGATTTCTTCTTTTTTCCATACGCAAGTGAGAGAAACTAAACGCTCTGGAATTAATAAATAACTATGAACAACCAAGCTCCTGGGCTACAGAAAGAGCTCTTCTCCCCATGTGGCTCCTTAATTCGTGCATTCCTTGAGGCTCTGCACTGTGCTCCGAGCCCACAAGGACTACCCCGTTTCTGGCGCGAGACCCCGTGGCACAGCTCGCAGGGTGGGACGGCCACCACGAGGTTCCCTTTCCTCCGCATGGGGTGGGGGGACACCACCTCACGGATGGGGGGAACGCCTGGAGGGAGGGAGGGAGGAACCTGGCTGTTCCTCAGTGAGTGTGTGCACACCTCCAGCGCAGAGGAGACCTCTGGCAGGGCGGCCGGCGGGTGCCAGCGCGGAGCTCAGCCCGTGTACTGCTGCTGGTAGCGCAGGTTGAGCTCCCGCAGCTCCCGCTCCCGCACGCGCCGCGACTTGTTGGATTTGGTGGAGCGGCTGGAGCGGGTGGACTGCGCTGACTTGGTGCTCTGGCAGCGGGAGGACGCCCTCTTGAGAAGGTTTTGCGAGATGGAACGGTGCAGGTTCTTCATGGAGGAGGAGGCTGCCATGCTGACCACCCACGGGTGCTTCAGGGCCTGAAGGGCCGTCATCCTGTCACTGGGGTCCACCGTGAGCAGACGGTCGATGAAATCCTTGGCCAGGTTGGACACGCTGGGCCAGGGCTGAAACACAAAAGAGGTGATTGTAATGAAACATCCCAGCACGGCTTTGCTGACTGATTAATTAATTAATTCCTCCCATGTCTGCAAGGTGCTTTGGGGCATTCTGTCACTTCCCTTCTCTCTTTTATCCTCAAATCTTCCAAGCTGTAACCAACAGTATCTGCCCAAGGAGAATGAGACACAACTACTTCACGTTAGGGGAAGAGGCTGAATGAGTGGAAAATATCTGCAGGTACATAGGTGCAGAGTAGATCCCTCCAGCAGCTGGGCTCAGGCACTCAGTAGCTGACCCTCTGTCCAGTATTCCTAGATGCCACAAGCCTGCAGACACTAACACACCCATGTGCACACACTCAAGGGTCTCAGTCAACCCCCAGACTCAACCATCTCTCCAGCAGTGGCTGGGACTTCCCCGATCCATCTGGTCACCAGATCCTCCTGGAGTCTTGTCCTTGTCTTTAGAGAGACACACACACACAAGGACACCCCCAGCCTCCAGGCCCCTTCCCCCTTGTCCAGCTCCACGTTCACCAGCAGTCACACACTCGGTCACACACCCACCCACACGCCTGTGCTCGCTCCAGTTACTGCACCATGACACACACAGGCTCCCAGACCTATTACCAGAAGCACAGTAACTGTAGCCCATTGAAGACCCTCCTCTGTCCAAGTGCTTTCTATCCAACAAAGCCACTACTGCAGGAACAGGAGCCCTATCGCTCACAGAGGATGGATTCTGACACCAGACCCACAGGGCTCTTCTGACTCTTCATCTTAAGGCACACATCTAGGGAGCAAGCACTGACCCCTGCACTGATCCTGGAACCAAAACTAGGGAGAATGTTCTGCTGTGGAACTCGGTCTCATGCCCACATGGAAATTTAGATGTTGCTACTGGTCAACCCTGGAACAGCAGCTCAGCCCAGCTGGAAAAAATCCCATTAAATGTTCTAAATATATAGAAATGTTAGATATAAGAAATTTTCAACAGTGTTTACCATGGAAAGAGGAAGGAATTTGTTTTACAATATGCTAGTTTTAAAGAAACAAGCCCAAAATAATTAATTAGTCCTATAATAAATATCCTCCCAGCACACCCAAGAATGGCCATAATAACTTATGAGTAAAACGCCTACGGCCACAAATGTTGAATAGTTTCATTTCTGACAAAATACTGTATTTGCTCTAAGGTGGGAAGTGAGAACATTTCCTTCAGCATGAGGTGAAGGCTGGGCTGTGGACAAAGCTGGGAAGAAAAATGTAACAAAATCCACTGTAAGGGTAGAGAGGAGGAGGCAGCACGGCCAGAAAACCCCAAGTGGTGAATGGAGCCGGGCAAGAGCAGGTTTCTGCAACCACTGGGTATTTTGTGGGTCTCACCCGTCCTGAAACCACCAATATTGAATTTTTCAAGTCCCAAGCTGCATTAAGAAAAAGCCTGAGCAGATTCCTGCAATGAAGATTTCGATACAATAATGGTGACATATGTGTAACTGAGTGGACCCACCCATGTCTAGTTAAAAAGCAAAAGTCCGCTTTTCTGTGTCTCTCATTCTTCTCTTCGTTGGGTGAGGAAGAAAAGAACCCAGCTATTTTAAAATTCAGGGTTCACTGACTGTAGAGCCAGAAATAATGCCCTTTTCTTGTGCAAAAGGTCTAAAAAAGGTATGTCCTGATTTTTTTGAGGTTTGTAATTCATTGCTACAGAAAGCAATTTTCTTTTCAAAAGACTCAAAGGCACCAGCAAGAGAGCAGATCCCCAGGAGGATTTTTTAATGAAAAGGAGGATGGTGTAAGAGTTGCAGCACTGCTCCCAGCCCACGGCCTGTCAGTGCATGGTCAGGAAAGGTGAACTTGAGCTTCAGCTGAGGAACTGGCTGTGAGGGGGATCAGGGTACCAGAGTCTTATTTTACAAGGACTAAAACAGTCTGGCTTACTCAGCTGAAGTGGGATACAGGATCACTGCCAGTAACTCTGCAAGAGAAGAGACTGAAAATGATATGAACTAGTTGATATAAAGAAAATTCTGCATGAATAAAAACTTATACATGTTCCTGAACATATTCAGAATAGGAATGGAAATACTCAGTGGTCAGAGAGGAAGCCCAGCCTTCTCCTACGGATCAGACACCACTTCAGTGCTCGAAACCAAGTCAAAATCCGCTCCACTCTACATCTCACAACTAAATCCATTAACAAAAAAACCCTCTTAACATTCAAGCTTTTCTGTCATAGAATCATTAATGTTGGAAAACACCTCGAAGATCATCAAGTCCAACCATTAACCCAGCACTGCCGTGTTCACCACTAAAGCATGTCCCCAAGTGTCACATCCACACACCTTATGAACACTTCCAGGGATAGTAATTCCACCACTGCCCTGGGCAGCCTGTTTCAGTGCCTGACCACGCCTTCAGTGAAGATTATTTCCTGATATCCAATCTAAACCTCCCCTAGCACAACTTGAGGCCATTTCCTCTTCCCCTGTCTACTGCTTTATAAATAATACAATATATAAATAAAATTAGTTTGTCATAACCTGCCTTAAATGACTTTTTCTCAGCTGATGAAATGTACCTTGGCAATGAAAGGTAAGAAAAAAACAGGTGCTTGTCAGAACAGCACAGGGACAATTTTTGATCAGAGACTCATGAAAGTATTTGTTTATAAAGAAGGTAAATAAAATAGCAAAAATCCTTTTCAAATTTATCAGGAAAACCACAATAAAGGCTCAACTGTAACTGAACACACCACTGGTCTGTTTTGCAGAATGACAGACCATTGAGGAGCTCAGCCTTCATGGTATTCACAACAACAGAACCAAAAAGCTGAATCTGCCCTGCCACGGGGGAATATAAATCACATTGTAGGAAATCTATAGGCTTGCAGACTTTGGATAAGGTACCTCATTAGTTAAATAACAGCAGGGGGAATCAACTTGCAGGATTTAATCTTCATTGGCATAATCTCGGCTAATCCCAGGTGGTACCATATGTCAACTGGCAACACATCACCTTCCCTTCACACTGGGCATCTCCAGCTACAGATCTCTGGGTTCTCTCTTCCACTGATGGACAGATCCAAATGAAGCCCAGACAACAAGAGGTTCTGCCTCCAGTTTTCTAAGCTTGCCTTGAAAAGCTTTTAAAGACTCATTTTCTGTAGCTTTTTTAATGACTCACTTTCAGCTATTCATTCAGTTAAAATCACAAACTCATCATTACCTGGCTACACTCCATCAACCCTCAACTCCTCCTTTCCTTCTCCTCCCAGCAGCCAGAGCTCACTCCATTCTGTTTCCTTCACAGAGGACTCATTTTCCACTTCCAAACGACCCTAATGGGACATCCAAGCTGATGATACATCTATTAAATTTACCAACTTTAACTCAAAGTGAAGGTAAATGCAGGTGACAATTTGATCTCTGTGCAGTAACTTTTTAAGAACTCTTCACTACCACTCTGTTACTAGCAATTGAAATTACTTAAGATACCCTGAAAAAGCTTTTGTCTCCCTCAGATGGAGAAAACACATTCACACAACTCCAGCCTCATGGTTTTTCCTGGGTATTTCTTCCCCTTTTACCCAAAAACCTTTTACCTTTCTGAATATGGTCCCTCAGAGAAATACAACCATGCCAGCACCTCCATCCTCTCTTTTTTACCAAAGAGATGCAAGAGATGCTCAGATGGAAAGTACTTGAGAACTGGCACAACAGTACTTGGAAATACATCTTCAGGACACGCAGGAGAGCATTATTTCCTCTTGCAGGTGTAAGCAACTGCACAAACCTGGAATTTGAGGCAAGCCAGGAGCTATTTTGCTGTCCAGATGCATTCAAACTTAAGTCAAATGAGATTCTGGAGAGTGAAACGAGCCTTTAAACACCAGGAACAATATTGCTTCGATCTTTTCAAGTCTTATTTAAAGATGGCAAATGTGATGATTTGGAATTTGAAGAAATCTATGAAGTCTGAGGAGCTAGGAACTGTAATACATAACCAGCCTAAACCTTGAGAGGCCCGTCCAGTTTAATGAATCCTAAAGAAGAATAAACTCCAAACAAAAGCACATTGGATTTCTCATTATTCCAATTACTCTGGTTTCGCCACAAATGTTGAATATGGAGTACCTGCAATTAGATTTTTCTTCTGGTCAGCAAACACAAATCAGTTTATTGATCTGTTTACACAGCTGGAGGTTTGATTTGCTGCATCACACGCATCTTTTTTCTTTCACTGAAGCTGTTTCTTTAGTAATACTTAAGGCTACATTCTACCAAGGCAATTTGCAACCCCAGCCCCTGGAGAAATGCATCCACTCTCAGAAAACTTGCATCAGTTGACAAAACAGCAGTTTTAACTTAGCAAAATCCCATTAACCCTCCAAATTAATACTGCAAGGCAGCAGCAGGGGGTTGTGTAGGAGCTGAGGAAGGTTGACACTGGTGTGTTTGGGGAGGACATGAGTTCAGGACATGAAGTGTGCTCACATGACAGGACTGAAGGAATCCAGAGGAGATTCTGCCCATCTCCTTCCCTGAGGAGAGACAGAGAATGGCTTGGAAGGAAAATGCTCCCATCCAGTGGCCATGAAACGTTGGGTCAGCTAAACCCTATCAGATAGCCTTGCCTTTAATCTCAGTGCTGCAACAACAAATCCTGCTCTTTTGTGGCACAAAAATGCCACAACAATGCCACAAAAATGAAGAGAAGTCACCAATACTTGCACTGCTGTTCCTCTAGAAAATCATTTCAAATGTGACGCAGTTTGAGTACAACCTCTGCTCCCTTTGTTAGACTGTGTTCCTTCAGAAGGAAAAAGCTCTGGTGTCTTTCTGCAGAGAAGCACAGAATGGTTTGGGTTGACAGGGACCTTAAAGATCATCTAGTCCAAATCCCCTGCTATGGACAGGGACACCATGCACTATCCCAGGTTGCTCCAAGCCCCATCCAACCTGGCCCAAACACTTCCAGGGACGGGGCAGCCACAGCTTCTCTGGGCAGCCTGTGCCAGGGCCTCACCACCCGCACATACCTTCAAAAAGGTGGAATAGCCATATTTTGAGCTGAACCTCAGCAGTGCCAGCTAAATGACAACAGAGACCTCCTACAGGCGACCAGCTTTTCTAACAACTGCAATCATGTCCTCTGTCTGGGATACCTGGTGCAGTGTCCGGTTCAAAAACCCCATTTCTCACGAGACGATCCCTGGATACAGGCTCGTTTAACACTGGAGACTACTGACCTCATGCTGGAGGGAGGATTAAACATCCTCTGGAAAGTAATGTCTGTAACTCTAGAATTTAGCACAGTGACTAAAAACATGATCCAGCAGAATTTAAAAGGAAAAAAAAAGGGGGGGAGAGCAGAAGAGCTGCACAAAGCTGCAGAGGGATCTTCTGGCTAGTTGTATGCAAATAAAAGAAGGAACAATCATCTGACTTCAAGCTCTGCTTTTAGTCTCAACAGTCCCCACTGAAGGAAGGATACATACTGATTTCCTGACTCCTACCTCAGTTACATGCTGTTTTCAAGAGGAGAAAGACAATGCTTATGAGGAAGGTGAGGGAAAGGCCTGGATCTCCCTTGCCAGTCAGTTTTCACAAAAACATGAAGCACAAAGCATGTTATCACAGCTGCAAAAGATGGCTCTTAGGCCAAAAATACTGTATCCCAGTCCCACTGATTCCTAGAATCAGCCTGACTGAGCGCTGCAGAAGCCTCAAAGCACCAAAGAGACTGAGGAGCCCTAGAGCAGCACACAGGTTCCTGCAAGGTTCTCCTACAGAAAACCATCTGATATCTACTTTGAAGTTTCCCAAGACAAAATAGATTTATTGGGAATAAGCCTGCCCCAACAAATAGACTGGGTTTAATGCATCCCCTTGGTCAGAGGGAACTGCCTTCACATCGTGCCCTTACCACCATTAGCAGCGATGCTCCACGCCACAGGAGATGAACACATTTCTGCTGTCATTCCCATTTGATGCTGCACTCCCCATCGTGCCGGCACAGACAGTTTGGTTTGTGCAAAGTGAGCCAAATCAGGGAGTTTCTGTAAATTTTTCAGCTGGGGTTTTCAGCCCAGCCATTCCTTGGCATGACTCACCAGATGGCTGCAGAAGTAGCTACATCAACCCAAGAGAGCGACTGGAACAGAGTCCAGAATTAGCAGCACTTCAACCAAGTATGAAACCCATCCCACAGCCTGTCTTACAGCCTCGATGACAATGGGAGAAACTACCACGGTGGAGAGTGTGGCTCTGGTCCCTCAGGAATGCCAGTTGCTGCTTCTGAGGGTGCACCAGCATTCCCTACAAAAGCATCTCCCGGACTTCTAAGCTGCATAAAACACAGGGCACATCACCCATCTGCAATTCCAGCCCCGCTACATAACAAACTCAGGGGAAAGCAGCCTCCTTTACAATGCCTTAAAGAGCTCTCAAGTGTGTTATGTTTTATTCAGACTCAGGCTCCGAGCCTGGAGGAGGAGGAGGAGGAGAAGAAAGAGATCCTCCTCTGAGTGTCACTTAGGCTGGGTGATTGCGTGCGGCGCTCTGCTCCGTGTGATTAAATCCCTCCACCACCCCTGCTTGTTATTCACATCAGCATAAAAGCTATTGAGGCGCCGGCCACGGCGGCATGCGGGGAACAAACAACGTGTTGTTCTCCGGTTTGAACAACCAACCCACCTCTCTCCCCTGCAGCTGATGCAAGCACGGACCTGGCGGGCGCCACAGAGAGCTCCCAACACGTGTCGGAAACAAACCCCTGACCCGTGGGACTGCTGTGAATCCCTCGCCCAATAGCTGGACCTAGGCAGGGCTGGGAGCCAACACTCCGGAGGCAGAGCAGCTTTCTTTTGATCTGCTGATCAAAATGAGCAAATTTTGGATATCAGAGCAGAGTGCCTGAATTTTACTCTGCCTGCCATGGGAGCTGCTGTAGAGGGGTCACCAAAGCCTGCACTGCAAACAAGTTAAGGACTTAAATTTATTTTCTTTTCACAAAAAATGACTCAATCTAACACTGTGGTGCTGAAGGCAGGGCACATCTCTCCAGCTTCTATCATTTTTCAGAAGAGCTGCACCTTGAAATTCTGATGTTTCTGGTGGCAGACAAGTGACATGCTGTCAGTTTTGAGAAGGAAATTAACTGGACTTGATGCTCTAAGAGGTATTTTCCAACCTTATTGATTCTAAGAAGGTCCCCAAGAACTCTCTTCATTGCATTACTCATTCGTGCATGATGCAGCAATTTTGTCTAATTTAGGAGATTCCCACATGACATCAGAAAACGGAAAGTGTCAACTCCAAAGGTGGGGGACAGCAACTGTGACACATAACATGGCAAACCAGCCTAGGGCCGTGCTGGGGCTCCAGTAACACCAGGCTCGCACTGTCCTGGGCATCGTTCAGCCCCCAGACAATTGCAACGAGGTGATCAAAACCAACTGGTTCAAAAGAGCTGGAACAAAAAGTTTCCAATGAAAAGATGAAATGTGCTAAAGTCTGCACAGGGCAGATTCCCAAGCATTCAGCATTAATTTGTTGATGTGGGGAGGAGGAATAAGGGAAGGATGAAAGAGGAAAATACAACAGCCCTTTAATAATCCAGAGCATTATAAGTATGCGCAGCCATCTGGTGCGGTGAACTTCCATAACCCAGCTTTTCGAATGGAAATAGCCAGCCCATTTTCCCTGTACAGGCACTGAGTATTCAGCTGGAATCATGCACTAAAATTACAGCAGCTACAAAAACAATAATCACAAAGCTTTTCTCTCCAGCCAGGGGCAGCTCTTCTAAGTGCAATGCTTAGGGAATAGCTGTTAAAATGGGGTAATACCACATTTCAGCTTGGATCACTTTACGTCTCCTAAAAATGTGTCAGCAAGTTACAGCCGCACACAGGGGACTTTAACCACTACCTTGACTGAAAAATTGTCCATTGAGGAAGATCTGGACTTTGGGAGACCAGATTAAGAGACCTGGACTTGGAAGGATGAAGGTGAAAAGATGAGATCGCCGAGTATACAGTGCTGGAGATTGCCATGAAAACAGGAAGAGTCAGAAATGTCCAAAGGTATTGCTATAGCACCAGCTCCCAGCAGTATTTGCAGTAACTAAACTGGAAAATACCTTTCCCAGTCTGTTCCTAACATACAGGTATCCTGACACCTTCAGTGCTTTTTTTTCTCAAAAAACTCAAATTTGAGTTGAATGATGTTCTCTCACTCTGAACTATTACCTTAAGAGAGTATTGGCTGTGAACTGGAGCTGAAGTCGATATGTGTTTCTACGTACAAATTCAGAGTAAGAGCTTAATTAAGAAATGGTGGTTCCTGACAGGGAGGAAAGATCTTCCCCAGGGAGGAAGAATATCTTTCATCACGCTGATTAGTGCAGTGGTGGGGGGATGAACAGATAAGCTTACAACCTCCCACGTACACACAACCCCCTCCTGCAGGCTCCAAGCTGTCGGTGCACAAGCCCTGGGCGCTTACGAGGGAATGAACGAGGGGGGGGTAAATCCTAAGACTGTCTTAGCTGCCAGTCCAACCCTGCCCTGCTCCCTGGCTGGCAGCAGCTCTCCTCTGCTGCTCTGGACAGCTCCTTTAACCTCCTCGAGCCCAAACACAGCACACAGATGAATCACAGAATCATAAAATATCCTGAGCTGGAAAGGACCCACAAGGATCAAGATGAGGAACCGTGCTGCAAACACCAGCAATGTCCAAGCCTCAGCTGCCCCACTGTCTGGCTTGACTCTCCTTTCTTCCTTACAGTCACTCTTTCAGTTTTAATCAGAATCCAACCCTGGCATGGTTTCAGAGGAGGTGAAATGATGCCTCCTTCATCTGAGTATTTCCTGAAAGCCCAGGTTTAGTGCTTCCCAAGCCAGGCGAGTGTGGCCCAATGCCATTCCCGGTTTTCTCTCAGAAAGCATTGCTTTGGGTAGACAAGGTGGATATAACCCACTTTAAAGTAAACAAAAGATCAGGAGACACTCTAAGTAGGCTTGCTTGGTTTACCACAATTCAGTCCTGGGTCACTGGTTTATAATTGTCTTTCCTGGCACTACTTGGGACATTTTTGTTAGAATTCAGAGCAGGATAACTGTTCTGGATCCCATTCCAATACACTTCTCTGTATTTTCTTCTCAAATTTCTTTCAGCATCCCAACTATTCAGTGATGGAGACAGAGATCCTGCTGAAAAACAAAGTATGTCAGTGACACTGCACCCAACTGCACATACACAAGGAGGAAAAAGGACAAATCAAAAATTCCTAACTTAACACATTCCTAGTTCTGCAGCTATAATCTTACACAGCAATGTGATCATTTTCCCTGTTAAAATCCTACCCTTTTCTTACCTACATTGTTGGGGTATTTTTCTTTCCAAAAGAAGATTAAAACGTTTCGGTTTGCTATGTGGAGTCATATTACCTACTGTTGAGCCTGGCCATTCCGAGGTTCAAAAAGACTGGAGAAGATCCAGGTGAGAGCTGCCAAGACAGCCAGGGATCCTGGACACACGGGTTTCAAGAAGGGGTGAAAGGAGCTGGACTTGTTCAGCCTGACAAAGCAAAGTCTAGGGGCGATCTAACAGCATATTACATTTATTTAAAAGTAGTTACAAGGATCACAGAGCCACACAGCAGGTCCAAACAAGGGGCAACAGGGAGAAGCAGCGCCTTGGAAGGGCTGTATCAGGAAATACCACAGGGGAAGGGTGGTGCAGCCCTGGAAAAGGTCACCAGGGAGGTGGAGGATCTTCATCCCTGAAGCCCTTCAAGACTCAGGAAGACAAAGTCACAGCCAACATGACCTAGTGCTGGCAACGCTCCTGTCTCAAGCTGAATGGGATTAGAGCTCTCCAAAGGTCTCTTGTAACCAAGGTTTCTATTACTCAAGTGCTTCTCCACCCTGCCCTCAGCCAGCCCTGTCATACCCCCTCCACAGCAGCAGCACATCCCTCCTTCCAACACATATCCCTGCCCAGGCTCCATCCCACATGCTCAACAGGGTCAAGTGTGCCATGAATGCTTCAGAAATAAACATGTGCTGATCAGCTCTGGGTAGATTTGGACTGATATTCAATTGCCTTTCCTGCAGGAAGAATGTGCTTTAGTTTTCTCTCCTACTGAGCCACTGACTTTATAAAATTCGTAGCAACTTTGAGTCCTTCACATTGCTCAAACTGGGCTGACACCAACCTCAGAATTTAAACAGTTAATTCCAGAAGACTGAAAGACAGCACGGTTCCATAAACTTTGCTTCCTTGGGAAATCGGGGTGAAGGCAGGGCTGCAACAAACACACAAGGATCATCCAATCCATCCCACGGTCCCCCAAGGATCCACCACAGATGCATCACTCCTGACAGATGACTGCCTCACTTGTTCTGCAAGACAGCTTCAGAAATCCTCCGGGTAAACATTTTTTAGGAGCAGGAGACACCAGTGTTGTAAAAAGTTCAGTGCGAATCTTTCTAAGTGCCATTTAAGGCTCTTGTTTGACATACTCTGGAAAAGAGATTATTCCTTTTCCTCTTTGAAGCAGCCTTTTACATATTTGCAAACTGCTATGACAACACGTTCTCTAGGCCAAACAGCCAAAAATGTTTTAGTCTTCCGGAGACTGTGGTTTTTTGACTCACAATTGTTTTTGTTGATTTTCTGTCAAGTCTCTCCGCTTGGCCCGTGGTGTTTTTGAAGTCTGCTGCCCAGAAGTGTCAGAGCTTCAGCTTGGCATCTGCAGCAGCCACTAAACACAGCAGGATCACACCACATGCTGCCTTTCTGTTCATACACCTCAGTACATTCACCTTTTCCCACAACTGTGATACTGCTCTCACATAATAGTTTGTGATTCACAGACATATCCTTTTCTGAGAAGCCAACACCACCTAATTTTCTGTTCTTCACCTATTTTTGTACGATAACTTACTATTATTTAAAAAAAACCACCTACACCTGCTACTGAATCGCTCAAATTCGATAGGGCTATCTGGAACTCAATGCCCTTTGCAGCCCTTCCAATTCAATGTCAGCTGCAAATATAATGAACATACCTGCACCTCCCTAAACTGGGTTGGTCAATAAACCCCCAGATACCTCTGGACCTCTGGCCATTTCTAGAGAACCACCATCACTACATGTTCCACTTTGCTGATGAGCCACTGGTAAGTAAATGCCACTTTTAACGCAACAGGTTCAGGGAAAGACAAGATTTGGTCCCCACGCTCTCCGTGGTCACAGTTCATTTCCAAAAAGGGAGTTTTCAGAGACCATAGAACACTTTCATGAAATAGCTGAAGATCTCTCCAATGTCAGATCCATTCTTGCCAAGCTCCAGTGCTAAACACTGTAGGTATGGGAACTCCTATAACTTTGGAAGAGGACTTTGCCATGAAATTATTTTACATTCTCAACCAAGTGTCAAGTTTTCCTTAACTTTGAAATATCAGCCTCTTGAGGAAAACAGTAGCTGAAGAATGCCACCAAGAACTCCTGAAGCTTGTAAAGCTAAGAGCAAATGAAAAAAAATATGAAGGACTAAGTGTAGAGAGGTAAGAAACAGTAACCCAGGCACTCCTATCAGCACTGATAAAACAGTATATAAAGTCTTCTGAATCATCCCAGCTGTAATGAGAAATCTTCCTCACATCTGAGCTACATAATCATTCTCAAAATGATCAGACTATTAAAAAGTGCCTTAGAAATTACTCTTCAGACACAGACAAAGGTAGGAAACACACAACAGACAAAGGTAGGAAACACACAAATACTTTTATCAGAAGCTCAATTCCACCTTTTGTGAGATATAAAATCAGACCCTTTGGTTAATCACGTGGAGTGCCTGAAGCACTGGTGCATTGGATGTGTGGGGAGCACCACGATGATGGAAGTTCACGAGCTGGAGACACACAGCCAGGCATGGGTCCACACCAGCACTTTGGGGAACCCTGCAGGAACAGCAGGTATCTCTTAACAGCCACCTCCAGAACGTTCTGCCTCTCCTTGACTTGTGTGAATGGCTCTCATGTCACCAATCAACACTAATCTGGTGCATTAGTAAAAGCTCAGTTTTCAGGAAAATCTATAAAAACATCCATTTAAAATAACAAAGGTATTGGAAAACATGCCTGTTTTTTCTACCTTGTCATTCGCTCAGGGCAGCAGGGGGGCAGTGAGAGCAGAGAGAGACGAGAGGCAGCTCATGCTCCAAACCAGGGAACTCAGATGCACCACTGCCAGGAGGAGCCACCCCTTCCAGCTCCAAACAACTAACCCAGTTCCCTCTGCCTACAGCCTCAGCGCTGCAATTGCAATCTTGTCAGATTTAGAGATTTCAGGGATTAGGTAAAGAGACTGCCAAGAAAACCTCTGGGTTTAGGAAGCACCTTTTTAGTCCTCCAGCTCAACACGAACAGAAATTCCCCAGAAGAGTTTTTGCAGTTGAAAGGAAATTTCAACTATGTGATATACAAAACCTTGACTTCCTACCTATGCCAAGCATGCTGCTCAACTCCTCCTTCATCACATCCCAAGGCAGGAGCACTCTGCAAATGCTAGGGAAGTCCTAAATTCCGGTCAGAGGAAATCTGAAACATCTTTCAACGCCAGATTGTTCCAAATATATCAGGTTCAATTGCCTCTCTCTAAGGCAGGGTCAATTACAGGCCACAAAGTGATTTGCAGCAAGGTACATGTTCACAGCCCTTCCCCACAGAGCTCAGTTTTGATTAAACCAAAGTGGCTTTTAACCTGCAGCAGGGGCAGCAGCTGGAACTACAGCCAGGTGCCAGCTCTGCAAAACCTCAAAGCCTCAGCCTGGGGCTCAGAACAGAGTTAGGAAGATGCTGTAATTTCCTCCAGAGTGCAACACTTTTACAGCTGCGCCCTGAAACTTCACTTTATAAACGTTTTACAGGTGCCAGCCAGTGCTCCCTGTGCCCCTAGAGTTGCAGTACTGTCCTGGTGTTGTACTTCCATACAATCATCTGGGGCCTCAGGTCCTCGGCAGAGCAGTCCAGCAAATCCAGGTGAAGCAGTGCAAGATGTTACCCCAATTCGCTCGCCCCGCAACTTGTGATGAACTCCCACGTGTGCCACAGCAATGGGAGAAGCAGATGAGTGCTCACAGCCTGCTCGAGGGCTGCTCCTGGCTCAAGCCCACCTCCAGGAGCAGCTGAACTTCCAACACAGACTTCAACCCCATGGTAACCATTTCCAAGGAAGGGGAGAAGGGGGCAGCTGCTGTATTTAGGGACAGGTTTCCTGCAGGTCACAGCCCTTCCCACTGCAGAATTAACACATACTCTCACTCTCTGAACCTTGGTCCTAAGTCAATGAGTGTGCAGTAGCATGTCTTGCCTCAAAGTACACCTCCACTATCAAAAAAACAACACATCTGAGCCACAGCTGGAAAACCAAGGACTCAATCAGCCAAAGGTAAAAGAGGAAACGGCCTAGGCTATTTTTAGGCAAATGTAAAAGAGTCAAAGACACCAATGGTAGCTGATAGATGAAATCCTTTCTGTTAATAATGTGTATTCTGTACAGAGGCAGCTTAATATTCTTTTTCTACCCTACCAATGTCCCTTTATCCCTACATCCCTAATTCTGCAGAAATACTATTCCACCATTAACAGGATTTTATAGGGCCCACAGATGAAGGAATGAAAATATATGTCAAATCACAGCATTATTGTAAATCCTTTCCCCTCAGATGTGGCTCTTGCCTTCCATCCTTATCTTACGTGCCATACACTGTGCACCACTTCCCCAAACCCAATCTTTCATCCCAAAAATCTTAACCAAAACACTCAGCTGTTGCCCGTCATTCTGCCTTGAACCTGCAGGTACTACTGGTATGGACAGCAGCCCTAAGGAAAGAAGGCTGTGAATGGGAAATTGCGGAAAAAATCCACATTCCTCTTCCCCATGGAGATTCCTTCCTTGCTTGCTTTGTTTCTAGGAGCTTTGAGGCTTAGACAGAGTTTCCACCCTGTCCTGATGACATGCACAATTCTGTGAAATATAAACTGTTAACACTGAGTGGTGCAGACTGCAGCAGCATGGGAATGGCAGGCAGAGAAAGATCATCCCTCTCCTTGCTTACCCTGCCCTCACATTTGGGGTTCTCACTGCTGTGTTGCAACATAAGATGAAGTACACAGTAAAAAGGCAAAAGGAGTGATTTCGAAAAAGGTCCTTGTGACACCAATTCCCTTGGAGGAAACAACCTTCAAAAAGAACCTTAAGACGCAGCCAGAGTGAGGGGGAATTGATTTTCAAATGCATGCATTGGTTTCAAAGCCCTTTCACGAGGAAAGGCGTTTCTTTACCTTTACATCAAATGTTTACCAATGCAGCATGCCAAGTTTGTGCAGGAGCATGGTCACTGATACATGCAGGAGGATGGAGGATTTTCCAGGTTTTAATTGAGGTTATCACGTTTCCGAAGACGTCCCTTCCTGCAGCGGGAGAGATCTGGACAAACACTTCAGCTCTTGGAGATGGAGCAACACAAACACACCTATCCTCACACCCACTGAGCTGGTGCATTAAAAGAGAAGAAAGAGCAGAAGCCAAGAGAAATCCATTTATTGGGCTGGCCTCAGTGTTCTGTGCCTGGCTTGGAGAGGAGCTTTCATCCTGTTCAAGTGCTCCAGCTCTTCAAAGGAGAGCAGAGTGCCCTTTTCAGCAGAGCCCTACAACTGCAGCTCGCCAACACTCTCGTTGTTCTACTTCAAAATCGCCGCTTTCACACACAGCCATGTGAAATGCAAAAGCACATTCCTCTGTAAATTGATGGGGTTTTACTTTTTCCAGGCAAAGGGTTCAACAATTTATATAAAAAACAATTCTTCCCTACAGAGGGAAAAAAAGCCAGCTCTAGTTTTTAGAAAAAAAAAAAAATGCCTGCATTACTCTAAGAACAGGACTATTGTAAAACACTTCTACCATCTAATGTGGCTCACAGGAAAAAACAGCAGCCGCTCTAAGTAAAAAGCTCTTTCTTTCCCCAAGAAGGCTAAAACGTGGTCCCAGAGACTTGTATGCTCGTGCCAATAAGCACTGCAAATGTGTTTTAAAACCTTGCCTTCAGCTGCCCTGTCCCTGTTTTCCTTGTTACACTATATTCAACAGCTTGGGCCACTCAAACTCCAGGGAAAAGAATGGAAAATTGGCCACCCTGCTGCTTTGAAATCTCTCTCCTCTCTTCTGGCACAGACATCAGAGGCCAAGGTGATGACTGCTCTGCAAAAGCATCTAAGAGGTCTAAAGACCATCTTGGCACAACCATGGAGGGCAACACCACGTGTCAGTGCGGCCTTCTGGGGACCCCACGAGTGAGGGGGGTCCTGCTGCATCCAGACCCTCCCAGGCACTGAGCCAATAGAGAACTTCCAGAAGAATCAGGGGGCTTTGCACTGAGCTCCTCTTAGAGCCAAGAGCAGCTCTGCACTTTGCACTTCAATAAAGGGAGGCACCTACCAGCTTTTCTGGCCTCTTGCACATACATGACTTTATCTTCTGCATTAAAAAAAATATATATATAGGACCAAGGGAGCATTAGAGGGCAGTGGTGCTCCTCTGTTCCTGGCTATATTTTAAACTTGCTTTTAATGTTTTCTCAAAGACATACTCCAGTCCAAATTCAGGGAAGCCAGGCTGCCTTACTGCCCATCTTAAAACAGGAGATATACTATGAGGAGATCACCAGAGACGAAATTTTCCCTCTTTCAGGGCAGTTGCTACCCTTTAACCAATTTAATTAGCACATAAAATACTACACAAAACTTGATGATACATAACATTAAAGATATGAACTGAAGGGAAAAAAATGGACACATTTCTGAGGCAAACTAAGTATAAAATAGAAAATAAAGCTAATATGGTGTGAAATACTTGATTGTTTTCTAAACTGCTATGTTTTGATAAAGTGGTTGTACTTTTATCACCAAAACAACAAAAATCTGATTTTTTTTTTTATTACATAGGCATATGTAATTCATTTTAAGTGACCAAAAGTACAAACATGCAGGAATCACTCCAGGACCGGCAGCCAGCCAGACCTGCCACAGCATCACTGCAAAACTTATTGCATTGCAAAACTTATGTTTTTACAAAGCCTCATCCAAAGTTTCAGAATGCTTGTCCTACACTGACTGAATTCTCCTGACAGTGATAAGGATTATGGAGAGATTTCCTGTGATATGCAAGTATGACTTTTTTCCTCTCCTCTAAGAGACCAGGTTCCACAGTAAAATACAAGTATGCAGAATAGAAAGTTGAGTTGCCACTATACATTTCCATCTGCAGCTTTTAGGGGAAGGAGGTTACCAAGAATAATTACAGTTGCTTTTTGTTGCTTGTGCCTTTTTTAGATTAAGTTTGTCATTTGATAAGAAATCCAACCAGAGTCATCATAATTCATAATACAATGACTGATCAGTCCCTCTGGGGCGGGATGGGACATTCAGCAACCAGCTCCCAACTGAGTCAGAAGCAGTTTGGGTTCAAGCTCTACCCTATTCTCTCTCAAAACGTTGAATAAATGCAGGAAATTAATATTAAAATTTGACAAGCCTGTCACCTGTCTCCTCCACTACGTGTCACAAGGGATTTGAGGGATTACAAGTCCTCCACAGTCTTTTAACCAGCCCCCACAACGAGGACAATTACAAGGATACTTTGGAAATGCTCCACAGACGTGCGAGGTGAGGACTCATCCTGTAAGCACGCATCAGCTGCCTTGGAATGGCTTTATTTTTATCTTGCTTTCTGCCAGGTAGCACAGGCAGTTTGTTTGCTAATGCACTGCCTCTCCGTGCTTCCTGCTTCTGCTATCAGCTGCAGGCAGGAAAAACTGCTTGGGGAGAAAACGGTTTGTCTTTTTACTCACACAGACCGAGTTCGTTGTTATGAGAACATCACTCATGCTACTCATCCAGAGTAACTTGGTTTTCCTGTAACTAAGGGCATTCTTCCAGCCTCAATCTATCCATACAGGATCTGCAGAGTTTACTCCACACCTGCATTCAACTTGGTGCTTTAAACTCCAAGTTAGGGCAGAAGATCATTAAGATTCTGAACGTCCAAGGGGAGAAAAGTAGAAATGCAATGCACATACAATTTGCAAGTTAGGCCTCTCCTCTGGCTCAAAAATTTGTGGCTTAGGGACCTCTTTATCCACACTTGGCACTTTTTAGTGTCATTCTCTCCATCAGTGTGTCTTCCATGAATTCATCCAGTTGCTCTTCAAACTCAGGCAAACTTCCAAGGTCCACAGCCCTCGTTTTCATCCTCTGAAGAAGTCTGTATCATCAGAGACTGTGCAGGTTTGTTAGGGAACTTTCTCCTGCTGGCTTTTAGGCAGAAGGGAACAGATCCTTCAGACTTCAGTTTTTGTCCTTCCTTATGGAACTGACCATGTATTTCACATTTGTGCTTATCAGCAAACTGCTGATCCATGTGAAGGCCACTACTGCAATACAGCTGCAGAGTTCCTTCAAGAGATTTTGGTGAGGATTTTTATCAAAAACCACTGGAACATCTAAGTCACACAAAACCAGACCATCTCTCCACAGGCTGCTAAGTCCCTTGCAGAGCTCCTACAGACTTGCAAGGCCCAACTTCCTTCATATATCAAGCATGTCTCTCCTAACAGCCCATTTATCAATGCATCCACTAGCACCATTATTGAGAACAAGCTTTTTTGGTTATTTGATTAAGACACGTTCCCACAGCAGCACACACCAACCTCACCCACTGTGAGCATACCACAAAAAGCTGATTCTGTTCCATGAATAGGAGAACAGCCCATGAGAGAAATGATTTGCCCAGATCAGATATCAAAACCAGAACAATCCATAGACCTTAGCTAAGTTTCCCAATTTAACCATGGCATACATTATCTTCCACTTCTTCCAGCAGTTTTCCCAGGTGTGTAAAGCAACATAAAAGTACTGGTATTCAACAGAAGGAGAAGCTTTGAAACAGAACCAGAGCGAGCCGGTCCTAGCAGGATAATGATGGTCCGATCTTCGATTCTGCACTTTCAGATTCAAAGGATACTAAGAATGGAATTCCAGCTTTATTCCTCAGTCAACTTTTTAAGCTACAAAGAGATCCCAGAAATCAGTTTTAACTCCAAGATTTCAATTAAAAATTAAATTTAAAACATGTCCAAACCTTCTTTTTAGTAAGTTCTAACAAAACCAGTGGAAAAGAATGATTTTGCAGCAGGCTACATCCAAAGCAGTGTCAATAGCCCACCTAACCTTTACTCAGGGTGCTCAGGAAAAAAAGCACACCACGTTACAAAGCCAGCTGTCCTTCCTTCCTCATCCTAGCCATTACTCGAAGCAGTTCAAAAAGTACAGAAGGAGATACAAGAGATAATCAGAGCAATGATGTCAGCAGTACCTGAATAACCTATTGTGGGAGACCTCTCCTATTGATCTGCTAATGGCCTCTTCAAACAGACCTCACACTCCAGGAACGGGAGCCGGGGTAAGAGGGTCCCAGTCAGAATTACATTAGCTGGACTTGAGATCACTTGTTTTTCCAAGAAAATGGAGCTGCTTCTCAGGTCAGCGTGCACCTTGGCTTTTGTTCCCCTTTCAATACAGCTTTGTCCTCTGTGACCAGGTTTTGAGGCCAGACTCTTCAAAAAGCAGGGCTCAGGGCACTGCTGCTGCCTGCCATGGTGCGGCTCGAAGGCAGCTCCCTCCTTCCCCACTGGAACTCGTCTGAGCCACACAGCCCAAGCTGTCAGCTCTGGGCACTGTAGTTCACAGGCTTCTTTCAACATTTTCTCTTCTGTTTCAGATCCTCAACTTTCAGATTACAGAGAAGAAAAGCAGTTGCTCCCATGACACCTCTGCTTCTGCATCTATCCAAGGCAGATGCTCTTGGCAATGCACTTGAGTATTCTGCCCACTCCTACACCAAAGAAACCAGGACTTAGAGCTCCTGCCATTCCCATTAGCCTGACAAACTTATCAATAGCCTCATTTCTGACATCTTCCCACTTCTTCCAGCGTAACACAAAAAAAGAAGAGCAATTTTCTGTGAACATCAAAAAACTCGGAAGCATTTAAAAACCCAGAGGATGGCTTTAAGAGTGCTGGCAAGATTGTGGGAAACACAGCAGACACCTTTAAATCTTTGGCTCACCTTGTTTTCTCCTCGAGTTTATTCACAAAACAAGCAGCCTCTTTACTGCATCTCCTGCCAATACCTGCCTACGGTCAAGAACTGTGCAATTTAGGGGCATAGGCTTAATTACACTGGTAAATTAAAGCATCCATCTTCCCTGGCTCTAGAGGAACAGAAAGCATCCAGGCAACAGATACAGGCTGCTGGCTGACACATATTTGCTTACCAAGCAGTAAAACATCGACGGCTTTCCATAACAACCACTCATGTCACACACAGTATCCATAACAGCCTCCTAAAGTGTGTAATTTGTGGTGGCAGAACAAGTAAAATGCCTCAGGCTTGTGCACTGACACTTTCAAAATAGAGAGTCTAATGCTTTCTCTGTGGCACATGTGCTACCTCTGCATGTACGACATACAAGTCTCCAGTGGCCTAGTTGCAATCCACAATATTTCTCAAAATCGGTCCTTTCTGGCACAAGGACCAGTGGACATCAAAGTAAATTACCCCAGGGAACCTTCAAAACACTCAATTCACTCTCTCCAGATTGCCTATGGCTGCAATGAGTTTGATCAGACCCCCTTCAAATGTTAATATTTTTGGAGGAGGGGCCCTAGTCTGTTCACTCACTCTTCAAACAGAAGCCAGCCCATACCTTTGGTTATTCACACTGCCTTTCTACACATGCTTTTCAGCTCTGTATTTTTATCCAGAGGACACAGACCTGCACTCAGTAGTCAAGGGCATGGCATGGCAAGGACATGACAAAAGCAACACTCATTCCTAAACCAACTGGTTTTTGATCAGAAGTATCACAATAATATTAAGAAGTGTTTAACTTCAAACTCTTTCTTCTGAAGAGCAAGAAGCACCTTCAGGCCCCACTATCATTTACAGAATGCCTAAAAATTATCCCCCAAGACTCCTCTTTCCATACTTACCTATGAAAACTATCCTTCGATCCTCCATTTTCTCACACACCAAGCTCAGGAGGCAATGCAGATCAATTTCTGAAATAATCACATCTCCAGCAAGCGCCGCTTGCCTGCCATAACCCTGTCTTTCAGCAAAAACTGTTTTCCATAATACACTTGGATTTCTATCAGAAATCAGACTAGTGATACATGTGCCACATTTCAAACACCCCGGCACAAGTTTCAACTGCAAACCCTCCACCAGCAGCTTACCACAGCAAAGGTCCCCCCAGCTAGAAACCCACAAGCATCCCAGTTCTGTTCTACAGCAAGTTTCCTCTTTCTGTGCACGCATTTTTTAAAGGAGCTCGCTACGCTGCACTGGGCGCAGACAGAAAATGGGAAAGGATTTTAAAAGCCAGAATCACAGGTATTTTTTTACCCCTGGTAATGTCACCACCCACAGGACAGCCAGCTTCTGGTCATCACAAAGACACACTCAGGGAGAGCTTCTTGCTTGACTTCCCCTCACCACACTCACCTCGCCTGAGTAACTGTACTTTCCCTTCAGGATCTGCCGGTACAGGCGCGTGCGGTTGTCGTCCTCAAAGGGCATCGTGCCGCTGAGGAGAATGTACGAGATCACCCCCAGCGCCCACATGTCCACGGAGTTCGTGTAGGGCTTCCTGACCAGGATCTCGGGAGCAATGTACTCCGGGGTCCCGCACGTGGTTTTCATCAGGCAGTCATCTCCCTTCTTCCGCGCGCTCGCCAGCCCGAAGTCCGTGATCATGATCTTGGAATCCGTTCCCGGGTGGTAGTACAGCAGGTTCTCCGGCTTCAAGTCCCGGTGGGTGATCCCCAGCGTGTGCAGGTACCTCACCCCGTCCAGCACCATCTGCAGCACGCGCGTGGCGTCCCTCTCGGTGAAGGAGCCCTTGGCGATGATGCGGTCGAAGAGCTCCCCGCCGGTGGCCAGCTCCATGACCATGTACACGCGGTCCTGGGTCTCGAACACCTCGATGAGCTGGATGATGTTGGTGTGGCGGACGCGCCGCAGGACGCTCAGCTCCGACTCGCACACCTCCCGCCCCTCCCGGTACTTGGTCTCGATCATCTTGATGGCGTAGGGCTGCTTGGTGGCCTTGTGCTCCACCCGCACCACGCGGCTGAAGCTGCCCCTCCCGATCAGCGCTTTGATGTCGTACTTGGCCGTCACTCGGGGGTCGAACTTGGCGCGGTATTTGGCCACTTTGTTCTTGCGGGGCTCGGGCTGGTGGGCGGGCAGGGGGTTCCCGGGATAGGGGTTGGTGTGATGAGGAGGGGAGGGAGAGCCAGCTTTGATGACAGCCCCGCAGTCATCTTTGATGAAATGCTTGTATATGTCACTGTGGCCCATGTAAGGTTCGACTTTTTTAACCAGGTCTAGCTGCACATCTTTGGGGGGCTCGGGAAGCACTTTGCTTGTCCCACAGCCCATCACTGACTGGTGTTAATTCCCTATCAAGGCATGTTCCCAGGGGAGCATCAGCAGCAACCACATCCGGGGCAATTCCCACATTTGAATCTTAGAAAAAGAAGGAGAAGAAACAAATAAAGAGGAATCAAGGTAGTAAAGCTTCAAATGGAGGGAAAAAAAATTAAAACAACAGGGCCATGCTACCACAAACCAAGAATTTGGGATTTTCACTTCTTTCTACTACAGAACATGCACAGTGCCCTGCTGTTTTCATCACAAGTGAGCAAAGGCACTGCCTACAAACACCCAGTCATACTTTGTTTTCTGCTCCCTGCTGAGCACTGAATCAGTCACAGAGCAGTTGAGGCTGGATGAGATTTCTGGAGGTCTTTTTGTCCAGACACAACTGCTTAATAAAAATCAAATAAAGGAAAAAGTCAAGCATTTTCCTCAGTTTTGTTAGATCTGCTCAACTTCCTCAGTCAGCAGCCAATCCAATCCTTATAGCTCTGAGTTTTCTCACTAGAAGGCCCACAGAGTACCTCGGCAATTTGTTCACTCAACACATCTTCCCCAGATTTTCTTTATATTGAACTTGTACACTGTCTTAAACCTCTCACCACTTTGCTCCTGGGGATCAGTGGAATAGCACAAGAGGCAGGGAATATGGAGCCAGAGGCACACTGGTGTTAAGGTGCATTTTACCACTGAACTTGCTGCAGCCCCTGCTAAAAGGGAGATGCTCACTTACCCAGAGCAGCTTTCAGTCAGCAAGTCCCTCATCCTCCAAACCCTGAGAAATCAAGGTGGGCTTTCACATCTTTCAACAACCTCAATATTGCTTTATTTTACATCTTTAGGCACCGAGTGGCACTTCTGGCTTTCCATATGGAGCTGCATGTAAGAAGTGGAATTCCTACCAGCTGTTCCAGACTAGGAGCTCTTGCTCATCACACTGTACCCCAACAAAACCAAACCAGCTGCACTTGGGCAGCTGGGCATCTTTATGTGCTGATTAAAACAATAGGACTGGTCAGGAGATGAGGAAGCCACCCGTGGCTCTGGCAGTCAGTGGGTGGTTTCACATCTGCCCTTTTTGACTCAGAGCCCATCCACACGTGCCTGAGCCTTCACAGGAGGCTACAGAAAACATTAGCCTTGAAAATGTGATTTTAGGTCTTACCATCACCAGGTGTATCTCCGCTCACACACCACCTCCCCAAGCAACCACTCAGCATGAACAGCAGAAAAGGAACCCCGGCCAGTCTTCCATCAGGAGAAGCAGGTGGAGAAATAAGAAACGTTTTAAGGGGACACCCGGAAGAAGTTCAGACTCTACATCCAACCTGGAAAGAAAACCAGGCTTTAGTTAAGAATCAACTTCATAATCGAACATCATCCAAGTAACTTCTCAAGGGAGAGGCCCTCCTGCAGTGCCCTGAGGTCAAACCAAGCCATGCACAGACGTGCCTGCAGTAGGGTGCAGGCAGGAGAAATAAAACACAACTTCACAGAAAGCTTGGCTGACTTTCACTAAGCGCTGCCCTGGAGGTGGGGCTTCATTCAGATTAAAGCACCATGATAAAAAATTAATAGCTCTGGCTGGTCCTGAATAATGCCTCCCATGGACAGTTTTCCCAGCATTACTGAGCCCTAAAGCACATTAAGTGAGCAGAGAAATGGAACAAGAGCATCCATAAACAAGATTATTACCGAGTAATTCAACATGTAGAGAAGGCCTTGTGTAAAACATCCCACCCCTAAATAAAACCAAAGGGAAGGACCAAACACTTGAAAATATCATCTATAAATCCACTAATGGCATTAACTGGCAGCAACTCCAGCATGTCAGTGGCTCCTCCTTGTACATTTAAGTGTTCCAGTGAAGGCTACAGAACCCCAGAGCTGCACACCAGAGTCAGCAACAAAATGCTTAACTCAGCCTTAGTGCAGGAAACGCTCCTGTGTAATAATCACCAAGAACGTGGGGAAAGGAATTAAGATAAACGGGGCATTACAAGCTCTCTGAGTGGGAAATCACATACTTGGCAGGTGGCAAACTATTTGGGTGGCAAACTGTCTGAGCTACGGCTGGAAGTGGTGGGAAGGAACATGGGAGTTATGCTTCTCCCCTTGGAGATTCAGTTCCTCGCCTACCGCCTCACTAACACATCCCAAATGTGCCTCTCACAGCCTGACATAAACCTGGCACAACCTGGCATTCCCAGGGCAAGCCTCTGGTGGATTTCGGAAGGGAAACCTGGGGCTGGGGCTGCTGCAGCTGTGCCAGGATCAGCCAAACCAAGCGGGATTTCCAAAACTCTCTTTTCAGAACTCGTCCCAACCCAGGGCGTTTGTCGCCATCCTGGAAAGGGGACCCAAGGCCCGGCCGGCACCGGGAGCTCGTCCCGCAGCAGGTTCGGCTCCAGGCCTACGAAGCACCGCGCCCGCCCCACTGAGGGGGCACTCCGGGACCGGGCAGGACTCCCTCCCCGGCCCGCCCGTCCCCGCGGCCCAGCGCCTCGAGCAGCGGCACAGCTGAGGCGCCGGGG
>VZTA01012402.1:0-31473 GCA_013398855.1 Mohoua ochrocephala | reverse complement strand
CCCGGCCCCTGCAGCTCACGGAATCACAGAACGGTTTGGGTTGGACGGGAGGGTAAAGACCATCTCGTTCCAAGCCGGCAGGAACACCTTCCAGTAAGACCAGGTTGCTCCAAGCCCTGTGGAACCCGCTCTTGTGAGCACTTCCAGGGATGGGGCATCCACAGCTTCCCTGGGCAACCTGCCTCACTGTCCTCACAGGGAAGAAATTCTTCCTAATATCCAATCTAACCCTGCCCTGTGTCAGTGTGAAGCCATTCCCCCTTGTTCTGCCACTCCATGTCCTTGTCCAAAGTCCCTCTCCAGCTCTATTGGAGCTCCTTTATGTATTGGGAAGGTGCTCTACGGTATTCCCAGAGCCTTCTCTTCCCCAAGAGGGAGGAGCAGCTGGAGACATTTTTCCTGTGAAAAGGGGAATTTATGTTCCCTTTCCACAGCCAGCAGCCCACCATCACCTCCTGGCTCTCCCAGGAAGCAGAGACCACTATGCCCTGCTGCACTCACACAGGAAAGCTTGAGCAGAGACTCAGGAAAAAATCTGGGAAGAGAGAGGGCATCCCGGCCCCCTCAGGCTCCAGCCTGGAGATGGTTTGATATCCTCAAAGGCCCCTCAGTCTTCCCTCCATCACACAACAGAAGAAGGTCTCCACTTTTTTTTTTTTTTCTCAAAAAGTTTTTTATTGAATTGTTCTTAATGTTATTTCCAAAAAAACCCAAAAAACAAAAAACAAACAACAAAACCCCCCAAAACTTCAAAATTTAGATAAAAAGAAAAACCTCGGTGTAAAATCAAAACTAATGTCTGAAACATGGACATGCTCCGATGCACAACAGAACCGGTAGCCCCCCGGGGCTCTTGCAGTTTGCTGCTGCCTCAGCACCCTGATCCAGAGCCCCTCCCTGGGGCACTCCAGGGGCATCGCCCCCTGCCCAAACCTGCCTCACTGGGTCAGACGGGCCGGGCACCCCACTGTGGATCTGGAATTCACGAACCTCAGAGTAACTAACTAATTAACGAATTTTAACTAACCCCTCTCGCTCAGCTGACCTCGTCCCTGTGCCTATGCACCAGGGAGGAGGAGTTTGAGCCCTTAACTAAGGTGTGGGTACAGGTTTCTGGTCAGCGAGGAGCGCGTGGTCCCGGCAGCCCCTGTGCTCGGGCTCAGCACACACCTCCCTGCTCCCTCACTGATGGCAGCAGATCCAAACCTTTAAAGGGGTAACAAATCCATCGGCTTCTGCTGCATGAGACACGGACTGCCAGCCAGCCTTGGGGACGGATGGGCAGGTGAAGAAGAGATTTAACTCTCAAAAAAGAGGCTATTTAGGAAAAATAAGCCAAGTGAATGTTCAGTGACTATTTGGAACTATACACAGATGGCGCTCGCCTTAGAGACATCACACACGTGTTGATAGATTTTCTGGCACGAGCTCCGAACACCAGCCAGACGTCGTTAGTAACTATGGATCTGCTGGGTGGGCTTCGCTGGAGCCGCCCACGAGGCAGCCAGGCCCTCCTAGGTCATGCCAGGGGTGACCAGGCCCTGCAGCATGATCATGAGGCGACGCGCGGGTTTGCTCAGCGGGTTGTGGGGTTCCACCTGGAGGAACTGGAAGAGCTTTTGCCGCACCTGGTTCATGACTGACCCCATGTGGTCTCGGGTGATGGGGTCGCTTTGGTCCAGGTGCATCACTGCATCCTCCAAGTAGCTGAAGGAGAGAGAGCACGGTTAGGGCCAAACCCAGCACACGATCCCAATCCCATTCAGTTCATGGCAGCACTGAAGATGCACAATTTTGCTCCCCACTCCACCCAAACTCTGCAGCATGTTCAGCTGTCAGGAAATAAATGTTCCTGACTCACGGCAGAGTCCACCTATGCCTTCCTCAACATGTGAGGGCAGCCTACAGCTCCCATTCTGCCCACCTGCCTTGTGACCTGGCTGCTGGAACCAAGGCAGGTGCAACAGCCAGGGAGAACTGCCCATGGTGCTGGAAGTGGCTCTCAGTAGATATTTTCTTAGATGCCTTTAAGCAGAATTAGTCACTCATTAGACAGTAAACCCCCTCAGCAGTGAGGCTTAGTTTATGTAGAGTTACACCTAAGATCCATCCAGGAAGGGGTGGGAGATCAATACTTTCACCAACAAGACACTCTGAAGTTCAGATGAGCCATCAGCTTTCAAACTACAGCCTGAGTAAGGCAAATTGTCACTGCAGGTTTTTAATAACAATGCAGTTTAAACTTCACAGCAGCAGCTTTAATCCCAATTACCAGCCTGACTGTAACTTGAAGCTCTTTTCAGTTTTTCTAGCTTGCTTTATCCTTATTAAGTTGAGTTTAAAAATTTGATTTAAGTAGTTTTTCCATACAAGCCATAGTCAAAACCTGTAGGTACCTTAACAATTTAGCTTTTAAGGGCAGATAGCAGGCTTTTGACTCACACACTAAAAATGCTCATGGCAAGTATCAGCACAGTCACTATTTTGTCACACAAGCTTTGCTTGGAACATCCACCAGTAGCTCCTGCTGCAACCTCCCACTGAGCCTTTCTGACAGTCACGACAAGAAACTGCTGACACAAAGTCCAGTGTTGGGTTAAGAGTTGAGGACAGAGCAAACTCGCCCTGGATATTATCCTGTCCAGGGAACATGGTGCTATCCCTCCTTTTGCCTCCACAAGGAAATCGTTCCTTGGGGAATGGGGATCGTTGCACAGGCTGCAGATATTTACAGGCTACAATTCCAGAGGAACCAGCACCTACTGCTGGGTACTCCTTCCACTACCTCAGGGCAGCAAAGCTTTGCGTGGCAAGGCTGACATGTTTTGCTGAGTTACCACTGGCTGCAAACATGCCAGCAACAGGCTACAGAAGCTCCAACTTCTGTCGAAGCACCACCTTCCACTTCCAGGCAGTGAATTTAAAGCCAGTGCCAGGAATGGGACCCAGTTCTCTGGTCATACTCACTTCAGCTTCAGTTCCGTACGAGTGCCCAGATCTGAGGAGAGCTGCTGGATGAGGGAGAGCAGCACAGGCTGGGACAGCGGGCACGGATGCTGTCCAAATACTTGCTGAGTATCCACAGTCTCACAGACATACAGAACCAGGTTGAGATCAGCTGCTGTTAGAGCCTGCAAGGAAGACACAGCTAGAAATGCACAGGGAACAACAGGCAGGTGAGGGACATGGGACAGTGACAGCCCTGGGATGCTCAATGGCTCGACAGCCTCCTCTGGGAGCAAAACTCTCTGCTCCTCTGCTGTACAGGCCAGCAGGGTCATCTTTAGGCTCTTGCTCTATGCTCTGAGAACACCTGTGTCTGTTCCAAGCTGAAGAGAACACAATCAGAGTGGAGCAGGTTACTGTCAGCAACATGGAGCAGGGCCAGCAGTGCTATCATTCCCAGAAGAGTTTGCCTGCAGCAGCTCAGAGGGATCTGCCTACGTGTTCAAAGTCAAAGGCAAGGTCAGGCCCCAGCTGGTGGATCTGCCTGGAGAGGCTTATGAAGCTGTTGCTCTTCAGAGGTGCGCCACGTGTCACCGCTGATGGCAAAACACGGTGGTTGGTTTACTGGAGCACTGACACTGGCCTGACAGGACATGAGCAGGGATGAAGGAACTTAACTGCTACCAAATCATGGAACCTGCATGGCTCTGGCTTCACCTGCATGAGAACAACTGCACCCCTCAAGCACTCCACTGTCACGGGTCTTTTCAGTCAACTCCTGTGTAAGCTGTTGTGAGATTGTGCGCCCACCCCAAGGAGCCCTTTTTCCTTCTCAGTCCCCAACAAGCACTGGATGACTACCAGGAAAACTAGGTACCTGCTGGAAAGCTTGGTTGAGGTGTCCCTGCTGGAGCAGCTGAAGGATGTGAGTCTGCTGGGACTGGAAATCCATGTGAGTAGAGGGGATGGGTGTCCCGGCTGCCGAGCGCATTGCCTGGACGATGCTCGAGGTGACAGCTGCTTGTTGCTCCTTCATAGCCAGGCTCACTTCTCCTTTAATGACTCTCTGCACCTGGGCCAAAATAGACTCCTGCATGCTGAAAAAACCAAAACAGAACCCATGGGCACCTTTGAGAATGAAGAGCTGAGGGATAACACCGCACAAAGCTTACACCAGCGAGAAAGCACAGCCTGGTTTGCTTATTGTAGTGTGGCTCCCAGAGGGTTCATACAAATAGATCTGAGGCACAGGCAACGCTGTGGCCAACACCACACTGTCCTGGGGTGCACTTGGAAGATGCTGGGATTCTGTGCAGGAAAGTGACATTTCAGAGGACTAAGTCTCTCATTAAACAATGTTTTCAATCTTTAATGTCTCTGGCTTAGAAGCAAGGCAACTAAGCTGTGGGGTTATCCCCAAATGGGGCCAGCCTCCTACATGAGATCTGTCAGATGCAGTTCCTAGTGTGCAGATGACACCTTTAGAATGAGAACACACTTACACTGTGCCTGTGACTTCTCCACAGAGGAGCAGTTCACAGTGCAGACTCTGCTGCTCTGTGTGACACCTTTTCCCTCAAGGGCTGGATTCTCCCCTCTTACAGAGGGTACAAAGCATCAAACCCGCTCTACCGCAGGTAGAAATGCAGGACTTCCCTGGGAACAAGCACAGCCCATGCAACAAGACCAGGATTTACTCTGGTGGCCTTCCTGGCAACTTTGGCCTGCACTGAAGACCCCAGTGTGCTCTGACATATGTTCTAGTGGCTTAAAATAGACGGGGTTGTTCTGCCCCGCAGGTGACCACCAGCCAATCCCAATGCCTGGCAATCTGCCACTGCCTCACGGCACTGCTGGGATCCCATCCTGAAACCAGGAGGGCAAAGCATGAACTGCCACAGAGCAGGTGTGGGGAGAGAGAGTAGCCTGTAGAAACTGTACACCTGAGGACACGGAGTAAAGAAAAGCCTTCAAAAGACTCCTCTGAAATGATCTTCAGGAAGTGTTCAGATTTGAGTGTGCTTAGGGGTGCCTTAGATCCTTCTGTTCTCCATTGTGCACATGGGACCTGGGGAAAGGCAGGCCCTGAGCTTCCCAATACAGCTGGGAAACCTCCTGTGGGCAACATTCACCAGCCCATGTGCTTTGCCCTATGTGCAGGGCCAGCAAGCAGCCCTACAACACTCCTGGCTTGTTTCAGGGAGAGGTCCTTGTGATGCATGCCTGTACCTCTCAGTGACATCTCTTTCCACAAGCCCAGCTGCCAACTTACTTGCCCACAATGATGTGCAGCTGGTGCTGCACCTCAGCATGGACGCTGGCCGCGATGGTGGACGCCAGCTGCTCCGTGGTGCTCTGGAAGGTGCTGATGAGCTGCCGAAGCTGGTTCAGCAGCGGGTCCCGCACCTCCTGCTCTCGTACCTTCTTGTTCTTCAAGTGAGCCTCCAGCTGCTGGATATCTGCAACAAGCAGAGAGGGAGGTGTTTGTGCCACCTGTACCTGTGGAGATGATCAGGGCAGAAATCCAGCTGCCAGGCTCTACGTGTTCTCCAGCAGAAGCAATTGCTGAGCCCGTGTATGAACACGGGACAGAGTAGAAGCACAAGCCTTGTTTGGGCTGCATTGTATTAAACCAGAAATCCAGTGTGCAGTCTCCCCATCACACAGGATCACACAACACAGCAACAAACCCACCAGTTCTCCTACAACAGACTTCTACAGGCACTCCTTGTTCAGGGGAGATAAAGGCAGGAGTGAGGGTGTTTTATTTCACACGTAGTGTGAATTGTGATCTACGTTAGTTCAATGCTAATGAAGAAAGAGGGGGAACATTTCTGATGAAAAAGAAATCATGTCTGCAGAGATTTAAAACCTGTATTTTAAAATATCTTATGAAGTGGCCTGATCAAAAGGGAGAAGAACGTAAGCTCTCATATTTGTGGGAGACTTGTAAGGAAGAGGAAGGGTGCAAAATAAAGGGCAGCTGGAGACACCCTGAAGATCTATGGCCAACAGAAGTCATTGCCAGCACTGGCCACATTCAGGCCCTCTCAGAAACCAGTTCTGCAGAGTAATACCTGCCCAGCCTACCTGAAGGCCAAGGATCTGCATTCCAAGCCTGAGAACAGGAATGATCTTCCCAAGTGCATCAGGGTACATTTTTCCTCACTTAAGGGTATACTCTATCTCAGCCTGAACATGTCCACACTGTTCAGCCACTAGTTAACCTCTGGTCATCCCGGCACCCTTCTCTAAACTTTCTCCAATCCATTACACCTCTGAGAGGAGGGCCTAGCTGCAGGACTGCTACCCTCTCCATTCATCGTGTTCCTGACACCGGGATGGGATAATCCTGCAGCTGGGCTTTCCTGCTCAATAGATAAAAGTCACAGATTCCCAGAACACAGCTGAGTGTTTTGCTATGTGGGCTACAAAGACCAGAGGTGAATCTCTGCTCTTAAAGCAGCACCCACAAAAACCTCCCCACTTCTGCTTCCCGCGTGTGAAACAGAACACACGGATGGGCAAAGAGGTTAAACACTCACCAGTGAAACTGAAAGGCAAAAACACAAGGCCAATGGGTTGCCAGCCACTAATGCAAATAGTGCAGAGAGGAGCTAAAGAAGAAAACCTACTCACATTCCTGTGTGCCCTGCTTGAAGGTGTCATTGATTTGCTGGAACATGGACTGGCAGCTCTTCTCGAAGGCTGGCAGCACGACGCTCTGGAAGGCCTCCCTGTAGGCTGACTGGATGGGTCCCTGCAGAGTGTCAGCTGTGGCCCTCACAACACTGTCTGTAAGGTTCTTACAAGCACACACAGAAGATTCCAGAAAATTAACGACAGCCTGCTCCAGGACTAAGGATGTAGGCAAACACCAGGTCCCCACAACACACCCACACCAGGTAAGGACAGCCCAGTGTCTGCAAGGCTGCTCCCTCGGCTCTTCCCACCGGCCAGGCTGCACCGTGACTCCAGCAGGCAGAACCTCTACTTGCTCAGGGGCTGCCCAAAACCAGCACCACTTCTCTGTACTTCTGCTGCAGAGCAAGGGGAGGTGGCACAGTCAGGCACAGCTCCTTTCCCCTTCTCCTCCTTCTTTCCCAAAAAACCATCATTTCCTGCCAAGGTAAGTAAGCAGCTTGTGCTCTCTAAATAATGTAGATGTGGAGAACAGAATGGAGCCAGTCAAACTTTCACCACTGGACTGATTGAGTTGGCCCTAAAAGTCTCTCCATGGTGAGAATCTCTAGTAGAAAATGAACAACTTGGTAAATGAAAAAAGTGTTAATGAGGCAAAGTGGGCAGGGGAGCATACAAAGAGCTTGTTCTCCTAATGAGATCATGAAGGAGCTTTGACTACCAGCAGCTAAATTGGTATTACCTAGAGACAGAGGTGAGGGGAAAAGGTGTAAGAAGTTGCTACCCAGGCAGGACTCAGTGTCCCCAGGAAAAGCTACTCTGGTTCTCCTTACCTTTGATTTCACTAGCTTGGTGATATTCTCTTTCAGTGTCCCCTCAACAGCAGTGAGCTTGGCAGCAATAGTATTACTGAGCTGGCTGACAGTAGGGTCCATGCTCTTGGAAATGCCTAGGCACAACAAAAACAGGACAAAATTGCAGCTTTAAGCCTAAAGTCACACTTCAAAGCCCAAAAAAAGAAAATGGAATCAAATGATTCTTGGATACAACACAGCAAGGGACAATGATCACAAACTTTGCTCGGGGAGCTAAGGTTGGACTTTTGGAGAAAGTTTTCGCTAGGAAGGCGGTACAGCTCTGAAGTCACCCGAAGTTGTGGAACCTCCAGCCTCGAAGGTTTTTAAGACTTGGTATGACAAAGTCACAGCTGACCTGACCCAGAATAGCAGGTGGCCCTGCCATAGGCAGCTACTGGCTGCAGGTTTTCCCACCAGCATTTTTGGGAACATTTCCTTACATGCAATGGTGCCAGTGCATTGAGAAAGGGCTAAGACAAGTTCAAGCTTGCTCTAGCCAAGTCTCAGCATTTCCAAACTCATGTTTCACCTTTCTCCACTGAACAGACTCCAAAGGCTTTAGAGATTATCATGGAAGGCCAGACCACACTCCATGGAAAAGCATTCCCTCTGGGAGCCTCACACTGCTTCTAAACCACAGCCCTTCTCCTCAGATTACAGAGGGGCCCACAGCAGTCTGCTGTGCAGAGCCTGGTGTTCACAAACCTAACTCCTGCTTCATACAGCGCCAGCACTTTCGCAGTGTGCTTTCCATCCCCGTGGAGCTACCTGCAGGGATCCACCTCCCGTACTCAGGCAGCCACACTCACACTGGGGCACTGTCTTCTTCATCTCCTCCCGAATGGTCCTCTCCAGACGGTTACACACAGCTGTGGACAGGGACTGGGAGAGCTGCTGGGACAGGTGCTCCTGGAGCTGCCCGTTGCGCTGCTGCCCTTCCGTCAGCACCCGGTCCAGTCTTCTCTCTAATGAGAATTCGTGTTAAGGAGCACAAAACCAGATTTCCTGTCTGCTCACAACACTCCTGTCCACAAAGATGGACAGTAACCTCACCTCCAGAGGCTCAGTGAGAGCAAATGTGCAGCCCTGGTGAAAGAGGGGTCTCATAACATTACTGCTGTGTTCCTGAAACAGGCTGCTCTTAAACAATTGATCAGGGTGAGAGAAGAGCTTTGGAAGGCAAGATAGGAAAGTCAAACAGCTAAAAGAAGTTGGACAGTACTGTTTCCTACATACTGTGGTTAACCTGGCTGCCCCATAGGCAGCTCAGCCCCAGCCAGCCACGCATTCACTCCTCTGCAGCAGGATGGGGGACAGAACAGGCAGGGTAAAAGTGAGAAAGTTCATGGGTTGAGGTAAAGACAGTTTAAGAGGTAAAGCAAAAGCTGCACATGCCAACCAAACAAAATAAGGAATTAATTTACTACTTCCCATCAGCAAGCAGGTGTTCAGCCACTCCCAGGAAAGCAGGGCTCCCTCACGCCTAACAGTGGCTGGGGAAGACAAACACCATCACTCTAAGTGTCCCCTCTTCCTCCTCCTTTCTCCCAGCCTTTACTGCTGAGCACAATGTCATAAAGTGTGGGGCATCCCTTTGGTCACTGGGGGTCAGCTGTCCTGGCTCTGTCTCCTCCCAACTTTTGCCCACCCCCAGCCTCTGCCTGGTAGAGCAGCAGAGAGGAACAGAGAAGGCCTTAACAGGGCTTAGAAACAGCAAAAACATCAGCGTGTTATCAGCATTGTTTTGGTCACAAATCCAAAACATAACATACATGAACTGCTGTGAAGAAAATTAACTCAATCTGAGCCAAAACCAGGACACCAGAAACCATCAAGTCCATTATCCATAAACAGCAAGTTGGTAAAAATGTTTCTATAGGATGGAATTAGTGGATATAAGTGATACAGTGCATGAGAACAAACCCAGGCTTCAGGCTACTCAAACCTCACGAAGCAAGCAAGCTCTCTGAGGAAGCCAACATACAAACATATCTTAAACAAACAAACACCAAACTCCAACAAAACAAAGAAATGACAATTCAGCTTCTGACAAAATTCAGTCCATGCATAAAGTTGTGCAGAAAGGAAAAATTATTCTAGTATTACAAAACAGCTCTGGACACTGAAATTCAGTAGAAAGGTATCTAAACTGTCTGTGAATATCAGACCAATGGCCAAAAAAAGGAAAATCCAAGACTAATTAACAGAGAAAACTGTTGTCATAGAAGGTAAGAGTGGTTTCAGACACGAGATAGGCTGGAGCTGCTCAGTTTGGGGAACATAACTAAATTCAGTGCAGCAAACGTACACAGGAACCAATGACTCAAAATACGATACAAGTAATTGGATACCAGGTTTGAAAGCACCAAAAGAAAATACTTCTCAGACAACACATAAGGGACCTGTGGACCACCATATGAATAAATGTGGACAAACAAGGTAATTCTGTATCCAGCTACGCAGTATGGCAGCCAGATGCTATTTCTGGTGTAAGTACTGACTTGCCTTAAGGAGGAAAGGAAGGAAAGGATCATCCCATAATTACTCTTGTGCAACTGGCCACTGCCTGAGGTGGGAGAATGTACAAAGTGCACCTCTGGTCTACACCAGCACCGCAGCACTTATGGCTTAATGGGTAACTAAGATTTAGTGACAACTTAGGAGGAAGTTCTTCTCTGTTCTGCTTCTGAGTTTCTTACCCTTAGAAAGGGCCTGAGAGGAACTGAAATAGTTATTCTGCAGCCAGGCAATCGTACTGCACCTACGGCCCCACGCTCCCAAGATCCCTGACCTTTCTGAGCCTTGCTCATGCCTCCAGTCTGCCTTGCAGCCTTCCACTCAACATCTGCATACAAGGATACGCTCCTGCTCCTGCTGGGAGTCGATCACCCTCTCCATGTGGCCCATGAGGGAGCTCTGGATGGCATCGAGGTGATCCGTGAGTCTCTGCAGCAGCTCCATCTGGTTCTGCCGCAGCTCGGAGAGCTCCCGCTGTTGGCTCCTCAGGATGCACATCAGCTCATCCTGGAACTCTGGTGTCACCTACATGTGGAGAGGACAAGCATTATCTTCTAACAGGACTGGAGGTCAGCTGAGCTTTCTGCTCAGTATTGAGTCAAGCCCTGTGCTTGGGAGTGAAGCGTAACACACAACACAGAAACAGGACCAGCTTAACGCCTGTTCCCAAGAACTTTTGTGCCAAGAATAAACTGATAAAGCAAGGTTCCTGCATGGAACTAACAAATGGTTGCTTAAATATCAACTGTTTGGATTCCAGACCCCGTTCAGAACAGATTTTATTCACTTTTGGCCAGATACTGAGAGTAATGTATGAATGTAAACAATGACCTCAAATGTTCATGAAAGACCTATGCAATCAGTGCAGTAAGGAGGTTTCTTAGAGCACTTTTTCAGCTCTTATTTATTTATGAATAACCAAACAACTGGAGAAGTATAAATCTATCGTGTGTTGTCTTGTCACCTGCTCAAAATAGTTGAAAGAGTGTGAGGACCCACCCTCAAGGGGAAGGAACAAGGAGACACACACATCAAGGCCAGTCCTCCTGCAACCCTTTCTTTGCTGGGAACAGCTGATCTTGCTGCAGGCACAGGCAAATATGAGAAGGAAATCATCAGTGTGGAGAGCACAGAGCAATGCCAAGTCCAAGTGCAGCCCCATCTCAACCTGCTCGGGCATGGCCCATGATACTTCGAGGAACTGGGATGAACTTTCTCTTAGGTCTTTCCTAGTGAGATATGAAACATCATGAAGAGCAGCTCTGACTCACCTGATTGTTAGATGATCTTGGTGACTGGTTCACATCCCTGGAAATAAACAGAGAAAGAGTAGTAACCCAATTATGTCAATTAACTCCTCTTATTATCCAAATCTTCTGCCAAAACAGATCACACGTTTTGTGGTTGCTTTAGATCTTACACTCCAGCTCACGCTTCTGTTTTGCCTCATATAAAATGAAGAATGATGGGAAGGTGATGAAATCCCAGTCCTTACAGCACTGTGACTGTCATTTGCACTATTCACAGACCCTGAAGTTCCTTACAGACTGGTCCCTTCGCAGGGAGGAGACCTGAACCAAGTGGTAATGAGGACTGTTACAAAGTGCACTGCACACTGATTTTTCAGTTTTGTCCAAATTCGAAGCCAGGGAAGACTTTGCCAAACAGCTTTTGAAGATCTCCCAATATTTTACCAAAGAAAAAACAAGTATTCATTTATTAAAATTTAGAATGAACGAGCACAAATCATCTGGTGTGATTCCAGCTCTCAAGATGAAGAAACTAGTGATGCACTCCAGCTCATACAGCAGAATAAAGAAAACCACTGAACTGATCCACTAATAATATTGCATGTCTCCATCAAAGTCACAGATCTATGAAGAAAAGTAAACATTTTTAGTTCCCAGACAGTATCCACTCAGCAACTTTAAAAGGACTGAGGCAGAAAAAGTGAAAGTAATTTCAGAAGCCAAGAGCTTCGGGGTGCCACTGTGCAGGACCACAGCCAGAATTAAATGCCATAGCCCATCTTTGTTGTGATCTGCACAGCTAGAGATCCAAATCATGGAGCTATGGGAACACAAGAAGAGGAGGGAGCCCCGTGCAGAAGCTGTGCTGCTCTCCTCACACTGATGCAGACAGATTGGTCTAACGTGCCATCAGTGGACCCTTGCAGTCACCAATTTTCACTCACAGGATATTGATACAGGCACACTTAGAAACACACAAAAGCAGCAAGCAGGTAACAAATGACAGATATTGCTGAACAAGGGCACTGTGCCACTGTTCAGAAGCCAATTAGAAACGGAGGCCATTGTGATACTCACAGCAGCACAGTTCCAATGAAGCCTTCACTGAAACCAGTGAAAGGACCCAGTGTCCCCTCACAACGTGCAATTTACCTCCTACACATTCTTCTGAAGCCCAGGCTATATTCTGGATTTTGAGTCCCAGCTGGAGACAGTGCAGAGCTATTCCCACGCCCGAGTGACAGTCAGTGTTTGAATAACCAGCAATGCTTTCTGTGGGGTTCCTGCCCTTTGCAAATGGGGTGAGGGCTGGGAGCACTTGGCTGCTGCCTCAGACCCCAATGGCTACAAGAGGTTGTGGGCCTGCCCAGCGGGTCCCAGAGCCTCCTGTGTCCTGGCAAGCCCAGCGTACCCGTCATCCTTCTTGCCCTTCCGCTTCAGCTTTGGGGAAGCCCGGGGGGATGCCTTGACTTTCCAGTCCTTCACAGGCAGCCTCTGCGCAGATGCTTTGGCACCAAATCCACCTGACGTAGAAGCCAAGCTTGCAACTTCATCATCATGGTCACTGTGAAGGAACAGCAGGGGAGAGGACATCACTCATAACACTGGACTGTGTCAGCCTTCACTGCGGGGAGGGATTCACACAGCTCTTCATCCACACACGGCCAGAGTCAGCTACAGACACCCCCACTTTAACCTTTCACAGTCACCTCCACAGAGCCCAGAACAGGCTGCTCTGCTTTGAGCCAGGTCTGCTCAGGCTGAGCTTGAGCTCTGTGCAGCAAGGCTTGGAGGGTCCCTGCATTAGGGACAGCCAGGGCCCAGGTGGCTGAATGATGCCTGTTCAGCTGCAAACACCGGCACACGAGCCCCAGGATGGCCAGCAGGGAACCCGAGCACAGCACATCCTTACAGCTTTACAGACAGCAAGCACTGGACACAGAAAGCATTGCAAGAACAGAGGAGGATCAGGTGAGCCTAAGACATCTGTGATCCTCAGTACCTTGGAGACTTTCACTTGCTGACCAGCTTCCAATACAGGCTGCACAAGTCAGTCTGAATTTACACGTGGATTGTGGACAATCCTCAGCTGTCCAGCAGGGCTGAGCTTGCCAGGCACACAGAATGTGCCCACAGAACTTCAGGGGGACTCATAAGGGAGGAAAGATGTCAGAAGCAAGAAACTACCTTATATAAGGCACAATATTTGGAAACTGATCCCTTAATATGTTTTTACCGGTAATTAAACCAAGCTTGGTCCATGCTTTTAGAAGTAAACCTTTCCCTACAGACAATAAACTGGAGAGTGCCCAGAGGCCAATCCTGAGATGAGCTGAAGTCATCAGAACATTAGGGAAGCTGGGCTGCAAACACACATTAAGTCAGGAGACAAAGCAGAGACATTCACCCCACACACGAAGGCTGGCTGGGGACAGAGGCACGAATGCAGCCTGAGCTGAGTCCGTGCAGGAGGAGAGAGGGGGCTGAGCACTCTGGTACCTTTGTTCTGCACTGGCATCCTGGCTGTCATGCTGCAGCAGGTGGTAGCTGTGTCGATGGTAGGAAGAGCTCTTGTGCTTTTCTTCAACCTCATCCCTTGGGCTAGAGAGGGGAGAAAAGAAAATACCATCATGAAAGTCTCTTTCAGCTTGGATACTCAATCTCTCCATGTCTCGTGAGAGATCCTGATAGAAAGTCTATAACAAAAATCAACCCCACACTGGTCCTACAGATCCAGGAAGAGGCAGGTGTTGTGTAGAGGCACTGAACACTTGAACTTGTCCAGCAGGAAGAAGCAGCTCAGCTCTGCTAGAAGCACTCACCAAGAACTATCTCCCAACAGCCATTCACACAAGAGAGGTAAGCCACTACTCAAACCTGGCAGCACAGCATACTTCAATGAATAGCATCATCTTAGGTTTGTTTTTCCTCATTGAATACTGATCACTGGAGCAAAAATCATCATTGTTTCTCAGTTCCTTGAAGTGTCTGAGGAAGTGTGTGAATGTGATGGGTCAGCTCTAACAGACAGAACTGTAACAGTGGATCTAGTCTGAGTGTCATGATGATTTTGAAAGCAAACTGCATGTGCTTCTAGGCTGTAAATTAGGTCTGCCTGAATGCAGCTTGCAGGAAGAACTTTAAACAGAAGTGAGCACCTATGAAATCTCTCACAGTCAGAGATAGCTGATCTGATATTCTGATATAAGATGTCCTGAAGAATTCAAAGACAGAGTGGGATTGAGGGGAGTTACAAACTCCTATAAAAGTACTTTCTCAAGTTCATATTATGAGTAAAAGAAAAAATATTGTGTAGAAACACAGCCTTAATGCCCTCCCAAGAGCCATCAGATGGGATTGTTTCCTGGAACAACATCCTCAGCTGTGGAGGCACAAGGTGAGGCCTTTCTTTGCAATTCTGATGAGGGAACAGTCCAGGATTGCCTGAGGGACAACACAGACCCTCTCAGCCTTCTAGTCCTGCTGAGAAGGAAGGTGTTTGCAGGTTCTCATGGTGCATGTACCCCTGGCCTAAGCAGACTCTGGAGATGCCAGATGCATCTCGCTGTTCTAATCCCACTACAAGACAGGGACACTAATTCTGTGATGAAACCCGGCACTGGTCCAGCACAACAGATTACTCCTTCTAGGCAGCCTAAGTGATGTTGCACCACGCTTCATTCCTGCTCCACTGCCATTTATTTCCTGACTGCTAAAGTACTTTATTTATTTATAACACTAGCTGCATCGAGCCAATCCTAGAAGAGAGATATACAATTAACCTATAACCAAACCTGTCAGTTATGTGTGAATTGATTCAACAAAAGCCTGCAGGAATGCATCACCTGGGGCAGAACTTAGCTTGTACTGGCTTGACTTCCAGAGCACACACAGAAAAAAAATTGTATCTCAAGTCTCCAGGTGAACGTGAAGGCCAATAAAGTAGACCTTTCACCTTAACAGAGATCATTTATGCTGCAAAGGGTATCAGAGAGCAAAAATGGTTAGAGGTGGCCTAGAAAGTTCAGCATACAGACCAAGCACACAGGAAGGCTGACTCTTCAGATCCCTTAAGGCAAAGAGGGATGGAGAACTGCTCTGGATTCATCACAACATAAGAGCTTTTCACCAAGCTGCCAATTTGGCAAGTGCAAACAAATTGCCCTGTGCCAGACAAACCCAAGTGATTACCTGTCTGCCATGCTGTTCCTGGTTTCCCGGGTTATGTCGGGAGCCGCTGGCCATGGCTGACTCACAACACTGTCAGAAGATGCGTTTTCCTGAGTTAAAGCAGTCTCCAGTAATGATGGAGCATTCAGTCTGTCCACCTCCACTGGAGGCATGTCCAAAGAGTGGTGGCTGTGCTCGGAGTTGTGGCGGTTCCTGGGAGACAGCAAATGCAGGGCTGAGGCAGCCGAGGCCATACTGTCTGCGTGGTGACCGGGCTCCAGCACCTCCCCGGGGAGCCCGGACGGAGCCGCCGCAAAGCTGCGCTGCAGGGTCTCGGAAGCAATCTCTGGGATATCCTGGGACATGGCTGTGGAAGCAGAGGAAATGACGTCTGGGGAGCGCTCGCGGGTGGGAGAAGCCTGGGGCACCACCAAGGGCTCCACTTCCTGCAGTTCCAGTGCTAGAGAGGAGTTTCCTGGTGCGACCTGAAAACAAAAATCAAACAAAGAGCCTTTAGGATAATGTGGAGACACCCCAAGAAGCTCTGGTGCCTTACACCACACCGCCTCTGGAAACAGCCTGCTGTATCCTTTCCTCATGTTAACCCTGGCTCCCACTCCTTCATCAGGTGGCAAATGGTCCCAGGACTTGTAGTGGACTCCCAGCTGGGCTAACAACACACTTAAGGCAACGCTAGTCTGAACTCACTTTCAAAAGAAAATATAACAGTACTTCTACCTCCCTGCTCCGCTCCAGACTCCCTCCTCTTTGAGGGAAAACATTAGTTTCAACACTGAACATCTCCTAGACTGAAAACTTATTTCAATCTCAAGCTTTGGTCATGATCCGTTTTACACAACACAGCTAACCTAAATCTCCCCTTTTCTAGTTTAAAATCATTCTCCCATGCCCTATCCCTTTCTGCCCATGTAAAAAATCACTCATCTCTTTTAAGCACCGAAAGGCCGCTCCACTCCTCAGAGCCTTTTTTTCTCCAGGCTGAACAATTTCAGCTTGTACAGGCCCACAGAGTTTTCCTTGGCCCACGAGAAGGAAGGGAGCAGCATTTGGAGCCTTACTGGAACAGGTGCCTTTGGTGTTAGCTTGTCAGGGAGGCCTGGGATAAGAACAGAGTGACTCCTAGGACTGGTCTGGAGACTGCTGCTGCTGCTGCTCAGCGTGAGGCTGGTGTCCAGCTGCATCTTGGGGCTCACAGTCAAGTCTTCCGATGCTCTGCAGAAAGAGACACCACCAAATCAGACAGCCCAAAGAAATGACTGATCTGCATCAAACACTCAAGGTGAGGAGATGGGGTACAAAGGTCAGTGGAGGAGCCCTTGCTCTTTCCATGGTCAGCTACTCCCTGTCAATGAGCACCTGCATCTCCTCGTCCACACACAGCCCAGAGAGATACCAGGTGGAAACAACAAAAAAGAAAAAAAGGGGCATTGCAATCTCTTAGAATTCAAGGGGTCAGCGAGAGAAGGGACCAATTGTATCTCCAGTGCACACTGTACAGAGTTCAGGGAGAAACAGGACACTATGAGACAGCTCTCTCTCCTTTTCTCAACCCCAGAAGTGAAGTTCTTGCCTGTTATGCAGCCCAACCCACTGTCACACTTGTAAGATTTTCCTACCAGTCCCAATTCTCTCACTGTCCTTGGTGGCTGCAGTGTTCTCTTACCTGTAAACAACAACGGCCCTTTGGGAAAAGCATGTAGAGCAACAAAACTGAGATGCAATAACAGAATCCCTATGAGGCACACATGAAACACCCTTGTTGGCCCCTAGATGACAACAGGCATGTTCCAAGCTGCATTAGGGATGCAAACAGCTGCCTATACAGGGACATTGGGACTCAGGCCAGTTTCTAACTCTGGTTACAATCTCCTCTCCTACAAGACACGCTACAGCTCTGTGCCATCCCAAAGGCCTGCATCAGTTCAGCTGCAGATGTATTATTTAACTCATGTGCTATTCACCTGGGCAGAGAGGCATCCGTGACAGAAGTGCTGCTCATGGCTGTGACTGCAGTCAGGGAGCTGACACTGCTGCCTGGAGAGACAGCGATCTGCAAGGAAACACAGAGCAGTCAGGATGGGACAGAGGGCAACAACACAACACAACCTGAGAAAGAAAGACTCCTAGAGAGTCTTTGGTGAAGAGAGAATAGAAAACATCCCCACAGGTCGAATTGTACTGCTAAGGTGCTCAGGTGCTGGTTGAAGGCAAGTCCCAAAACATCCTCGTCATGTGAGCCATGGCTGCTTTTATCGAGGGACTGCTGTCCCCAAACAAAGTGACCTCACCAGCGCAGAGGCAGAGAGCTTGCAGCAGAGTGGGGTACTCCAGCAGAGTCTCCCAAGTCTGAACAGTCCCATTTACCTACCTGATCATTTCAGATCTGCATTCCCACAGGACCCCACCAGACAGGATGTGCAGAGGTGGCACATTTTTTTCCATTACAGTTATAGCATAACCCCAAACAACATGTAAACCAGTAAGGGCAGTCTCCCAGCTTAGATACAGTTATTTAGCAAAGCCCTATTTCTACGAAGCACAGTTACATCAGCAGTTTTGCAGCTAAACACTTACAACACAAGCTTAGGCCAGCTTAGCATTTTAGATGTGCCACCATGTCTCTGCTCAGTCTGGTTACATGCACAGTTTCCTGTGCACTCTGCACTGAGCTAGCAGAGCCTATCAGAATCACTACAGCCTGGAAAGCATGCCCAAAAGTACCAAAATCCACTCCCATCCCTTCTTGCATCACCATAACAGTGCTGATCTCTGATTACCTGTTGAAGAGAAGTACTTGGTGTCATGAACGCATCTGGAGTCATCAGCTTGGGTTTGGCATCATTGGAGAGAGAAAGGAAATCTGCTGGCACAGGCAGGTCAGCAATACGCCGCAGGTCTGGTTGGGAGCCATGCACAGATTCCTTTTCAGATCCCAGCCCTTCTGTGCTCAGATCAGCCATGTGGTCTGGAAAGGCTTCAAGGGAGCGATACAAATCAGTTTGGAACTTCCCTCCAAAACTAAAGCTCTAATTCCACGAAGTATGAACTTATGCCATTGCAGGCCATGCTTGATTCCAAAAAGAACAAGCAAAAACCCTGCAACATCCCAGTCAAAGCTTAGGGCAAAGCAAATCCTGTGTTACGCTTTTTCTTTGTATGCCAGAGTGGATTTTATCAGGCTTTGATAATAAAATGTCCAAGCTTCCTTTCTTCCCTGAAAGCAAGGCCAGTTTAACTGCCACATCCCAGAATGGTGAATGAGCTGAAAGAGCACATCACAGACAGCCCAGTCCCCTCTACTCCTACAGCTCTGCTGTCACTCTGATCTCTTCCACCTGACAAGAGATAAACCTCAAGTTTCTTGCACAAGTGCCAAATCACCCAGGAGGGTGAACTCAAGCATGCACAAAGCATTAGCACTCCTGGTCTAACACATCCCAAACTCCATACTCACAACTAGGGTCTAACCAGCTTCCTGCTTCACTGCTACTCCATATCCAGAACCCCTTAGGCAATGACACCACTGCAGTACAAAGAGATACCCAAAACCACCCTCCTGCTCTCCCCGCCAACAACCTTTAAAGGCTCAGCAACACTGAAGACCAATTTAACACATATGCTCACCAAATTCTTCATGAGAGCCATGGGAAGGCATGGAAGCACTTGTGTCAGGGCTATGAAGAGGCTGGAATCTAATCTGCACATCCTGTAGGGCCCTGGAAAAAAACAAGCATCTCTGATCAGCTTAAGAACCACCAAGAGAAGTCTTAAGGCTCAGAAGATTTCTCTTCACTGAACTAATTCCCTTGGGAAATGCTTCAGTGTTTTCTGCCTGTCAGTGAAGCAACAGAAGCTGATCCTCACTCAGCCATGTCACCCAGTTCTGACACCCAGGGTATTCGAGATGTTTCCCAGCACTTGTGTGTGAGCACCATTCTTAAATCACTCATGGCCACAGAAATACAAGCTTGTCACACCATTCAGGGCCATACACACCACAGCCAGAAACTTCAATGTGGCCAAGTAGCTTTTGTTATGAGCAAAAGGATTCAAGTAAGTTAAATTTCTACAGGCCAGTACAGGCTTAGGACAACCACAGACAGCTGCCCACACATACTCACTTGGTGTGCACACAGAAGAGTTTGATCAGCACGCCCGCTGCTGATTCAACAGCCCCAGAGCCCTGAGCACCTTCTGGAAGGGAGACAAAGGTAAAACATGAAGTTGGATGGAAACTACAGACAAAGTACTACAAAAACATCACAGCAGATGAACTGACAGCAAAGAACGAGCACGATACAGATTCTCTTTATCAATGATCTGGACGTGGGGATCAAGAGCACCCTCAGTAAGTTTGCAGACAACTCCACAGAATCATAGAGTATCCTGAGTTGGATGGGGCCCATGAGGATCATTGAGTCCAACCCCTGGCCCTACAAAGAACACCCCGAGAATCACTGCATGTGCCTGGAAGAATTGTCCAAATGCTTCTTGAATTCAGACAGGCTTGGTGCTATGACCACGGCCCCAGGGAGCCGGTTCCTGTGCCCAACCACCTCCTGATAGCCAACCTAAACCTCCACTGACTCAGCTTCATGCCATTTCTGTGAGTCCTCTCAGAAGGATCATGAGATTGAAAAGATCAGTGCCTGCCCCTCGTGAGGATGCTGGAAGACTGTAATGAGATCTTCCCTCAGTCTCCTCTTCTCCAGGCTGAACAGACCAAGTGACCTCAGCCACTCCTCATGCAGCTTCCCCGTCACCATCCTCATGGCCCTCCTTTGGACACTCTCTAACAGCTTAAGGTACAAGGTCTTTTTTATATTGTGGTGCCCAAAACTGCACGTGGGACTCGAGTTAAGGCCGCACCAGTGCAGAGCAGAGCAGGACAATCTCTTCCCTTGACTGGCCGGCGATGCTATGCTGTTTCCTCTTGTCTTTTTGTTTGGGAGAAGTGACCAGCCTTTCACGAGAAAGTGAGAACCAGCCAGGAGAGAAATCCTGATCACACAGCAGCCAAATTTTGTCACCTACCTACACTCAAGTTGTCATTCTCCTCTTCTGCTGGGAGCACCTCAGTGTGCCTTAGCCGGCAGCGGCTCACGGCCTGGATGCCAAAGCTTAGCACTGGGTGGGTAAGGAGGAACTCTGAGATGGAGCTGAAGTAAGCCTTGCCCTCCTCTTGGTTCTGCATCAGCTCCATCACATACAAGACCTGGAAGAATCAGAAATGGTCAATCAGAGCTTTCAGAGCAGACCAAGTGCATGTGTGGGAACTACAAAGCCTAGCAGCCAAAACAGTTTTGGAACAAGGGCGATAACGTGAGGAATAAAGCCTGGGTCTTGAAATTTGAAATGGAACACTCAAGGGAACCACAAGCACCACACTCTTAGACGAGTCAATGTTGATCAAGAACTCAATCCTACTATGCCAGACACAAGTATCTCCAAATCAGAGCTTTACAAAGGGTGAGAAGTAATCCTTAACGCTCCTCGGGATTACTCAGCTGAATTGTTACCCTTTTTCATCTAAAAGCCTCTGTTGAGTCAACCTCTGCATTTTTTTCTACTAACATGCAAATCCCAGACCCAGGCAGCAGAACTGGTCGCACACAAGGCCAATTCTGCTTCTGTCACCATTGCCCACAGGCAGCAACAAAATGAACTACTTACTTTTCTCTGCACATCACTCAGTATCAGATATTCAGCGGAGAGGTCCAAGCAGACTTTCAGACTGGGAAGAATATTCATGGAGCTGAAGATGTCAGGAGAAAAGCTACATAGACAAATAAGAGGGAGGGGATGGGGACAGCAAGGTAGATTAGCCCAACCAGCATGATTGCTATGAAACTGCATTAAATACCAAAAATCCCACAGACCCTTAAGGAGTTTACAGCCCTATTACAGTGCAATCACCCACTAGAACACAAACACCTTTGCTGAAATCAGTGCTGACATCAGCTAAGAAAGCAGCTGGGAGATCACACAATAGGATCAAGTTATGGATTCTGAACACTGGAATGAAAGATGACACTTTGTCATTACTTAACATGTTCCACATTCACAGGAGTACAAGAGTCAACGCTACAGATGTAAAACCAAAAATCCACCAAATTGAAATAACCCTTCCACAAGTTTTGGACCTTCTGTAGCGGGAGGTGGAAAAAGCAGCAGTCAGCTCTATGTCATATTCTTCCCACTTCAAGAGGGAAAATCATTTAAGCCTTGGATAATTTCTTAAGCTCTATCAGCATAGCAGCTTCTCATAATTTAAACAGAAAAAGCACTAATAGGAAAAGATCCTAGATTGGTTATTGAATACCTAAAATTTCTAGAGAGGAAAACACTCAAGGTGTGCAGCCTCCCCTCATGCTACAGCTATGTCTACGCTTTACAGAACAAGGCAAAGACAACAGGTCTTGGGAACACAAATAATAAAAGCATAAACTTCCCTGGCCTTGCCAAAGCTTGACCTGACAGTCTGCCACAGCCCTGAGAGCTTCCAGTGACAGGCTGGAACGGCAAAGGAGGAGGCTCAAATTTGGGCTGGAGTAGAATCCATTGGACATCAGGGATCACCTTTGCAAATTCAGTACCCCTAAATCCCACCCTTCAGGGGCATCCACCAACACATACCGGACAGTCTGCAGACAGGTCCAGGACACCGTGCACCACATCTTCAGTTCTCTGTTCTGCTCAGCTCCTGTGATGAGAAACCTCCAGAAGGGAACCCTGCAGGCACAACAGATACAGGTTGTCTTAAAGAAGATCTGGTCCCTCCCAGAAAAGGTCCTCACAAGCTGCCCATGGCTGATTTTGCCCAACTGTGGCTTAAAAGTTCCCAGAAAATTCCTGCTCTGAGGCAGACTAGAAACCACTACACCTCTCAGAAGCCTTAAGGCCACAACTGACTGAAGAAACAATAACAATAAAAGCCGTATTTTCATCAACTGCAGCTGAAATTTGGAGGATTAACAGGCCACTTAAGACTGACCATACCACAAACCTGAGAGGACTCCTCAATTTAGAACTCTCATTACTTTCATGGAACTGGCACTATGATTAAGGTCACTTTTAGGTTGTGCTTCAGAGTCTTATTTATTTCTCCATCACTAGAAAACTGACTACAAAGAGCACAGGACTCGTTCCTCCTACAAAGCTAAAATTTTTTAAGTATGATTCGGTTACAAGGAACTCTCAAGGCAAAGCAGAGTTAGAAAACAACACAGCTCAACTTTAATAGTCCGAGCACAGGATTGGGGACTTACTCTGGGTCTTGTTTTTTATGGTTGTCACAAAAGAGCAGGCAGGAAAGAGGTCTGCCATCATGGGGTTTCCACTCGTGAAGACACCTGGGAATAAACCAGAGAAAACATCCAAGTGTGAAGGGAGTGGTAAATGAGGAGGATGCAGACACTGAACACATCACTCTCTGTGTCCAGAAGCCACAAAGCATTACTGACTTGTAGCTCTTTACAAGTCTCATATAAAATAAGGAGATCACAGCCCATGCAGACAAATATTGTTACCAATAAATAAATAAAATCCTATGTTGCCATTTGGTCTGGTGTCTTAACAAGGGTACAACGCAAGAAGTCAACATTGAGAAGAACAGCTCAGAGCAGCTTCCTGCATTTGCACAGACAGTGCAGAAGAGTTTGACTACAGCCTGTGCAAAGCACAGAACTCCTGTGTCCAGACACAGCCCTCTGCTTTTTCCACAAGCCTATGATATTCAGTGATGCAATTTTTCAGCAACAAATTACAAACATTTAAGTTGTATCTTTATAATGTCCTGAGAATGACCATCACAGATGATTCTGTATCAAGGAAATTCTCCCAGAGAAAATGCTGCTCTCTGTTCCAAGATCCCTCATCTTCCAATTCTCCAGTTACCTTGGCTCATCCTGTCCCTCAATATAGATCTGCCAGAATTTTACAAAACCATCATGGCTTGCTGTGGCCAACACAGTTCCATCTGGAGAAAGTGCTCCCTCGCTCAGGCACTACACAGAGGGAGAAAAGAGACACAGAAAAGTAATTTGATAGCTTTTTTTATTTTCCAAGAAGAAAAAGCTCTATCTTCAAGCAAGAATTTGACTAACAATCTGATCGTAGAGAAGGCCAGAGTGATTTCTAACAGAAACAGGCAGCTTCTAACACTAAGCACTTTAACCCTTCACAGAACAATTGACAGGCACCCCTCTTTCTCGGTAATAATAAACCATCACCTTTTCCAGACAGCAAATTCAAGTACAATGGATTCTGCTGCCACTGTTCTTACTGCTATTCATGTTATGAATAGAGCTCACTTTGGTTTGGGATCTTCTGGCTTTTCACAATCATAATTGTTTCACAACTGTTTTTTTTACAGCCAACTGTCCTAAGAACTGCAGCTCCTGAGACACTAGAACCCAAAGAAAACCCAAAGAAAACCAAACAAAACAGGTTTGTACCGTGCTGTGGCCTTTCACCACAATGAAACCTTCTTTGATATCAGGCACTTCCACTGGCCAGGAGCTGTTGTTGGTTCGGATGATGTCCAAATCCCACACCTCTGCCTGGAAAACAAACATGGAGGCACACAGGTTTATTTTTACAACCACTGGTTTGATCCAGAGAATTTCCTAGATCCTCATCCTGTATCCTGATACAGCAGCCCAATGGCAAGTATGTGACATAAACCTTCCCATTTCCACCCACTTTGGCCATCAGATGCTTTCTTGGCACCGCACATAACTCAGGGAATTGCTCTTGGCATTTGTAGCTGCTGCCCACCAAGCCCCTCCCCTGGGTACTGGCTCAGCCTGAACAGACAAGTGATGTCTCTGTTTCAAGTGGTCCTTGGTATGTGATGGTGAGCAGAAGTTATCCCCTTCTATCTCCCTGAGACCCAGAGAACGATCAGTATGACCTCTCCTGGGAAGAGAGGAATCCAACATCTTACAGGAGGATCCCCAATATGGACTAGACAGGAGCCTTTACAATTCCATTGCAAACTCAGTTCTTTCCTCCATTCCATTTCTTCCTTCTAATGATAATTAAGGACAACGTTTCCAAAGTAGGGTTTCCTTACCCTGTCCTCATGCAACAAGGCCAGTGTCTGACTTCCCTCCTCCCCGCTCTCCTCGTTATCGTCCGGGATGAAAGGGCACCAGATGATTCTTCGGAAGGTGTTCAGTGGGGTATTGTCAGGTCGCTTGATGTTAACCAAGATCTCCTCTCTGATCACCAGGGTTAAGAAATGTAACATTCTGGCTCTGTTACTAATGCCCAGCGACAACCCGCTCAGGCTTGGGCTGCTGACTCAAAATTGGGCCACTGATTCAAAAAGAAAGCAGGTAAAGGGATTCTGCTGAGAAAGCAGCCAAGCTAGAGTTTCTTCACTGACAGGAGAGCTTCGGCTTACAAAAGCGCAGAGGTTCTCACAATTTTCTCTTGCAGCCTGCAGTGACAGGATAAGCACAACAGGGGCACACAGCCACATCTGAATGTGCAATCCATGTGACAGCTAAGGATCAAATGATTGGTTAGCCTTGCTACACTACCACAGAAAGAGAAGAGCCACCACATTGCCCCCAGCTGAGTGCCCGAGTGCACCACTACAAATCAGGTCTTCAACAACTACCACCACCTTTGCTCCAGTTGCTTTTGAAATGATGGTACACAATTAAAATTAAAAACCTACACTCTGAGGTGACATATCTCACAGGTTTCCCAGAAGTACTGAGCAATCACTCCTAGCAATTAAAAGGAAAATATTTAGGGTAATGAACACTGAAAATAAATTTCAGGGCCACCAAAAGGATGACAGGTTTGGAAGGAAGATAGTGAGTGGACGGGAAGTATTACATCCTCTTCCCCAGAGAAGTGACTGAGGAAAAGAGCAAGAACCAGACAAGACAAACCTCTGTCACACAGTTGAGGTGACACTGCCCACACCCAAGGCCAGCTGGTACAGACTGACACTTCTCTCTGACTACTTTGCCTGGACCAGAAGCACTGAGGTGTTCCTAGAATTTCAAGCAATGCAATATCAAGTAATGATTGTGCTGAATGCAGGTAAAAGTTGACCGATTTGATACTCTGGAAGGGGCAGAACTATCAACCTTCCCCCTGCAAGCTGCTGTTCTGCAAAGGCTACAAATTAAATGGCAATGCTGAAGTTGCATTCACATCTAACCATCACACAGAGACTGACAGGAGGTGTATTTGGACAAGATACTGGATTTTTTCTTTATCCATGGCCAGGCGCCAGACAAAAAGGTTGCCAGCTTCGTCCAGGCAGGCCAGCTGGTTGGAGTTGAGGTGAGCAAAGGCCAGGTCTGCCACGCCTCCTGTGAATCCCTTCAGCAAGGTCCGCTCAGCAGTGCTGACGCTCAACACCCGCACCATAGCGGAGCCATTGCTGGCAGCTGTGTGACAGAGAGAGGGAGAAGTCACCATTAATGTCTGTGGTTTCTCTGCATAATTCTCATAAACTTCCCATAACTCTCATAAATTTCTCATAATTCCCAGGATTATCCTTATTAAAGATGCCTCTATTAAATGCCAGGCCTAAACCTTCATCCCGAGCTCGCTGACACCTCCAAGGCTGACACCTCCAGTGACAGTGAATTAATTTTATTTGCAATTTAATGCTCAGTTACTGCAGAAAAGGAGTCACTGAGAGGCAGATAGCTCACATACACGCTCTCTAAGGGGAATGCAAAAGGCATGCACATTCACCCTGCAAAAAGCACTGCTTTTTGGCTTGCATGACTGAAAAGAAGATGCTTCAGAACATGCGCACACTAAGCAAAGTTTCCAGCTTCCCCTTTTCAGACAGACATCAATCACTACAAAACAGGCAGTCTTACAGAGATCATGGTGCTTCCATTTCCTGATGCCCACACCAGCCTCAGCAAACCACTCAGCTTCCCAGTGTTACTGCATCCAAGCTTCTAATATATTTTTTAAAAGGGTGAGACATCCTTAAGCTACTCTAAAATAACCTCAGCTAGGAAAAGCCACAAGAGCAGAGTAGTAGATTTCGTGAAAGACCAGACAAACTGGTGTGAGAACTAAGAGCAAAGAGACACAAACACTCTGTGCTTCTACGAGAGCAGAAAGAGACACTGCAGATAACTGTGTTCATTTCATAGAACTGTTAAGGTTGGATAAGACCTTTAAGATCATGAAGTCCAACCAGCACCACCCTCATGGTCACCACTAAACCATGTCCTCAAGTGCCATATCCACATGTTTTTTGAACACTTCCAGGAATGGTGACTCCACCACTTCCCTGGGCAGGGCAGTTCCAATGTTTTAGAATCCATTCCATGCAAAAATTTTTTCCTAATATCTAATTTAAACCATCCCTGGCACAACTTGAGACTGTTTCCTCTCATCCTGCCACTTTCTTTCCCATATGCTGTGAAACAATCTTTCCCTGTGTTGTTCTGCCTTTCTCTCTCTACTGCACAAGACACTGCATCTGCGTTGCTCTTTGGATCCTCTAAATTTAGCCTTAAACTCAACTCTAAATTTATGCAAGCAAATCCATCACAAACACTTATCTGCTCAAATTACCGTGGGGCTGTTTCTGTGCTTAGCTACAGAGCAGCTTGTTTGCTGCAGAAATATTTAATTAGAGGAGGAATCTGAACATCAGCTCCCCGGTAAAACCAATGTAGTCCTTCAACTTTTCCTACATCCCCACTGAGTCCTTCTCTTTTATTTCTAACTCTCCCACATAACAAACTCTTCTCTCCACCTTCGCTTAGATTCCCTCCACAACAGCACTCTGATCTGGGTATTGCAAGGTATGTTTCAATTAGTGCCAGTTATATTGTTCTGATGTAAACTTTGCCTTTCTTAATGATACAAAGAGCAAAAGAATACAAATCACATCCAAAACAAGAAGGTATCTCACCTCTAATGGCATAAGCCAGGTAAGAGTTTGAAACAGCTATCAGATTGCCATAATAGTATTTCTGCTCCCAGTCATATCTAGCAACAGGCTGTATTTTCACCTGTTCAGGAGAAAGAAAACAAAACATGAGAAAGGTCCGGAATCATCTTTTCCATCTCTGTGGTCCCTTAGCTCACTGCACACTAAGGAACAACCTGGAATGGAAAATGGAAGAACACAAAATGGAAAATTAAGGAGCAAAGTTGAAAAGGGCCGAGCGGATCAAGAACAGAGGTCTCTCTCCTAATCATCAGCGTTTGTTCTGAGCATGACTTAGTTCTCTGCTCAGCACCAGCTCTAATTTCAGCATATTGGTTCTTGCAGCTCTGACCTGCTGGCCAGAGCCCTCAGCAGGACTGACGCCAGCAAAGCAGCCAGGGAAACCCTTCCTTCAGGGTCCAGGCAGGAAACAATCAGCAGAAAAATCTCGTTTGTGGAGAAAGAACACTTTCCCAGGAACCTACAGCTTAGATCGTGGACTTCTGAAAATTAAAGGATAACTTGGCCAGACTCTGGAATAACAGGAACAATCAGTTACAAGATACTGCTCCAACCTTTTTCCCCTTGTTAAACTCTATGACAACCTTCTATCTAATTACAAGCTCCTACGACACAAGAAAAAAAATATTTATTTCTGTTTAAAAATATTCAAGCATGACTAAAAAAGAGACAGATCATGCCTTCTCTTGCTCCTTACCTTATTACTCCCTCTGGCCTTACTGGTGATGCTGGAATCACTGCTGGCCACTATCTCCACGTCTTTTGCTGATATCACTAAGCAAGTGGAGCTGTCGTCACCAGAAAGGCAGCTTTAAAAAAAAAACAAAGAAGGGGAAAAAATCAGACAAGACTCAAAGGAAAAGAATATTTCACATGTTAAACTCATAATTTTAACAGCAACACAGCAGGATTTGTGCATCTAAGAGCTTGAGCTGAACAACTGAAAACAGAAGCTCTTCTCAGCTGAGTCTTCCTTCCCTATGTGTCACAGGTTTGAGAGACTCAAAAACCTGCTTTGTTCAGCTTAAAAACCTTCAGTTCATTTGACTTGAGCACAGACCTACTTTTGATTCAAGTCCCCAACTCTGGAAGGTGAGAAGAAACCGAAACCAACCAGTTGAACCTCATCAACAAAACTGCACGCTGCTCGTGGTTCTCATGGCATCCTCTCTCAAAACCATGACCAGAGAACCCAAGCAAAAGCTACTTCCATGAGCTCTGCAACACCTCAGGTGACTTGGGTCCCTGAAGGAGTCCTGCTGGACATCTACAGGGGAACCACAAGTTTCAACCAGAGCCCTGATGATTTACATTTGCTCTGACCTGCGATTTTCACCATGTACAGTCCTGTTCCCCTCCTCTGAACAACTCTGCAGCTATTCTTCAGCTCCTGAGCTGCAAGGATGGCAGACTCCACACATCAGCCTCACAAAAGCTACAAAAACTCTAACCAAGAGCACTGGCTCAAAACTGCCACCTGAACTCAACATAAAACCCATTGTCAGACTCTCAGCACACGGGTCCAGGCTCAAGAGAACCGAATGTGAGCTGTTTTCCATTCCCTCTCAGCATTTCTTTGACAACACTTACATGACTTGTTTCTCCTGCAGGGCTCCTAGAGAGATGCTGCGATGCACTGGCTTGGCCAAAGCAGGTCCATCTCCGCTCCCAAGGGGGTCAGGCACCAGCAGCCCATTCAGGTCCCCGTTATACGAATTCGACGGTCTCTGGTTCTCATTCACCGAACCTGAGGAGAAGCACGACCAGCTGTGCCCAACACGCATTTAAAAGAAATAGCACCGTGGGAAATACACCACCCCCCAGATGCTTTCTGTCAGCCTCTATTGGTCCGTCACGTAGAATATGCTGAGTGGGTTGGGAAAAGCGTTCCATAAAAAGGATGTGTAAGAGACCTCCCATGTGATGAGAAACTCACCTCCACACATCTGGGTGAAATAGCTCTTTTTCTTACACAAGCCACTCCAGCAGATAGGAGAAACACCAAAGAACAGGTTTCAAGGAACTTACCAGGCTCAAGGAGCAAACAGCCTTAGATCAGAAAGACTAAGCTGGTAATTCAGGTTTACTGAATCAAGTGCCAGACCAAAAGGTTCTTGACAGGTCACTTCTAACCCTTCAGGCCTGCAGAGAGACCTCTGAAGTCCAGCAGTGCAGGGATCAGCTGCAACATTTGGGCTGGCTGGAAATAATACATTTGTTACTTTCCAAAACCGGCTTCTGACTGCGAGATCTGACCTCGAAGCCCAGGTGTTTGAGTAACTTTGCTAGGAAACTGCAGCTATGCCTATGGGATTCCCGTATTTTTCCTTGGTTGAACAATCACATAGAAGTTTATAGCACTCAAATTTTGTGCAAAACAGCCATTTGTTCAGAGCCCCAGCTGTGCTTTGAAGAGTGTGTGTGCCCTGACTTTGCACATCTGGCCTAGCACAGGCTGCTTGGTGGCTTCCATGCCTTCTGAAGGCTTTAGGAGGACACAGATGCAACGGGGGGTGAAGGGGACTCTTCTTTCTCACTAGCAAGGCAAATATTTGACGACCCCCACTGGAGAGCAAGGCCTCTCCATCTGCACCCCCACACCAGCACACCCAAGGCAAAGCCGCCTGTGTCAGCGAATCCTCGCTTGAAATTTTCACTGGTTTTGAAACCCGAATTTCGTATACTGTTGCCAGGTAACAACGGCTGCTGAGCTCTTGCAAAATGGCTGCTCCCAGGACCAGAAACTCCCTCGTCAGTGGCACATGTAACAAACCTAAACATAACTGTGGGCAAGAGGCACGTCCTTCCAAAGTAAGACGACCTTTCTGCTACTGAATAAGTTTCGACAGATCAGGGTGAGTGCTGCTGCCTAAAACAAAACTGCAACTACTCGTTTGCCAGAAGAATATTTTAAACTTGCCTGTTTATGAAGAGTCATTTATGGACACAGAAATGTGCAGTGACAGGGTACCCCGATGCAGGGGTAATTTGGGCACTCACCTCAGTGTACCTGAGTGAAGAAAAAGCAGCAACACTCACACAGCACAAGGAAATTCAGGCCAGGGAATGTGATCCTGTAACCTCCTCACATTGGTGCTGTGCTTGCTGTCACAACACTAAGATGTGCCCCTAATTCCTACAGCACATGGTGGGTGCTCGTCCAGTTGCAGCTACTTCCACTGCACTTTATCCTTTGTGACCAAAGCGGGAAAATATTCCCCACAGAAAAAGCATCCAGTCTCCTAGAGAAAGATGATATGTGCTCTGCTCTATTTGCACCCACAGCAGCGTCTCATGTAAGCACTGCTGCTCTTTTACAGCCAGCAGGATGGTGATGTTTGCTCCACGGGAAAAAGGAAGGAAGAAACACTCCCCAGAGGCCGATGGGCCCAACAACAGTACACTCGAGTTCAGGAATGGGCATAGCTCATTCTGTGTTAGTGGAAGCCAGACGAGCACAGGCGCTACCTGTGCACAATCCTGGAGGCATAGAAGAAGGGAAGAGGCTCCATTCAGTAAGAACATGAACTAAACCAAAAGGTTAAGCCAGACCGGTAGGTCCAGGCCTCAAACAAAGGGAAAGAAGAGTGTTTGTATTCATCACCTTTTCAAAGAGCACAAGCAGTCAGAGCTGAGACACTGAACCCTTCCTGCTCCCACCATCAGCTGCACCAGGAGATGCCAGCCTGTACTGAACAGAGCACTGCCCTGATAAACACCACGAGCAGGGTGAGCCCATGTAACACCTGGTTATCAGCAGAGATCTCTGCATGGATTGAAGGATCCTGCCCACCACCAGCAGGGATGCTCCTCCCCAGCACAGTGGCACTGACAGCCTGTCTCCTCGTCCCAGCAGGCAGGTCCATGCTGTGGCAACAGCTACTGAAGCACTGGATGAAGTTTGCCAAAACTGGGAGCAACTGTGTCAAGAGAGACAGACTGGGTAGTGGATTACATTGTCACCAAACCCAGCAGAATTTAAAAAGTATTGTGACAGCTGTGAACTCTTTAGAGCAGGTTTCCTGTCACCTGCCTGGACAGGACCTAGAGGAACACAACACTGCTCACAGGTACTCGCACCTGGTACTGCCAAACTCGAAGGCTCCCCTATTCCTTT
>VZTA01012401.1:208173-274657 GCA_013398855.1 Mohoua ochrocephala | reverse complement strand
ACCTCAGCTGACCAAAGGGACATACCCACACCATGTGACATCACGCTGTGTGTATAAAGTGGGCGGAAGAAGGAGGAAGGGGAGGATATTTGGAGTGATGTTGTTTGTCTTCCCGAGTCACCATTACACATGATGGGGCCCTGCTCTCCTGGAGACGGCTGAACACCTGCCTGCCCATGGGAAGCAGTGAATGAATTCCTTGTTTTGCTTTGCTTGTGTGTGCAGCTTCTGCTTTCCCTGTTAAACTGTCTTAATCTCAACCCACAGGTTCTCTACCTTTTACCCTTCTGGTTCTCTTCCCATCTCACTGGTGGGGTAGTGAGCAAGCATCTACCTGGGGCTTGGCTGCTGGCTGGGGTTAAACCACGACAGAGTGATATTTAACTTCTTAAAGATGTAAAGGTAAAATACTCATTTATATAAATGAATATACTACACATATGCCCAGCAACACAAAATACATCAGTTTTGCTTAAAGAAATTGCAGACTATTATATAAAAAACTTCTCATCAACTGTAGCATGATTTCAGGAAACAGGTCCCTTCTTTAACTGCACATAAATTTATTTGTATCAGTTAAGCAGAGCATGAAAGATTCAACAGCTTTATTGAGATAAGGGGAGAATTTAACTCTCTGTATAGAAAAAGCTGTAAGTTTTGAATTCACATCTAACTTCAGCCAGATACAAATATCTGTTGCAAAGAACAAGAACGCATAAATACAGTCAAAGATTTTTCAATGTATACACAGATGTAAGTTTTCCTCTGACTGGAAGAGGTAATTCTTAGTTTATTTAATTAAATGGGGCAACTAATCCATCATATAGACAAAGAAGTTGTGGTATGTGTAACTATATTTTCACTCCTAGAAATCATAAAGAGACATTTATAATAGTTACTAATGAAGTATTTGTTGCAAAAGTGATCCAGCAGAAGGTACATTGGATGTGATAATGTTCAAATCATCTCCACATTCTCCTAATTTAAGAGTGGTTCTGTTTTATGTATTCTATTTTTATGTATTGACATGGGGTTGCATAAACATCCTTCCTTTGCCTGCTGTGGAAATATTCCTTCTTAGATCACTATACAAAAGATCAGAAATAGCAATGTCAAAATATTTCATATTTTTAAATAATAGAATAATCAGAATATTAAAAATATAGTTTAGAAATCCCTTTTAATTAACATGTAGCTAATGCAATCCAAGGTGACTGATGCTTTAGTTTGTATAAATGGTGTTTGTATTTTTCAAACCAAGACTCAACAGAAAAAAACCCCCCACAAATTGATCAGAAAAGTTCAATTCAAAAGGATCGTTTTTCATATAAGTTGCACGTATACAGGTTTGGGGTTTGCTAACACAGTGATACCATTCTAATAATTATTGCTTATATCAGTATAGATCTGAATTTCAAAGTTCTTGCTGATACATTTTCTGAGCTGGGTTTCCTTCTTATACTTGTTAGTCTTGTTTACAGTCATGTTAATATTTCACTAGGGCTTAAAATTCAACACGGTTTACAAGGTGCAAACTTCAGTCTTGACTGCCCCAAAGGCATTGCTACAGCTTCTGTGGCTTCAGTTTGCTTGCACATCCCGGCATCCTGTGGGCAGGTACAAGAGAAACACGTGTTGAGCTGTGCTTCTCCTGCCACTCTCACCACCCTCTGGTCTGATGTGGACTGCACCTGCTGAGAGCAAGGCAGCAGCTGAAAAGCATCAGGGAATCACTTTACGTTAGACCCTTCCAGCTTCGGGTGATTAACTCAGCCTATTTCACAGAACTGGGATGCTTTTGAAGAAAACCCAATGGAATATACACACAAATCGCTGGCAATCAGTAAGTGCCAGCTTCTCTTTGTTTACTACAAGTTGCTGTCTTTTTTTTTTTTTTAATGCTTCTTTTTTTTTCCCCCAAAACTCGGTAGAAATGTATTGGACTCCTTGGTTTTAAGATTTCCGGGAGAGTGCTTTTTAGAGCTAAATCCTGTGGGCAACTGAACACTTTAAACTTCCACTGACTTCAGAATTGCTGGACAGATTGATTAGGAGTTGATTAGCAATTTGGTGGTAATGTTCTGGCTTTCTGTCATACTTTTTAAACTTTCCACTACACAGAAGACAGAAGGGTTTTATATTCTAGGAGGTTTTCTGTTAAGAAAAATCTATGCTTTCCTACAGATCATTACAGGTTATTTTTGTTTTAATAAGTGGGGTCTTCTTACTCTTTCAGATTCCAAATAGGTTCCTGTTATTAAGTGCATTGCACACAAAAACATATAAAACTAATATAGCCTATAGATGCATTTGAACACACAATTAAGTGCAGCTTTGCTCTAATAACTGCTCTAAGTGTCCCCTAGAGCAGCAGCACATACTGTGTCCTCAGTAAAAAGGGTTTGAGCTTACATTCTTGTATGAGCCAGCAGCATTGTTTCCCTCTTAACCACCAAAGTTACTTAACCAGTTTGACCAGGATCTAGTATCCTCCTGAGTAAAGACTTAACCACTCTATTGAGAGCAGTCCCTCTCCACAGCCAGTCAGATGAGTAAACGTTTACACTTTTTCCTAGGCGAAGCAGTAGCAGTTCATGGAGCTGCCCTTCACAAACCTTGAAACAGCTTTCATCTTGCTGGCTTTTGTCATTTTCACCTTGTTTACCCTGGCTTCTATCTACAGTGACTCCCGTGACAACAAAGAAGGTAATGATCGAAAATAAATGTAGTACTTTACAGGTTTTACTAACTAATACTCTAAATACATGTTTTGTGATTTACCTTGCCGGTAGACTTACAGTACCTGACACTAGCTTTAGGAAGACCCTACGAAGGGCAGAGAGTAGTTGGTTAGGGCATCAGTAAAAGTCACAAGCATAGAAATTGCATGAGGTGCGAGAATGAGACCTTTTGGAGCTGGATCTGCTCACTCGGACGGAGCTGTGCCACACAGCCGAGATCAGCGCTGTGAGCACCCTCTGCTCTCTGTAGGGGAGGATTTTCTCCTGGCAGCAGTTCTGCTTCATGGTCTGAGGAGTTATAAAATGCTTAGGCTGGCAAAACTGAGGATGTTCTTGTAATCAGGGTGAATGTTTGTTTTCATCAGGCTGAAGCCAAGTATTTGCTCCCTTTTAAGAGGGTGAAAATGCCATTAAAAGCACGGAGGGGTGTCTTTCTCCCATTCAAAAGGTTTTGAAATCTGAAAAAACCCCCCAAACAGATCCCCTGCTAGCTCTACAAAGGAGGTTTAACATAACCTTACAGCATCAGCAGAGAATTCCCGTGTTACAGGAGAAGTGCTGTCACAGCCACCTGCATGCCACCTAATCTCTTGCTGGCAGGAGTATCATCGAGGCTGCTGGAGCGGAGTGGGAGCAGGGAGCTCTGGCCATCCCTACCAACAAAGGAGTTCCTCTCTTCTTCCCGGCCTCCCGCGGGATCACCCTACCCCTGCTCAGCTTCCTCAAAGTGGAGAAGGGGGGAAGGAAAGGAGGTGGGGAGAAAGAGACTGAAATAAACTCCTGAGGCACGCAGCAATATAGCTGTTGGTTTCTGCCATATCTGACAGAAACTAATCCTACGTTACCTTGATATCTGTCTAAAATAAAATATTTATTTTATGGGCATTTAGTGAGCAATCCTAACAGAGTGCTCTTAACATATGTCTCATATTGTAAAACTCTGGCCTGCCCAATAATTTGTGAAACAATAGCTAACATCATGAAAGGTAGGGAAGCGTCGCAGTGCTTGCCGCTTGCATGTCAATTAGGTTTCTTTCTTGCTCTTCTGCTCCCTTGGATTTTACATCATTTCTACACAGAAGGGGAAAGTGCCTGAAAACAATGCACATTTCTGTGGATAAAGTGTGGTTGCCATGAGAACTGACCTCATTCAGACAGCGTGGACACAGGCAATTTTTCCTGGGAGAAGTCTGCTGTACTGACATGGCAAGAACGGCAACTCCTCACGCTCTGAGGAGGATGGGGGAAGCATGTGCTATAAGGCATGCAGTCCTCGTGGCAGCCAACAAATTCTGCATAGGCAGGAACTTGAAAATGAGACCCTGTTTCACTGGTCTGTAACTGAGATATGTCTTATGAGATCGAAAAGGAAAGTTAATAGAATCTTATTGATTTGAAACTTATGCCTGCCATTGTGCAAAGACAAGGTTAGGTCCCCTTCCTTGCCCTCAGCTTCCACAATAACTCACAACAGAGTTGTAGAGTGAGTACTTCTGACAGCATCTCCTTAGTGTCAAAACTGCATGAGAGCTTCTCACTTGTCCTGTTTATATCACCACAACCACGCTCTCAGATTGCAAAGAGAAAGCTAAATCTTCTGCTGAGCACTATATGAGAGCAGAATCTTGATTTAAGAGCTCATAGGTGCCAAATATCTCAAGAGCCTTGGTGTGCCCTCCGTAGGCCTAGTTCTCACATTCCCAGTTAGAACTATATTCTAAGAACTTTGTATGCAATGATTTTGGACAGAATTGTTGAGAGAACAAATCATGCTTACTATTCTAGGTAAATAACCCCTGAATTCAGGCAATGTCATTCTGCAATAACAGGGCTTTGTAACCATGTTTATGCCTTTCTCCTATAATGTTCTTTTTTTTTAAATCTGCGTTTAGAGGAAAGACCGGCAAGCAGGGAATCTATAAAAAGCCTGCTGCCTAAGTCACAGTGGCAACAGGAGAATGAAAACCATGCACCCTCTTTGCACTAACACTGACAGAGGTCTGGTTAGAAAAGCTAAATGAGACACGTTTCAGTGAGGTGATGTCCTTCATCGGTCTTTTAGCACACTCACACAGCACTGGGCCAGGACATTCTACTCACAGCTGGAAGAAGTATCCTTTGATTGCCATCTTGCCTGTTATCTGAACAGAAAAGCAGGGCTACAGGAGGATTCTAATTTATATTCCAGTTATTTCAGTTCAGTTATTTAGGAGGAGATAGTAGCGCTTTTTTTGTGGGAATGTGACTGTACTTGCTTTATTTTCTCTTGTGGCCAGGAAGTTTGCACATCATTTGCTTTTCCCACAAAACAGAGCACAGTGTGTGTTTTTCAGATATTTATTTAGATTAAGGAAATGAGAAGTTGAAATATTACCCTTGTTTCTCAAGCTTCTAAGGCAAGTTTTGAGGGAAATTGTTCTAAAAAAACAATCTCACCTCATATAACAGTATTTTATCATGGTACTGTATAGCAGAGGATGCAGCTCAAAAGCCAGTGCTCAGATTTGCCACTTCAATAGAGGAAAGGGACTGGGAGAGAGGAGTGTGCATGGCCAGGTGTGGCAAGCTAGACATGTCAAATAGAGTAATCTGGAAGCGAGGAGAAGTATGCTTACCTTCTATTAAAAGATAAGAGTTTTCCTCCCTCAGAAAAATGAGGGTATGTTCTGTAAGATTATTCTACCTCTGAGCAAATGCAATAATTCATGCAAATGTAACCAATGTCTTTCTTCAAAAGTCTGTATCTACCTGAAGAAGAGAAGCAGAGTATTTGGAATAATGTTCCCTTGTTCAGGGAAGAAAACTAAAAAAACTGAGAACATTCATTCATTAATTGAGGTGGAAGTAAGAGAAACTCCTGACAACATGACAATTGAGATACTTGAGGAAAGTCACTGAACAAGTAGAAGGACACTACTGAAAAATGCACAAGTGCTTCATTAGATTTATTGCAAGGAAACTTAACTCAGAAAACTAAATTTAAGGCATGTATCACAATACTATGCAGAATAGTAGCTGCTGGAAGTAGTACAGAAGCCTACAGGAAATCCAAATGTAAAATCGAGAATATACTCCTTGCTCGTGTTACGAAGCCTTTTTTGCTGGCATTACATGTTGTTCTTTACAGTTAGATGCCAGCAGGCTAGCAGCTGGCACTGATGGACGTGGATTAGAGCAAAAGCTGACAAGGATGGAAACTGTTTGGAAATCTGTAGTGGTGTGATGTTCTGAAGGAGGCTGCAGCATGTGTTTCCTGCTGCCCTTTTAGAAGAGGCTAAACCCACTGTCATAACTTACATGGAACATAATTTTCATGCCCCAGTGCCACTGTGGCTCTTTTATATGAGTAATAACTGTGAGGAAGCAGTCTTCTGATTTTTCTAGGATTCTTTCTTACTTGTAGCAGGTAAGCCTTGACTTTAATTCTTTTCACTATTTGACCAGTATGGAACCAAACAACATCTCCTTGAAGCAAAGTGCAGTGTGCTTTATAGAGTTTTGTTCTCAGAAATATAAAAGATGACAGATTTATTGTAAAAAGGTAAAAGAGAGCAAGATTTTAAGAAAGTGTGATACATTTGCTGCCAAGAACAGACAGTCATTAGAACAGTTCCAAGCAGTGTCTATGCAATAAATCTCCCACTGGAGGGAGTTGTCTAATCACTGTGAGCCACTAGCTCTGCTACTTGGAGAAGAATTATCTCGCAAAGACCAGAAACAACACATGAATCCCTGGAAGCCTTGCTTTCAGCAGTGTCTGCTAGAATTGAAATCTCAAGTCTGAAGATTAAAATGCCTGTTTTGCCATTCATATCTCCATTGCGTGACAAGCTATTCCAAACACAGGTGCACGCAAGGGAATTCTTCTATTTACTTAGCAGATTTTTGCCTCAGGGAAATTTGATTTCATATGCACTAATTGAATTTCAGTGGAAGAAATTTACTGGTTTGCTTCACTTACACAGCATAATCCAAACAGTAAGACAGCAGGGAAGATACTAGCAAGGAATACTCCTTGCCCCAGGAAATTTATTTCTCCTTATCTATTATTTTTTTCGAGAAAAAAACCCCCAACTACACATGCAGTGGAAATAAAGGAAGGATTGCCTACACTAAACCAGTATTTCAAAAATTTACTCACATTAAAATTACTTAAATTTTTCCATGTTTAAGAATAGTGACCCTAAAAACTGAGGTTTCTGAGCTGATCACTTTGAAGACTCCCCTTGTAATGATTTGAGTACTGACATACTAAGCAGTCCTAAGTACAAACAGTTCGTGCACTCAAGATCTTGCATCTTCTGATGTTTAAGATACTTCCAGTATTTTTAATATGTTGTATGTTAGGAAAGTTTAATATTTCCATGATTTCTCTAAAGATAATTTCTTTTGATTACAAACTGCTGGTAAGCCTTGTGAGGCCATAGAGTCATATGGAACACTGCAAGCATGCAAGTCTGCAGACAAAGCCCCTTCTATTTCTCTTTCTTATAAAAATAAAGGCTCAAGAAAACTTAATGATCACTCATTTACAAAGAACAGCTTATGTCTAGCAAAATGACATCAGCTAAAACTTTCAAAATCAAACCGAAGGGAACAATAAATGTTGTACATCAACTACTATTTCACGGAATGAAATGGGTATGGGCCAAGTCCTGAGCATTGCAAGAAAGAAAGAGAGTAACATTGTTTCCTACTAGTCAATAAATCTGATTACACTGGAGAGCAAAATACCATAAGAAAGGAAATATGTAATCATGTAACACAATTTTTTGTAACTGATTACTAGGAATTCCTGAATAATTTTGAATAAAAAAGTGCATGACATGATAAAGTTTTCTACACATTTTTATCCCAGCTGAATCAATCTTCACCTGTATGTTACCTACAAAGTACAATTTCAGGAATAAAGAGCCTTGGCTATGCACCTGTTCTTATTAGGGAAAAGCACATAACAGTGTTAGATCTGCAGGAGGAAACATGGAGAATTAATGTTTAACCTTCCCTTAGTCACAAAGGGACACTTTTCACCATCTTAGGGACAATCCTTAGTGACCTGCACTGATCTGTTTAGTATCTGTTAGTTTAGTTTAGTATCTGTTTCATTCCCTGAGAAGGGGCAATAGCACAATTCACATGCTTTATGCATCCTGCTCTAGAGGTCAATATTTTCAAACTCTAAACTAGCAAAATAGTCAGGTTGAGGCTCTTTAGTTTGGGGCTTTTTGTTCACTCCATGGGTTGGAATAATTAATAATATTAAAGACTGTGAGATTACACAGTAACTTAATGATTTATTTCTCTGCTGCCTAAGTGTTCTCGGGCTGCTTTCACATCTTATTAAAGATTGTGTCACTGCTTAGAATAATGTAATTAGTATTTTTCAGGCTTTGCTACAATCAGCACTTCCCTTTAACACCTATCTTCCTTCTGTCATTAGTGTTTGATCTTGCCCTGTGTGAAAACTCTTTAAAATACTTTGTGTATCTCTCTAAATAAGAGGCCAAAAATTTACTTGTATTATAAATTATAAGCATCCTACCTACTTAAGTGAGATTAAAGTAAAATTTTAGTTAATTTGATGAAAGAGAATTTGGAATTTATATTCCTTGCTTTAGAACCAACCATAAATGTGAGCTCCTTACCATCTTGTTTGATAACGTAGTAAAAAAAGAAAGGTATTTTTCAATAACTTCTTTAAACTCTGCTGCTTTTCACACTACATTACGGACTTCAGAAGTATTACTTGGGTTTCACAGCAGATATTTTAATAATGGTTTTTAAATGGAATGAAATCACCCCAACATTTAAGACCCCTCAGTATGTGCTATATGTCCCTTTTACTGCTTGTAGTACTTAGAAATGAGGTTTACTGTGGGGAAGACTCACTTGGGCTTCAGAGTCAGAATCCATTCAAAACCACATTTAGGACTGACCACAATTACAGCATGTCACACCTAAGAATATTATCAGAGCACCAAGTAAGTGCCTATGACATCCTCAGATATGTAAGAGCATAGAGGTACATCCCAGCTTTTCCTCATTTCTTGCTTTATAATTTAAAGATTCCTTATGAATTTCCCTCTGAAGTAGTTTGAAAAAAGCCTGAGATGCATTTTACAATTTCTCAAGTTGAGAGACAGCTTGTGTTGATCTGAATGTCCCTCTCACAAATCAGTAATAAAACTGTATGGGAGTCATGCTCAAAAGAACAACTTTTAGCCCTAAAGCCAAAATAGCAAATGAGTACTTAAGACCAGTATTATTACACCAAATAGAAGATCAATGCAAAAAGAAGACACTCTCAAAATTTAAGTAACACAAATATTCAACCGTTTGAAGACACTGAAAGTGGGAGACTATATTATAATTCTGTTCCAAATTTCATTATTTAAAATGAAGTATTTAAAAATGGTGGAGAAGTAAACCTGCTATTGTGGGAGGATTTTTTATCTTTCATATTCTTCTCTGTACTATATATATTTGCACATATATAAATTTCTCTAAAGAGTCATGGAGGTTTGGGGCGAAGAATATAGCTTATAGCAGAATTTTCAGATGTACTACTAAAACCAGACTATCACTGCATAACAAAAATGTAGGGCCTTTTACTCTGTTTGAGAAAAAATCAGTATGGGACCACCCATGGTGTGGAGATTTAGTGCAGCAGCACCTTGGCTGGATGGAACTACAGGAAATGCTGAAGCACAACCATCTGTATGGCAACACAGGCATGGTCTGAGAGGTGAAAACCTGCGGGTAATTACTGAATAATAAAATAAAAGAGCATATTTAGTCTGAAATAATTATAGTGACTCTTTTGTCTGAATGTAATTTATAAACAATCTTAGTTGCCAGGAGTGAGAAGGTACTTAATAGTCTAGAGGCCAGAAGAGGAAGAGGTGGATGAAAGTGAAAATTCTATAATTTGCTTGGCAAGAAGAAAACCCTGTAGCAACAAGTGCTTTTCCTCCCTGCCTCCCATTCACTCAGTGCAAGGACCAGGGAGATGCTTCCATTTCTTCTCTTGATTTTTTTTTTCCCCTAGAAAACTTCCAGAGAAACCCAATAGGCCTACAGCCAAGTCTTCCCACATACAAAAACATTACCAGGGTGCTTTCCTGTCACTCCTTTGCCTCCCAACATATGAAATTTAAAGTTCAATAACTCCCTTCAGTGGCAAAACTCAGGGAAAATAAGTCACCTTTGAAAAGCCCTACAGGGGAGGATAAAAAAAAAAAAGAAAAAAACAGCCCTGTGTTTTCAAACTCATAATGTGGGAGTTAAAGTGAACGCTAAGACTTTCCCAGGAATCCCTAAGGAACTGGCATATATTATTTTAGGACTAAATTCAGTCCTTATTGCTGTCATAGGATTGCTTTTGAAATGTTGGGTAACACTCGTGGATGGGATGACATTCTTAGTAAACTCAGAAGTATACAACAATTTTTCTTTCCCTGGGAGGTAAAAGTTGTTGAGATATATATATATATATATATGTAAAACAAAGTAAGTGCCAAAGAGGTTAAGTAGCCCTTCCCAGATTAAAAAAATAACAGTTTGGGTTCAAAGAAGGCAATAAATAAGAATACTACACCAGCTCCTGTTCTCTGCCTACTAATTCTATTTTCCCCTTAAAAATATGATACTCTTGCACCCCATCTATGTGAGTGGTGTCTAGAAAAGACTTTTTGAGGACTATGCTTTACAAGTAGTTCTCTGTGTGTGGGAGAATTCACATCTAAAAGAATATAGAAAGAAAGGGCTCACCAGTCTCAGGGAGGGATCTCTCCTGGCTTTGTGCCCCAGAACATTCTTAAAATATGGCAAAGCTACATGTGTGAGCACGCACTCAGGCTCATCTGGTAGCTAGAAATATTTGAAATGTGAGTGAAATTTGAAGTTAGTTCATGCTTCTGCTCGGCTCCCGTGTGCCTTTCTGTTTCCCTGAGCTCTCATTCTGCCTCTGTCTCCACTGACCCCACGCAGCTCTCTCAGGCCAGGGCTTATCTGCACCTGTGAAGTAGAGAGGCAACTGTAGGAACATGGATAAGTGACCCTAGGCAGGTTTTTGCCTGACCTGGCTGGAATCTTGCAAATATACCTCAAAATAGAATTTCTTTTCTTTAGTTTCCTGTATTCTTCACTATACACAGCCTTGACTTCGATACACATTTTGTTTGTGGCTGATGGAGTAGGAAGAAAGGGTGGGGGCAGATTTCTGCAAAAAAAGCAATGAATCTGCCCTCAAACTGGTTTATAACAAAGATAAGCTTTGTTGCATTTTTAAAAATAAATCTCCCTCTCTCTAGATAATTTCACTACTAAGACTGATACCTAAAGTTAAATAGAAAAAATACTTACAAAATATATTTTTAAAATATGAGGTCTTATAAAGCAATAAATTTTCTTCATTATGGTTGAATTTCATGCAACTTTCACTGAAATACAGGGAGGAGTCTACTAACCTCTAAGTTGAAGATTTCTATACTCTCTGTTCCATGTAAACAGATGCTCTTGACTTCCAGAAACCTCAAGAACACTTTTCAACTTGAGGAAAGCTAACAGAGTTTCAAAAAAACCCAAACTAACAACAACTTTAAGAGATCATTTTTGTGTTTTCAGTGCAAGATAACCTAATGGATCAGGAGGTGAAGGAGAAAGAGAAAATACTAGCCCTCAATGAGGCAGAATTAAAAGTAAAAAGGCAAAATCAGGTGAACGTAGGGTGAAAGCATAGCTGGTTTTCAGTGACCTCTGCATATCAAAAATATTTATAAAAAATGGAAACATTGTGAGACAATTAATAACAAAGGCGTTGGAAATTAGTAGTGATTAGCTAATCCCAAGCACCCCCCTTCTACACGAACAGGTAGGATGGATCATGTGGAACTTGTTTTGCTCACATAAATCAGCTGTGTTTGACTCAGGCCATAGCCTGAATGAGACAAACGAGACTCATGAGCCCAAACTGAGAGAACAATTCCAAAAAGGTATGTTACCGAGGCCGGAGCAAAGACCTCCATCTAGTGGCATTTCAAATACAGGAGAAGACAATTAAAGAACAGGTTAGACAAATATTTTAAGCATTGAATAACTGTGCTTTGGAAGGCTGCAAAAACAAAAGTGCATATTTTAAAGGTAAGAACACAGATGCCTAAGGACTTCAGGACCAGTCAGTTATGGAGAAAGTACAGAGGAGTAGATGGAGATGAGAGAATAATAAAAAAAAGAAAAGAAAGAAATTCAAACTAGACTTCACAACATCTGAAGGCACCAGCAGTCTTCTCAGGAAATACAATATTTTTCCTAGCTGCAAATTTATGCAACAGGTCAAATATATATGTTGGCCTTGTTTTCTTTGATGGTAGATTGCACAGATCAGATATCAAAGTATGTTAAGCTTATGCAAAGGTTGCAATTTTAAAACCACTAGAGGTGGTCCAAAAGAAGAGAGCTGGAAATGGGGTAACTCCCTAACGATAAATTTCAGGATTTGAATGCCATCAAAGCATAAACTATATTCTATTTTATACAGCTAATAAAGGTCAAACATCTGAAAACACAGACTGGGATGCGTATGAAACGGTAAAGTGAAACGAAGTAGTAGAGCTTCCCAAAGGAAAAGTGGAAACCAAAGAAATAAGTGAACACTGGAGATTGAAGAAGTGAGAGCTCTACATAAAAATGGTTTATGTGCACATTTAAGCACCTCTCATTTCCTTCTGTTATTAAAGAAAATTCAAAAGGCCCACAACAGGCTGAAGTTTAGATACAGCAGTGTGAAAACAGTCAGCGAGCTCCTTACCTATAGATAAAATGCAGAAGGAAAAAAAGTCAATTTTCAGGCAATAAAAATACAAAACTATGCTGAGAATAAAGAACAGAGATGCTGTTGAATAAGCCACCAGCTTTCATCTCTGTTTAATGCCCTCTGGCACACGGACACTTTAGAGAAAACGGCAGACTTAAAAATTAATGAGCTTAGCATGCCATGGCTAAACCAAGATTAGTTTGATCCCAACTTGGAATAAATAAAGAAAAAGTGGAGGCTGTAAAATAATTAAATAAGTATATAGAGCCTAGAATGAACTAGTGACTTTACGCTACAGAATGGAACCGGACTGTTTCAGAAAATAGGAAGGTTTTTTTAATAAAAGTCACAAGACACACTGAAACAGAGGTAAGAGAGGCTGTTTTAATTTGTTATGTATATTGTATTTTTTAAGGATTATAACTAAAAGCATTAAACCGCTGCTCAGGTAATAAGCCCCCAAAAAGTGACTAATACTGTGGTAACACTGATAGGTTACATAGAGAGCTATATGCAAAGGCACTGATCAATAAGCAAAGCGAACTTTTTAACAAGTTAACAGAAGTGGCAAGTCTGATACTCAGTTTATCTGTGATATTTCTCCCTATTTTAAAATACAGGAAATACTTTTAAAGAAATATAAAAGCTGACAAGATTTTGAGAAATCAGTATCAGACAATTCTGATAGACATACCCTATGATGGTGGCATTCTGAGGGAAAAAAAATCATTAACTTGAAAAAAATTGAAAAAATAAATACACCTACAGATATTTAATATTGGCAAGTTCTAGGAAGTTATTGGTGTGCTATTAATTGTGAAATGGATTTGTAAGAATTTTTTTTCAAAACTTTAGCTACATGTATGAACAATTCAATACATTTAAAACCAGTAGTACATGAGGTGGTGTAACTGTTTCACACGCTCAGAGTTTATTGATTTTTTTTTTTGGCACAGTTTATCAGGGATATAAAACTAAAGATGGTTTGAATACTTGTGACCATATTAAAAGCCAAGAAAGTACAACCTTATGGAATGTTAAACTTTGAACACACAGAAAATGTGTTCAGATTTACAGATGTTATTTTTCTTGATTTCAGAAAATTCCCAGTTACCAATCATTCTAATGAAATTATTGTTTAAAACCACATCATTATTTATTTACTTATTTTAAAAAACAGTAATTAAACCACACTGCAAATTGTAATCGCTCATAGAAATGAAAGATTATTCCTTCTGTTATCATGACATGAGGTTTTGGTTATGCTTTGGAATTAGACTTGCCAAAAAAATTCCAAGTTCTGAAATTTGTTTGCTATTTTTAGTGGGGAAAACAGTTAGTTCTATGTACATATGAAATAAATTCACTGCTGAAAAGAGAAATGCTATTTGACATTGGTCTGAAAGCATTAATTACTTCAATTAATTCCATGAATTCAATTAATTGATTTTCCTTCCTCTTCCAAACAATCATGACACAACTTTCAGTCACAAATAGCCTGAAAATAAGGGAGGAACATTCTTTAATTATTTCACATCTTTTCCTCTCCCTTAGAGTTAATGTTCTGCTTTTGGCTCAGAGCTAATTCTAATAAAAAACCAAGGACTTGGGAAACACACAGATGGCCCCATACTATAAATTATGTGGTTGTCTTACATGGGCGGTATGTAAAACATTGCTTCTTCACTCCCTTACTGCAAGCCTGAAATCAGAAAGCATGTGGTACTTGATAAGGCTTTTTACATTTTCTATTTTTAATGTATGTAAAAATGTTGTGACCTTCAAAAATAAGTCTTGTCAATTAGGAAAACTTTTCTGTAACATAATCCCTCAAAATCTAAAATACTTTTCATTAATGATGGCCTTATTCTCTCCAGAGGAGAGCTACACACAGGAAGAACACAAGAAAAGGAGCAGATCCAGCAAGAAAAAGAAGCGTTCAGATATGACTGAAGTGGTTTAGAATATTACCCAAGTCCACTGAAGACAGTGAGAAAACGGATGTGAGAAAGGAAGGACCTGGTCATCCATCAGATGGAATCCAGACGTGACAATTAGAGTTAATGAACCACGACCCATGAAGCTGCTTCAGCACCTTTTTACAGCCCCACTTCACGGCCTTCATAAAAGTACCAGGGCTTATTTTACAGAGCACATCTGCTCTAAATTCCCAAAGGAGAAACTTTGCATTCAGAAGTTATTTTCTGTTTCTTCACCACTATTCAGTCATGTGTAAAGAATATTTAACAGCAATGTATTTACTTTTCTGTCTGTTCAGTCAACAGAATATTAGAATTGGAAGATTTTTTTTTTTTTACAATAAAAGTCTTCAGCTTCTTCACAGGGAAGATATAATTAATGAAGCAATACCTCTTCCTCCCTGAAGTCCAGAAGATCTGCTGAACTTCTAAGGACGAGGTTGGAACTGATCCTTCTTGCCTTATGGACAAAGCACTTCTCCAGTTATCCAGTTTTTGGATCCTATTCATTCCCTTAGGTCTCAAGCAGTGCTACACCCACACTGCTCCTTCTGTCCACAAGCAAAAAGAAGCAAAGAGAAGGACAAAGCAGCTCATAGACTAACTGTTAAAAAACTCCCTTTTGCATACTAGGAGATGATGGAAGAGCTCTGGGCTGGACTACGAGGTGTAATATGCCCAAGAAAGAAGTATTTTTTTTTCTCACCACAGTGACATGAATATCACAAAATTGACCCTGTTCTATCACAAAGATTCAGATGGCAGTAGCTGAGCAGCGTGATTATGATGCACTGCTTTCAGATTGTCAGTGTTCTTCAGGCAAGTGAAGAGAATGCCTTCTTCTGATATTAACCACTAATTTAAAAAATAATCAATCTGCATATTAATCCATGACCAAATAAATGCTAGAGCCATTTGCTGAAACAATAGTGCATTTTGTTAAGACATTATTGGTCAGCCAAGGTCTGATGTGCATACATTGTTAGCACAAAAATGATTTTCCCAAAACAAGTCAATTCCCTATGAAAACTGGTATCTAAGTTACAACTGCTTTTTGGTAATAGTAGACAATTCCAGGAATCCTTGTCCAGCATAGCCCTTGTCAAAGCCTCCCATAGCAAAACACATGATTCCCCTCTTTTTATATTAAGCAAAGACATCTCAGCAGCCAGTGCCTCTTTAACTCTGAACGGGAAGAAAATCACCATTCAGAAGAGCCCAGTTTGCTCTTGCACATGGAAATGTCTGTGGTATGTGCAGGACCTCACTGGGGGTCATTGCCTTTCAAGGGAAGAAAGTCATAGAGCTTTGTATTATAATACTTTTTCCATGGCCTAAATAACAGTTTAAGTAATGAACCATTTTATTCTAGCCAAGTTTTCACAATTAAAAAAGAAAAATAGCCTGGTAACAAAAATCCCTGAAACTGTCTCTACTGTCGCACACACTATTATTAAGACAAGTTCAGGTTTGTCTTCATTATTTCACTTGTTTGTTTTTTGTTTCAACCTTCCTAGAGCTCATTAAATGTTACTGGTATTGAAAATGTGGTCGAATCAGTGAAAAAATAAAATATGAAGTTTAAAAAGTAGAAAAATTTTTAAATTATTGAAGTAGTGTTTGCTGCAAATGCCATCTGCCTTGTGTAAACATCAAATTATTTTTGCAAATACGTACTCAGAGAACATAAACAACATAGTGAATAAACCACCCACAGAGCAGGTGAATGATGTGTTAAAGGCCCACTGCTGATAATTTCCTTCAACTCAGTACAACTTCAGTAAGTAGGGGACATAAAACATAACAGAAGAAATAATTTTTATCTTCATAAAGGTGTCATAAACATATTTAATGGGAGATCTCTATGTAAACAAAGCTTTCTAAGAGAAAGTGCTCTAACAGGCATTTGTCACAAGCTGTTTACAAGTCATTCTAGGATGAATGAACCTAATACATCCATATTCTAACACTTTTTATTTAAAAGTAACAGCAAAGTATATTTCTTTGTAAACCTAGTTTCTTTGGGGTTTAATTAATTTTTTTTAAATTACCATTTTGATGACATTTAATCTACAAATTGGTTATTTTGATTCAAAAGAAACCAGTGTTTCTCATCCAGTGTTCTCATTCAAAACAACTCATGTTTGTAGGGAGATATATCAGGAAAAAATCTTCAGTGTCAACACAAAGAGGGTGCCTAACTCAGAATCATGGCTTGGAATCATGGATGTTCAGTCCTTCTTGGGAATTACGGTCCAAATTTGCGTAAATTCTAGACAAAACTAAAGTGAACTTTCTTTTAACTAATAGAAGATCTACAGGACCAACCTCCCAGCACAGTAAATGCATTAAAAATGTCATGTGTACTAATTAAATTATAGTATTTTTTAAAAAATTTTAAAAATCCATGTGTACATTCTCAATCCAAGTTTTTGGTGGCCTGTGTTCCTGTTTTACCTGCTGAGTGAGTCATGGCTTTAAGAAGATTTAAAATCCCACTTTGAAAGGGGAGAGTATAATAGGACATGGAGAAATGAAAAGAGTTATAAGTGTGCAAAAAATACTGTGTTCTTCTTATTACTAAACTGCGATTGCAAACAGAAGCTGCCATTAAGTGGAGATGATTTTCAACTTCATCTTGGAGGCTCTCTTAAGACAAAAACTAAGATTAAATACTACAAAGAAATTTCTCTCCACTTGAGGAGATCCTCTGAACAGATCATCACACACTTTCTTACTTAAGAATCTGATTGCAGACCCATTTAAGCTGAACTGCACAGAAACTGCTTTGAAATGAGAATGTCCACACAGGAGTTGTATTACTTTCAAAACTTTTCATAGTAAATCAACTTAGCCTTCTTACACAGGCAAAGACTGAGTCTTTCACAGACACATCAGCAAATCCCAAATATGGAGATAAAATCACTTCTTACATTATTGCCCAGTCACAACAAACCTAATTTTAATGATTTGTAGGTATAAACATTGGAACATTGAACGTATCATGGAATCCTCACCTAATTATTTGTCTAACATTAAGAAACAGGAAGCAGCTATGCATACACAGTAAAGAGGCAGATGTTTTACTAAGAACATGCAGTTATGCTTTACCAGATTAAAATTCTGTGCTGTCTTATGCACAATTCCAAGGTATTGTTCTAATTATGCTTCATTTTGTTCTGCAAGAGGACACAATAACGTCATCTACCACACTGAAGCTGTAAACCTCCCTGCAGGAAATTTCTGCCCTTCCTGACTATCCTCCTTCTCCTGCCATATTAAAATCATTACTTCTGTGACACCTGGCAAAGTTTTCCAGCTGTAGTGGACCCAAAAAAAGATCCTGGCATTAGGCAAGTCTTTCATATAGTATAAATCTGATTTTGTTGAAGTCAGAAAATTTTTACAATTGAATCCATTTAGGGAACAACTTAGACTTACTAGCCCCTTCCTGCTCAGGGCACAAGTTAGGGAAGAGGACCTGTAGTTTTGGAAGTGACTTGTTCGGCTTAATGGCCACATCCTCAGGGCTGAAGTAAATTAGTATTTTATTAAAAATTCCCGTAAGAGTGACCTCCCCATAAGGGAAGCAATCCTTTCCAAGAGACACCATAGAGGTGAAGTAATTATTTTCCTGCTCTGAGATTTAGTGGTTACTACTCCTTAGTTATGCTCATAAAGTGCACTTATTTCTGCACTGACTGATAAGTCTAGTTCCTCCTGACTGTTGTCCTCCTTATTAAGTTTTAGTAGGTTACTAATAGTAAGAATCAGAAAAGAAAGAGTACCATTAGTTTAGAAATTTAATTTTAGCAAGCAATGGAAATTACCTCACCAAAAGTATGGATCTAAGCCATGAGCTTAGAGGTAATAAAAATGAGGTAATAAGGTAATAAAAAATACACTAAGAAAGAAAAAGAAAAAAGTGTGAACAACTATGTTACATGAAATTGTGTAAAGAATTAATCATACCAGATTATCATTGCAGCAGTATAGAAGTTGTAGGACTAAAAATAATGGTCTTGGTTTAATTTAAGATTTAAAGGTAATACCTTTTGCACCAGAAAGTCAGCCATCTCTACTCATTTCATAACAGACCACTGTTGACTGTCTTCTCTTTCCCTGGAAGTGGCTCAGAAGCCTGGCCCACAAGTACTAAAGTACCCATGTCATATGAATTGATATTTGACCAAGTCTTACATTCATCTTACTATTTTCTGAACAATTAGCAAACAAGGAAAACAAACAGGAAGATCCTGTTTGGAAACCCCTTACTTTGAAGGACTGACAAAAGCCACCTCACTACAGCCCTTATAACCAAACAACATTTTCCATGACTGGCTGAACCGAGCAACACAGTATTCCTAGGGGATCCCTTTGATCCCAGGAGTATCATTTACCTGTGTTACGGGTCATTTAATTATTTGTCTTCTCAGCCAATGTCCTTTGATGTAACAAATTCAGGATGCCACTGCTCTGGTATATGGCAAAGTAATTAATTCCAGCAATAGCGTCTTCAAAGATGACGTTGTAATTGAACACAGAAGAAAAAGCCACAAAAGAAGAAAGAAGATAAACCCAAATAGTGTATCTAATTCAGTTATGAACCAAACTTTGTATGTTGGTCTGAGTGAGTTATTTGGAAGATTTATCTACACACTGTAGACTTGTTCTTTGTTTTATATGTTACATGTAAATCTTGTATTTATTAAAAGGTAACTGACAGATGTAAATTCATAGGACTATATGGCTACATATTCTAAAAAAAGGTCATATAAAAGTTCAAAAAACCAGCATTCACCTATTTTTTAAATTAAAGAATTCAAGATGTATTCTCATTCCTTTCCTAATAACACTCAAAGTACAGTAATATTGAAGCCATGCAGCGCACATATGGGCCATTAGCTCTAACTTTACAACTCATACAGTTTTTTGAGGTTGTTCAAGACAGACCAATCACAAAATTAGCTTTGTGTAAAAAAATATATATATATATCCTGGCTGGGATTTTCTTATCTCATTCTATAATATACTTGGGCTCCTTGTTATTTTCTATTTTTCTTTGAGGCTCACTCTTGGGCTGCCATAGAGTATAAGGGAGTGTGCCCAATTTCGTCTTTAAATCCCAACAAGCAGGCTGACTGCAAAAAGACAAAGTTCTAACTCAGAAGACTGAAGTTATATCTGCACAAGCAAGTAGTGCAGCCCCATGGGAGAAGGCTTGTGGAGCAAACCTGTTGGTACCAGGAATGCAACATCCACACTACCTGTGTTTCAGGGGTGTTTACTCAGACTAGTTGATAATCAGCTTCTGTGGATTGAATGCCCCTTAACAGCTGGACTGCAGCTATTGTCCTCATCTTCAATTCACAATTAGTTCAAAAAGAATTCAGTTAGCATTTCTGATACCACTTCATGACACAAAGTAAAGCACGGTAACTGGGAATGACTGGGATATCCGCTTTAAAAGTGCACTCCTGATATAAATCCCAAATTGAGCAAGCACCTGGACAGGGTGTGATTTTATGAATGCACATATTAGTGTAGTGGCACAAAAACTTGAAGTTTAATATTCTTACTTTCTTTGTTAGAATTCATGCAAAGTACTCAGCCCTAAAATTTGACATTTTACTCTGCCTCATGTATTCTGACAGCAAAGCACTGAATTCAAATTAGTCCTGCAAGCAGTCATGCTGGAAGCTTAAAACTCAATTTGCATATTCCATTTGGGCTACTACTGCGGATTTAGACTTTAAGATTACTCTTTGATGTATATTTTCTATTTTTTGTAACCTACCTATAACCTTCTTCATAAAAGTTTTCTACAAAGACATAATATATCGGATTCAAAGGTATGTTCTCTTCAACTGAATGAAACAGATGTAAAACCTGACATTTTTTCTGGGTGGCAGGGTTTGTTGATAAGAAATTTTCTTTATTACTACCCATGTTTGCTCATTTCTTTAATGAGATGATAACTGTAGTAAAGGTCACACTGGTCCAATATAGCATCAAAAAAAGCATAGAAAATTTTGAACTGTACATCAAAGAAATACTCTTATGAATTTAATAATTTTATCTTTGATTTATTAGATGTAACATTTAACTATCTGTTAATGTGGAAACTGCATAAAATGTTAGCAATTTACACTTGGATGCAAGCCCAAAGTAATAACTGGAATTATAATTGGTGAAAACATAGCTCCTCTGATGTTAGCTGTATGTCCCTGTGTCTTTTTTTCTCAAGAAAAAGACTTGGAGTGAAATATGACTTCAGAACACTATAATGCTTCAGAAGAGCCACACAGACATCAGTGAGAGAGGAGTGAAGAACTTCTTACAGAGATGGAAGATTTTCATCTTTTCTGCTTTCTCCAAATACCCTGGGGAAGCATGAAAATAATGGATAAGTAGCACACAGCTCTCACGTGGCCTCTGCCAGCCCTTCCTATCAGTACCTGTGAAAGCTTCATCTACAGGTTGATTTAACAGGTAGTCACTCAGAATGGCTGCTTTCACATCAAACCTCCTTATCTACCTGCTCTGGTTGTGATAGATGGAGGAGGTCACGGCCTTGGGAGGAGTCATTTGTAGATCTTCCCTCTCTCTTTTTCATTGAGATTTTTATTTGAAAGGGAATCTGAGTGGTGTTATTTACAGCCCTGCTGAGGAAGATTAGCAGACCTGAGGGACGATGATGCAGATATAAATTCTGTGATGTTGTTGCTCCAGGCCCACGGAGATGAAAGTACAGCACTAACAGCACGGCACAGCATGTTGGGGTCTGCTTGCAAGGAACACGAAGGTAACAAAAACATATTTACAAAGGTATTAGGGGTCATGATACGGATAGGTGCTTTTGGGCACCCAGTAATTCTTCTCCTCTTCCTTCCTCCTCCTCTTCCTCTTCCTTTCCACTCTTTGTTCCTCCTCCTCTTCCAATCAACAAGGATGCATCTTATTTATAATTTACTAAAACTTTCACTATTCCCAGAGCTGATTAGAAAGACTGCAGTGGTTTTTTGTTTTGTTATCTATTTAATATAAAGTATTTATTTTGCCAAAATGACACTTTTTATAATTTTATCAGCCTTTAATTACTACTCCAAACTTGCAAATGTAATTTTTTTAGGACTCTTAAGTAAAAAGCGTGGATTTTCTTGCCATTCTTTGAATTATTGTGTGCAAGATTTATCATTTTGAGACTTAGCAGTTCTGCTTAAACACGGTATTTGAAACAAAGCTTTCTCTACAGCAAATACTCATGTTTTTTTCTATACTACACATTTACCATGCTAGAACATCTAGCTCCTCTCAAAATTGCCCATTACCACCTGTTTAAGAACACCTCTATTGACATTGTAATGTGCTGAACCACTTATGCATGCACATGCAGAAACTCCTTTTCAGACCTGAAGTCTTCAGTCGGGTACATTTGTAGTCATAGATGCCATAGCTACCCATCCCAACCCCACCTACAGCCTCTGTGAGCACCCATGAATCTCTAACTTTCTGCAGGAATGAATTCTCAGGAAAATACTTCCCTGTTTTAACAGCAACTTTTTCTTCTTTTTTTCCTACCCCTGCCTCAGAAAAGCATTCAGATCCCTAAGTTAACACTAGTTGTATAGCTCGAATGATAGTAAAGGGTAACACTATCTTATCTTTTTAAGACCCAAACTGGTAGGGAAAGCAAATTAATTTATGTATTTTTGTATAAGAAAAAAACCGTAAGTTTTAGAGTTGTTACAACTACTGTATTTATTGAGATGTTTCAAATTGTAATAAATTACATCTGAATCATTTATAGTTTAGAAGAAAATTTGTTGAAATTTAAGTAACAAGCTTTCAGTCAGCATTTATTTGATTTAAACTCATTTTTGTGTTTGAACGCTTTTTGGTTGTAAATTTGAAAGCAAAAAGTCAAAGATGACTTAAGTTCAAAACAAAAATTCCAAAAGTTGGCTCTTCCTGAACATTCTTCAAGCTCCCCTCCTACTTGACAGATATAACACTGCTTATCTTTGAATGATAACACTTGAACTTAGAAAATGAGCACCAAATGAAGAACAAACCTCTGCATAGCCACATGCCCAAAACTGACACAAAGCTGGAGATTTGGGTTTACTTCTCCTTTTAAGACCTGAAGCTGAGTTACTGCAGACAACATAAGCTGCTCTCACTGTAGTTACTGTGCCCTTGGCACATTTGAACCTGTTACAGAAAATGGTAAGAAAACAAGGGCATGACTAGAAGAGTAGGGTCTGGAAGGAGGATGAGAGTCGGGGACACAAAATGAGGAAAACAGATGAAGGATAAGAATAAAAGAAAAATATAAAAAGAATTATGGATAGAGTGATTAGGGAAGGAAGAAAACTACACAACGAAGAAAAAAACAGAAAAGCAAGAAATAGATTTTGAACAGGTTTTACTCAATGACTCCTTTAATCAGTAGTTACTCCTGATCTTGAACTAAAAGAGGAGCCATTATATTGAAGTTATTTTAATTGTTTAGTAAAAGACCTACCTTTTTTCAAATGCATCACTTAAATGACTCTCGGATACTCAAGACTTTTTCTTTCCAGCTTGGCCCTTAGTCTGTATTCCTAGGTTCTTAGAGTTCTTTTTTTGTTAACGTTTTCAGTGAAATATTTTGTACTGCCATCCTTGGCTAAACAGTTGCGCTTAAATACATGTAGCGGGAAAATTTTGTGCCACTTTGGTTTTCTTTTCATAAGTGAGTTTCAGCCAGGCATAACATTTCCTTGCCAGCACTGCCAGAAGGCACAACTGGCAAGTACAATGGCTTCTTTTTCTGTCACGTGAACAAAACCAAATGAGTCCAAGAACACACGCTCAGCAATACTAAAAAACATGGAGGAAGAAATTCTAGCAGAGGAAAAAAATCACTGTAAAAAGAAAGAGAAACTGAGACAGAAAAAGATATGATATCCCTCTTGAAAAACAATTAATGGACACATTCTGCATGCTCAGGAAAAGCTGGTGTAGACATCAGCATCCACTGCTTCCCATTCATAGTGCAGGAAGTTCAGTGCTTGAAGAAAGTGCAACATTCCCTCATTCTTTAGTACTCATCAAATTCTCTACAATTCTTTTCTATTTTTTTCATTTATTTAATTAATTATTTCCCCCTGCTTTTGGCAAAAAACTCCCTATGTGTGGTTTAGTTACCTCCTTTCATCAATTTCTTTATCTTTTGTATTCAAAACATCTGTTATTACACTTCCTCTTCCCAAATATCTTTCATTGACTTTGCAAGTAGGAAAGGACATAAAAAGTGCAGTGGGAATATGAATGGCAGTTCTCAACTAGTTTTTCTACATTATGTGTCTTTATCAATGCCTCATTGTATGGAAAGCAGTTGTCCACGCCTCCCACTGTGAGCAATTCATATTTATGTTGTGGTTTGCTTTTAAAGTATTTGGTTTTGTTCAGGTGGATATCTAAAAAACAGGTAGCTTTTGGTGTTCTGGTGACAAATGGTCCCACTAAAGCATTAGTATTTCTTGCTTAGCTGCACTGGCTGTAGATAACAAATATGCTGAACAGCCTCCTCTTCCCTCAGAAAGGGGTTAAGGCTCATGCAATCTGTGGTACAACTTTCCCAATTTAGGCTCCTCTCTCACTGTTTCTCTTCACAGAACCCTATTCCCTTACTTGAAAGCATTACTAACCAGGAGAGTGACCACCTGAAAGGTGCATGGACCTTAACAGGTCTTCCCCAAGAACCTGTGTCACCTATTTGGTTTTGACAAGTTTGTACAATGCCTCCTTAACTTTGCCACTGGAGGGAACTAGGACTGGCCAAAACCTCGCAAAGGAAGCCAGGTCAGTAAATGCAGATTCAGACTGAAAGTCCTCATACAGGAAAGTTGTTAAGCAAGTGCTTAAAGTGATCTCTCTTCAGCAACCAGCCCTTGAATATTTGCCATAGGTGCCTTACTGAGCAAGGGCAGCTCACTGAAAGGAGGCCAAGAGCAACCATAGCTCCACTCAAGCTGGACATTTCCCTATGACAATGACAATATTGCACCTCTATAACATAAATTGTGGCAGTTTCCAGAAGTCTTAGATTTTCAGTGGTTACCTTTCTTGGTTGAAATAGTTTTCCTACCTTCAGACTCTTTCTGAAGTGCCATTGACTTTCATCTGCTATTGTCCTTTTGCCTGAACTGGTTGTCTATGTCGAACTTTAAGAAACACCTAAAAACCAAACCAACAAACACAATCAACCTAAAAAAGTTCAGTAGGTTGCAAAATAGCTTCCACCCCAATTTTGTGCTTACTAACAGACTCAGGTATCTCCATACTAATCTGTATTCTCCAATACATATCAGTTGTGTGGAGCAGGAATAACAGCATCCAGAACATTTCAGGCTGATCTCCAGTCAGATAAAATACAGAAAAGACAGAATGCAGAACTATTGTATTCTAGTCCGGGTAACTAAAAGTCTAGAAGACTGTAAACACAGTTCATTCTCACAATGATTTTTTTCTTATCTGCCAGTCACCATCAAACAAAATGTTTAGAGTGAAAATCCAAAGTTTAAAACATCCAATCAGACACGTATAGAAAATTCATGACACAGCCACAAATTGCTACCCTATTTGAAAAATAATTTTGGAGAAGTCATTTCACATATTGGCACGCATGATGGCAATGTTGGCAGGGCTGCTTTATATAGTAGTTTTCCCCCTAATTTTTAATATCTCAAGTACTTAGAAACCACCTTGCAGGAGCTGTTTAGAAAGCCGTTCAGCAGATACTGCTAAAATTTACCAGTGCCTACATTTTACTGTTATCTTACTGCTATCTGGAGCAGTTCAGAAAGAGCAAGCAGAAAAGGAAAATGAAGGAGGCGGCAAGGAGTACCTTGTAAAAAATCTGTAACAGGAGAGACATGAATTAGAGATAGTGAGGACAGATTAGGAAGAGACCTTATCTATTCAAGAGAGAATGCACTCGTCTGGAAGCCAGAGAAGTTTGAACTCCCTTACCTCTTTCCCTGAGGGCACTTCTATCCCTGTGGCTCAAGGTGCAAGCAGCCCCAGGTGAACTGAAGGAAGAACCGACCCAGGCAGCCACTCGTGTGCCTTGGCTGCATGCAGCCACACCAGTCCTTACAGCGGCCTCATTGTAGTCTCATTTACTCATAGATCGGCGCTGCATCTAATTAGAGGAGTTAGGAGCCACATTTCAATACCCAGTAATAAAATATTAAGCGGAAGAGGTATTAGGCTGCTAATATCATCAGAAATGTTGACCTTACCGGGAGCTCTTGCTCTGAATGAGGTTTTGTCACAGTATAAAAACCTCCTCAGCTGCCTTTGCTCGGCCTCGTGTAGCTGCTACACCAGAGCAAGTATGGCCCTGATGCTCACTGAATATATTCAAGAACCATACTTTTTACATACACAAAACTTTACATCTGTTTCATCGATCACTTCTTTCCTACTTACTGGTCTTCCAGATGCAGGATAAACTTCTGATGAACATAGGACTAGATGGACCAATGTTGTCAAGAGGCAGAGTTCTTACAGAATTTGTTACACCTTCTAAAAATGAAAGTTTTTGAGTTTGTATAGCCAAGGACCAACAACTATGACCAAAAAAATCAAAGCCTAATCTAATGCGAAACACACGGAATTGCATAAATTAGTAGCTAATTGGCATTAAGATGTTATGAGAAAACATTAAATCATCTGTTATTGTTACAAAAAGGAGCAGTGACAATTTACAGCAGAATCTAAGTGAATTAAATCAGCACAATTGCTGTGTATAAACAAGAATCACAGCAAATGAACATATTCTCTAGCTGTGTGTGAGCAATTAAGCCCAATTGAAGCAGTACTGTAGCAAACTGATTTTTAAAAAGTGATAGAGGAAAAGGAATCAAAGGTGTCTTTTTTCCAATGAATCTTAACTTTTAATATATAATTAGAATTTGACTACTTAATTAGGTTTGGAGTAATTTTTTCTCAATAAAAGACTTACGTTTAATGTTTTTGTTTCTTTCTAACTTTCTATTTACACAGGGTATCAAATCCTCACTTATATCACCTTTTTGGAGGTAGCTTACCTCTAGCAGTTTTTTGATGATTTAGTAAAGGGTGTTGGAAAGGTCTTTTACTATGTTTGTTAATGCATAGGTGTTCAGAGGGGAATTTAACATATTAATGTTAAATCTCTTTTAACAAAAAATAGATATATACATTTTGAATTTAGAACAGTTTTCTTTGATTAGCCGGGGCACTCTCCTCCATATGCGATGCTGCGATCCTCCACTTCTGTCAAAGATAATTCTGGACAAAAGAAAAAAAAGACCGTGAAATACTAAAACAAATGTATACCACAGTTCTTTCAGTTTTCCACAAAAATAGAGGGAAAAAAATGCATTATCATTTGGATAGATTTTGTCTCCATATAGAATGTTTCTTCAACTGATCTAAATTGATCTGAGTGAAATAAATATTCGAATACTGTAGCTAGTTTTGGAAAGAATAGTTCCAAGGTACTAAGGATCTAAGCTACTCTTTATAAAAGCCTAAAACATTATCAAGAAATGGAAATGTTTCTAAAAACATCTTAAATATTTTAGAAGGGATATAATTGTCTCATATCTACAACACCCATAATCATCTATAACTGTGATAACAGATATAAACACTGACAAGGCCTTTCAAAGTTTACTCTGTTAAACAAATTATGCTTTCCCGTATAAGTTACCCTACCAACCTTTTCCTCCCTCTTTCTTTTCTCTGAAACACCACCTTATTTTTAATACAGGGAAATACAGGTGTCAGCTTGCACTGACTTTGGAAATGAAGATGTTTGCTATGCATGCAATTAGTCCATTAACTCTAAACCATGCCATTTTACCCAGGGGTGGCCAAGAGGTTAGAGGGAGAGAATATCACTCTCTCTCTCAGCATTAACAAATCCATTCTGAAAGGGACACTCTTCATCTCATTTATAAGACACATGGTCCCATAAAGCCAAGATTTATAAGGCTGTATAAATTATGCGTACATGTCAACGGGACAAAAGCAGTCTCTGTCAGCATCGTGGTGTGCTTTTCATCACTTAACAAAAAAGAAAGCAACATGCAATTTTCAAAAGGTCTCCTTTCATCACCTGGAAACATCTACAGGATAAACTGAAAACAGAAGCAAAGTTGTTACGCTATCTGAATATACCCACTGGGCTTGTGGCTAGACAAGAACACCAAGGAGAGTGGCGGGAATCAAGAAGAGAATTGGAGCTTTGCTGTTTGTTTGAAATCTGTAAAAAGCTAGTTCTTAAATGCCAAGTTAATGGGTGCACAACTATGCCATCTTACAGAATTTACATACTTTGCAATTTACAAGTGTAAAGTAAAATGTGTATTTATGGGTAAAAATCACAATTCCACACATTCCTTCAAGTAAAGGGACAGTCTTAATGCAATCGATGAGTATAAGATCTATCTCATATTTGATTGATTTTGTATTATAGTTCCTTCTTCTATATGAACGAGGGAGCTACAAACAACTAAAAAATATGAACATTATCTGTTAAAACCCCTAATGAAATTATCATGAGGATTTAGCTTCATCTTCATCCTTCAAGCCTTCACTGCTCATGGCTGCTATTTAGTATGGGACTATATCTATGTCTTGATCCTGGGAGAAATTAGTTACAAATAAAGGTTACTAGAATTTTAATTTCAATTATTTTGTTGGAAAAAATTCACTTTTAAGTCAATGGAAATTTTCTTAAATTCTGTTTAAAAAAACCAACAATACAAAAAAAACCCTCAAAATGTATACTGGATCTTCATGACAAGACAAAAATCTCAGTTGTAATAAGAGCTATGAAAAAAGGGACCCAAAAAGTACCCTACATTTAAGACATCTTCTTTTCCTTCACCAAAAACACCTCGAGAAAACCACCACGACCACCAAGAGAAAAAAACCCCAAACCAACCTCAAAACCCTACAAAAACCGAAACATATTCTCAAAATCATTACAGTTCAAGATGTGTAACTTCAGGTAAGTAGGTTTTGTATAACTAATAATACCATTAGTATATCACTACGATAAAACTGATAGTATTAAACATGGTTCTGACCTCTCTGAGGGCAAGGTCCCTTCTGAGTAGGGATTGTATTTTCAGTCAGTGGAATCCTGAATAAACTGAAAACCAGGCCACTATTTCAATCAGCCTCAGTGAGTCAAGACTAATCTTTTCTGTCTTCACCCAAATAAAATATCCAGTGGTGTGTACAAGTGCTAAACACGGGCTGGCTCTGCATGCTTCTGTCAGAGCTAATCGCTCTGTGAGATACCAGAAGTGGAAGAAACTTTGGGGAGCCACATGCAAAGAACGGTTGGTTGATAAGACTACCTTTCAGGGGCAGTTAAAGCAAAGAAAGGATTTCCTGTTTGATAACAGAAGAGATAATGAAACTCTGTATAAACTGATAGTATGCCAACAAAAAACTCCAGAAAACACTTTTCTGTCATTTTTAACGGTATTTTTTTGTTGTCTCTACAACACACTCAGAGAGGCACCTCATACAAATGTCCAAATAACTCACATTTCCATTTCTTTTAGGTTTGCTCAATCTTAAGAATTGGTCACCAGCTTCCCAGTGCAAACTGCAAAGACTGAGATATTCTCTATTTTCAGTGAAATACTTCAGACAATATTTTCCTATGCAATAACTAGGTATTTCATAGGAAAAATAAATGAAGGTGCCTATCTTTTTATGCATTTCTACTTATCATGCCAGTTAGTGGCCACTGCAACACAGTCAATCCATCAATCCAAATGGTGACAAAACGACGAGAGATGATGTGAAAGGAACATAAACTAATCCCTCTGAAATAGGGGGCTGAATAGCTGGCTTTCAATTAAGCCTAACATCATAAGAAATATGCCTATTAGCCTAAAATCATTAGTTTTAGAGTTCTGCTTTCATCATGTCAGCTACAATGATAACTTCTAGGCAAGGATAAAGCAAGAGTGTATTAAATGTGTTTATGCTTAAATGAGCTGCAATCAGATAGAAAACAGCACTTCATAAAGGAAATCTATTGCTGCTCACGTACATCAATGAGCTGCAACTTAGCATTCAGGAAAAAGATGATTTTCACGTCTTTCAGCTTGTTGTGCCGAAACTTTCCCAACAAACGGTTATTTATTCCAAGATACCTTGACCCAGCAAAGTATTCATTCCTGAACATATTTCTAAGCATATGAGCATCCTTAGTGAAGCTGACAGATCTACTTATTGGGCTGTTGGCTTAAAAACACACCTCTACTCCAGCACACTGTTGGATCAGAGCCTATGAGCTGCAAAGAATGCTTACTAGCTGCACTATTAATTGAGACACACAGGAATTGTAACCTCTCAGCACCTCTCCATATGTTATGACCTCATTTAGGGCTTCTGATCAGTTGCCAAACATTTACTTAGCTGTTAGCACACTGTAAGTTAATGTGTAACAACTGCAACAAACCTTGAAAATAATGTATTTCAAGAACATAGCTGTAAATCTCTAAGATCTATTTGAAATCTCTACAAAAATTCTATATAAAAAGTGTAGTCACAGTTCTATAAATATGACAGTAAGTCACTTCAGTTTAATTTAGAGTTTAATATACCTCAAATTTTTAATTGGGTTCTTCTCAGGTCTTCTTATACAAATCAAATAGGAAAAAATATATTTGCAGTATAAAGGTTACCTTAGCATACCATTACCTGATGGTAATGGTTATTACTGATACACACAGAGAAAATGATAAAATATTTTCTTTATCTATAAAGCTGTAAACCAAATTCATTGCTGTTGAGATTCAAATAAAAGGTTGAGCTGGTTTAGGCTGGGGTAGAGATCATTTTCTTCACAGCAGCTGGTATGGAGCACTTTTGGATTTGTGCTGAAAACAGTGTTGATAATTCAGAGATGTTTTCCTGACTCCTGAGCAGGGTTTGCACAGATCCAAGGCCCCTTCTGCCCCTCACTCCACCCCACCAGCAAGGAGGCTGGGGGTGCTCAAGGAGCTAGGAGGGGACACAGTAGGGACAGCTGACCCTCACTAAACAAAGGGATATTCCAGACCATAGAGCATCATGCTCAGCATATACAGCTAAGGGAAGAAGAAGGACAAGGGGGACATTTGGAGTGATGGCATTTGTATTCCCAAGTAACCGCTATGTGTGATGGAACTCGGCTTTCCTGGGAATGACTGAACACCTGCCTGCCCATGGAAAGTGGTGAATGAATTCCTTGTTTTGCTTTGCTCGCATGCCCAGCTTTTGCTTTACCTACTAAACTGTCTTTATCTCAAGCCACGAATTCTCTCACTTTTACTCTTCTGATCCTCTCCCCCATCCCACCCTGGGAGTGTGAGTGAGCTGTGGTGTGGGGCTTAGTGGCCATCTGGGATTATACTGTGAAAAAGGTCCAAGCAAATACACATTAATCCTTTGAAAAACAGGACAAGGAATAGCAAGTTTGCTGTTGCCTTACAAAGGTAACTGCAGTCAATTTCTGTTTGAATTCTGAAACAGTTTTCATATGCCTAACATTGTACTGTAAGTATTTAGAACCATGAACCCCTGCTGTTGGTATAGAAAAACATGAAGTATCCTACAAGAGCAGATCATGGTCTATTTATTTTGCTACATGCCAGTGATGGGCAGCAGATGTAGCTGCTGACCTTCAAGTGAATGCACTTGTACCTTAATATAGATACTCCTCACATAATTTATTTATTTCTCTAAGTACTTGGCATTTAATTTTGGGTTTTCAGGCTGAAATTAGTACCAGTTGAATGATGGCCTTAAATCAGTTAGCTCTGGAAGGCTCCCCCTGTCACCATGGCAGCATGGCCCTATGAACAGTTGTAAACTCATCAGAGGACGTGAGCAAACACTCAGGAGCGTGGTTATTTCACTGTTACGCTGCTATGGTTACCTGAAATAGTGCATTGAAACCTGCTATCAGTAAATCTCCACAGTGATAAGAGTCTTGTGAAGAAGCTCATTCTATAAATCCGTTCTTCATCGGAATTTCCAGTTGAAACACCAACTGCAAGTTATCCAAGCTGCAGCCCACACGACATTTTGTGTCTGCCAGAACAAGCTGTGGAGCTTGCAGCCTGTTCTCAGCTTCTCCCAATCTTCAGGCCACAGTACCCTTTCTGCACCTTGTGAAAACTACAACCACCATAAAACAGATGGAAAACCAAAATGCCTCTCAGGAAAGACAGCAGAAGCAAGATACTGCTGACACAAAACTAATTCATTCAGCTGGTATTCTCCATCCCGATCCTTCCCGAGAGTGAAGACAGCTAGGAAAAGGCTGCATGAGATGCCTGGACAGTGGTGGCACACATTTGTGGCCACTTCAGCTAAAGCAACCCCAGGCAGCTCTGACAGCCACGACACAGCACAGCTACCTCACGCTGCTGTGCTGGGAAGGACTATGGACTGGCCAAAGGAAGCTTTCTGGTCTCCATATTTTCTGAGAAAGAAAAACTGTGGTTTACTACCTATCAGCATCACAGTATATACTTGAACCATGACATTCATCTTGTGATTTTTCCATCCTGCATGTGTCATGCCGGAAAACCACTAAGGCAATTAATTAAACTAAAAAGGTACAAATCACTTTGCCTCAAAGCATATCCTGTAAGCCCAGTGCTAGTAATCTACTACTCACCTTAGTGGCTCATTAAAAACAAAAAGAAAAAAAGTAAAAAAAACCAACCAAACAAAAAACCCCTCCAACAAACAAAAAACCACAACAAAAACAAACAAACAAAACAATGACAAAAACCCCCCTACCAAACCCCCCAACAAACAAACAAAATTGCCATCAAACCAAATTAAAACAAAAAAGAGGCAAAAAAAGTGTCTGTGGTATGCATACACATGCACAATAGCATCCAAATATGAAGGCAAATTTTCAAAGTTACACCAAAAGTCAATCCCCAGAAAGATGTACTTCTACGATTACTTTCAAGTTCAACTTCTTTTCAACATAAGCTCTTCTTGAAAATATCTAAACAATACATAACTGTTTTCATGAGCATTAGAAGCAGCATTTCAGGCAAGTTTATGTTTTGGGAGAAAACAGTATGTGTATAAAAATGGGAAACAAATTAGATGATCATCTTTAGCAATTTATCACGACTTAGCAACACAACTTGAATTTAAGCTGTGCAACACCAGTCCACAAAGCTACAATAAATTAAGCATGATTTAAAGTTACATAGCTAATAAATTTGAGGAAATTGCTAGTTACTCCTTGATGCTCTACACCTATTTATTGTACCAGCTTGAAGGACAAAAGCCTAAGTTGGTTGACCAATAAATTTTCTAGGATACATTCATCCCACTATACTCTTACATCTCCTTATATCCAATCTGAAATCCAATGCAAGTGGTCCTAGCTGTCCATGACACAAATATGGAGCAGGCAAGCTGATAACACTAGTCACAAAATTGTGAGGATTCTCTTGTCTCCATTTCAAAAAGGTTTATTCTTCACTTGTTTTGATGCATGAAAGTTCACTGAGTGTGTAAATTTTTTCAATATGAGGTTATAATTTTGGAATAAATTCTGTTGCACTATTATTGAGAATAACTGCAAATCAATTTTTTACATTAATAAAAAGCAAGTTTTAACTGAACAGAAAATAGGATTTACCACCCTGTAAGTAAGCATGCTTCCAGTGTAAAGAAATATGGCAGTTTATGTTTGGGATACAGAACCACACAGAAGCAATTACTACCTAATGGAAGAACTCTTCAAAATTAATGAAATTTTGCAGACCTAATACATTAGCATCTTCACCTCTGCATCTAGAATAACATTATCTTTGTGTTTTTAACAGATTCAAATGCTGCAATGAGAAATAAGTTGAATAGAGACAGGGCAACATATTTTGTTAAATAGCACATTTCAGAAGTAAAGTTCATCAGGGTCTCTGGTAACGGACATTTACTACTGTTTGGTAGAAATTTGCAAGCTGAAAATATTTACTAGCCTCAAAAGCAAATAAAAACACTGCCAATTTCAACTGAGGGTTTCTAAAGCCATGATGCAACACATCTCATGAACTGCACTTCCTGACAACAGCTAAATTATGCACATAACCTAACATAACCTCTCTTCCATGAAGAGTGTATTTTTTCTGAGGGTTGATGGTTTGGGCTGCTGTTTTGTTTCCTGGATTTGACTATTTTTGAGGGAGTACGGTATCCATTACTATCCATTACAAAACTTTGATGATTCTGGAGTCTCAAGATCTTCTTCAATGGTTTAACATAGTAACTCTCGTGGTGAACATTGAGATCAACAAAATTCACTTTTGAGCTTTGCTTTGTGCCTTTTATTCATGTTAGACATGATTATTATTTAACATATATATTGCAGAAGCAAGACCAGTGCTTCGCTGCTTCAGCTTCTACAGGATATTCCATCATCACGTCCTGTACCTACTGTCAGGCTTTGCAAATATTTCCACTACGTCATCCCTGCTAATTTAGTCTTTGGTCTTTCCATTGATAAAGAGCTTTTCTACTTAAAAAAAAAACCAAAAACAAACCAACAAAAAACTAACAAGAAAAAAAGACAGTACCTTATTTGGTATAGCTTTAAATGTTGTACAGCCAGTAATCACCTTACTGGATTAGAAGGGGGTGACAGATTACAGTGCTCTGTCTTGTAGTAGGCTTTTTTCCTCAAAATTTCCCACCTTTCCTATCAGTGCAGCTTCAACAGTGGGAGAAATGGTAAGATCATTAGTGTATGAGATCCACAGCAAGCGTTGATCACAGCCCTCACCCAGCAAGTGCAGCAGTTAAAACACTGAGAGCTTCTCCAAGGCAATCTCTTCAGTTTGGCAGGCTTTGCTACCACAACACATTACTCAATCATCCAATGTATGTAATTAAAAAAAGGTGCTGGCATAGAAAGCTCTCACAAGCCTACAATGTAAAGCTTATACCTTGAAAAATCTGTTATTAGTTAGAAGCATACAACACCCAGAACAGCTAGCAAAAAGGCTGGTTATCACATAGGTGCTGTTATCCTGAGAGTTAACACCACAAAACTTTTCAAATAAACAAAACTATATCTAATGCAACCAGAAAACATTAGCCCTTCCCACACAAACAACATAGGAATTCAATGAGAAATCCACCATTTCCCTAAATATAAGCTTGTCTTTCTTGCCTCCATTCTTTGTCTTGTGTTCGTGTATTTTATTTGAATGCATGCTTGCAATTCCTTCTTTTCAGCTTGTCTGGTGGTCAGAAAAGCCGAGAAATCATAGATACCTTCTCTGCTTTTGCACCTCTCACCAGCTGTGTTGGCCATGGCAAGGCTGACCTTCATTATTTCTTTATCTGATCACAGCAGATAAAGAAATAATTCAGAGAGGAAACATTGATAGGCAGTATCACAGCCCAGACGTTGATGAAGAGCAAGGCAGCACCGCAATCTTTTTGCCAGGAGGCAAAGTTCAGAGGACTGTACCAGACAGGTCCAAACCCTCACAAAAAAACCCTTATACAAAGCACACATTTCACCTGATTGCAAGATGGTGGCCAGGCTTGCAGAGGGTTAACATCAATGGTGACAACTATTTGGACTACTAAAACATTACATCACACCAGACTCCCTGATGGGAACTTGTGCTCACTCTTGCTACAGAGCTGCTTCATGAGACACCACATTCCTGATGGTAACATGCAAGCAACATAGAAAAAGGGTCTACTGAAGCTGCAACCCCAATTTACTACCTGAAGTCAGAAGTATAAATATGCAAAGAGCTGGAGGTTAATTTGAAATTCTCTTTCAAGTAATCACACCCAATCTTTACAGAAATTTGCCAAGGCTGTCCTAACACCGCCTGCATTAAAATTTTACTGTGGCTAGTGACTGCCCAAATCCAAAACAGAAGATCAGTTATGTAGAAAATTATCTCCAGGAAGTTAACTCTTTCTGTCGGAAAAGCTTCCAGAAATGTGTACAACTAAATGGATAGATTTAAGTAAGACTAATAATTTTCCAACTGCTTGTGAAGCTCTAAAACTTGGAGTTTAGGACAAAAATATGTCTGTATTTCTTTCCTGAAATTTCCCTAGTAAATATGAACAGTAACTTCAATTTTAAATACTGCTGTAAGCACCTCTCTTTCCTAAATGTGTATGTTAAAGCTGCAGCAGAAAGGTACAAATATGTTTGTCTAATTTACATGATACCTTATGAGAGTTTTCTTTATAACATGAAAAATACACTTTTAAAAATACTTTCTCTGCTGAAACCTAGGGGACGAAAGGACTGGATATGTTAGGGGGTTACATATTTGAAAGTTAACCAGCGAACAAAAATTAATTATAGAACCTTGTGCTTTGCAAGAATTGTGGGGTTTTTCTTGAACATCATTTTTTCAAGACAACATAAATGACTCTTGATATTTAAAAAGCTCTGAAATTATGACCAGTGACAGAGAAGAATCTGACCCCAAGTGAGTTCCCTGAAATGGAACATGCGGTCGCACTGGTGGGGATCACAGGCACTGCTGCTCCAGAGCTGACCTCTTTGTTATCCTATTAGAAAGAAATATGTGTACGTATTTCCTAGAAGAATCTTAGAATCAAATTTACTTCTAAGGGATGGAAGGGAACGGAAAAATAAGTGCACCTTCCAGCCCATGTAAATGGATTTTCCTTAAGTAAAAAGGAAAATTCATCAATACATTTCTGTAGGTAACTGATGAAATTGTCTTTTGGACTTCATAATTTATGATTATTCAGGTGCAGGGCTGATATTTCATCGTATTAAATAAAATCAACCCTACAGGTTGTAGGGTCACAGAAGTAAGACAGATTAAGTCTACCAGAGCATGTTTTACCTTTCTATTATTATTTTAATAATTATAATTATGACTTGTACTGCAGTAAGAAACTGGAAATGATGGCAGGAACACAGAATACTTTCTTCCCAGATTAAAATTAAAGAAAATGTACTTTCTAAGTTGTGCCTCTCTGCAACACACATAGAAAACATAAAAAATAAAAAATTAGACAAGGTTTAGCCTAGTCTGAGACATCCTCATTTCCTTTCCTTGAGCACATCTGTCCCCAGTGTCAGGTTACCAGTGCACATTCCTTCTGCTCGCTGACTACCATTTTCTTCCGGAGCACTGTCTTCCCCCAGGCAGGAAAGGCAGCTGAGCACTAAGAGACAGGGAAGTGAAATTTTTTTTTTCTCCAGAAAAAGCATAAAATGGCAAACAGGAGGAGCTTTGTTTCTGGGTAGGTTCTCATTTCCAAGCACAGATAAAAATCAGGACAGAGAGTGCATCATTTTCTGCTGAAATCATAACTTTTGAGCTAATGAGTCTTGCCTAGAAAAAGTAGTCATCATGGTTATAGTCAACAAAGAAGGTAAACATTATATTTGGCATCTGGTGCTGCACCCTGGGCTGAAGAAAAAACATCCTTTATATTCGTGGCAGGCACATAGACCCTACAAAACCGTGAGATAATAATCCCAGTGAAATTTGTGGTGAAAAAAAAATCGCAGACACCTAAACAACATTTCAAAATTTATCCCTTTGAGCATTTCTTGGCCAACTTCTTCCTTTCAAGCGGTTACTCACATGATCTTCTTGTAGTTTTTTAATATTGTTTGTTGCACAGCCCACTTACCCTCTTGCAATGTAACAGAAAGGAATAAGGAGAAGCAGAGAACTTTCCCTAATGATTTTTGCAAGTGAACTCGAAGACATGCTTCACCAAATTCTTTTGACGTAAACGTGTTTATCCCAGATCTTGTCTGGTTAGTGAAATAATTCCTCTGGATCAGCAGGACGGATTAATTTGGGGAAAACAAAGTTATAAAATCTGATTAGAAACTCTGTTATTATAGCTTATCTGACACTTTCAAGTCAAAATAAACAAGGATTTTCACTTATTATCAGTTACCATCACTGCCGAGCATTCAGCACGTCTTCTTATAAAACAGTAGAGATCCACAATGATCCATGTATTTTTACAGGCTTCTAAGAGGGGACAAGCTATAATCCAAGGGGGTATCTGAGATACCAGGATTGAAACCAGTATTGCCATATAGAACAAATAGTTCCCGTACTTTAGAAGCTTCACTTAACATTTTATACTGATAGCATTTGAAAGCTGTTTTCAAATATTAATGATAAACACTAGAGTTTACAGTTATCTGCTGGCCTTCAAACCAAAGGCAGGATTCAATTTTTCACTAGCAGCCCAATAGGGAATCCTAATTAATCTCTTACTCCATACTTGAAAGTGCCCAATTATCTTTCTCTCCTGTTGTTACCATCCTACTCTGCTTATTCTATTTCTTAATACTGTGAATTTTACTGCTTCCTCACGTTATTTCATCTTTTGTTCTTCCAGTGACTTGCTCCTTCATTTATCGAGATAATGTTTATTTTTCTATATACGACAAAATAATTTGATATTCCCTCATCCACTTTTCCCTCATTTCTTCCAATTTTATTATTAGAAATAGCACAATGATTTCAAATTTTTTTTTCTCCAAATAAGACTGTAGCAGTCACTCCACTGAAAATGTCACCCAGAACAATTCATAACCAGGGAAGTGATACAGTACTTACTGAAATGTGTTAAGCAAAAGATAATGTCGTGTGTTACTTACAGTTAATGTTTGATATTCAGGAAAGGCAGTCCTAAATATTCCTTTTTCAACACTTCAAAATTATTTCTGCAATATGCTCACTGGTTTTTTCACTTTCTGGATGTAAACTGATAACCTGACTATTTGATCCTATCAAGGAGGAAGTAGGGAAGAGAATGTCTGTTGGAGAGGTAGCAGTGATACAGGTAATAAATGCTGAAATCATCATTCCTTTATTATGTTCCTTTCAGATTATAAGAGAAGGAAAGCTTTTGATTCAAAGAACCAATTCTTCTAGCTCATAAAGCATTATCTACAGACTTCCAGCTTTCCTATGCACTTTACATTCCCTTTCCTCTTAAGCCAACACAAAACCCACCAGCAAACACTGTGAAAAAGGCAGAACTATTACATCACTACATTCTACCGAGTTGTTATTTGCCTAATTTCAAGCAGCACTATGCCACCTGAAAATAAGTACCTGAGAGAAGGCTGATTGCAAAAGAACTACAAATTTTAGAGTGGGGCTGCAATACATTTTAGAAATTTCTTCCGTGAGGAAGCACAGAATTATTACTGTATCGTACATGAAAATTACAATAAATCTGTGATGCTCACATTACAGTGACTTGGATTTTATTAGTCAACTAAAAAAAACCTTTTGCACAGAGTTAACAGTGGAATTAACAGCTCATAGCAAACAAAACTAAAAAAAAATAAACATTGAACTTAATTATTGCATCTTACTTAATTCCCTTAAATTTAATGTCTCCTGAGAATGTCTGTAAACTTCACCACATTCAGGTGCAGAGGAGGTCTAGATAGCCCGAGGGACTGGCAATAGTCTATGCATTCTTTCTGCCTTTTAGCTTTTTGCAGAGTCCCTATCACTTTGAAGTCTATACTACTTTCCACCTTAAGGTTATGAGCCCGAACCTTACCTGCTGAATGAAAGCGATGGTCATTTGCAGGGCTGTATGAGTGAGGTGGCCAGTGTGTTCTCATTCATGGTGAGCGAGAGAACACATCTCTAAACGTGTCCTAATGGAGCCAGAATGCCATTTAGGATATTGAGGATGTAACAAGCTCGTTGAATGATCTGGCCACAGTACGCCTCTCTCCTACTCCACCACATTTGTATTTGAATTTATACTCTCCTTAAGCAAATTCTGTCACTGGCACCAGGGGACTCTGATTTTAGTTGAGCTAGTAGCAATATTATTTAAAAAAGTTCACTTTAAAAGCCAGAAATCACAACAGAAAATTTAATGACCACCAAGCTGTAAAGAAGAACAGTGAGATACATCTCCTGGTTATGACAGACCAATCTGATCAGCCAGCAGAGGATTTCCTTTGTTACTGTTTTGTCTGAGACACCTTCCTCAGCAGTCTTGGTGTCATTTTTAAACAACATTTAGTAACTATTTCCTCCATGTATTCAAGCTGCAATTTGTCTTTTAATCGATGTGGGCATACTATATCTAGACAAATTAAGTAACCCAGTAATGATGTATAACTCTATGAGGAGGGATTAGTGTGCACTACTGAGTCAAATAGGCTTTGGAACAAAATGGGAAAGCCCAAAATAAGGGAAAAGAATACAGGGGCAACTGAATTAGAACAAAACAAAACACCAGACCAAAACCTCCCAACTAACCAACAACTGTATATTCCACTCTTTTAGGAAACAGGCAGATAACAACTTTATTCAACTTTCAATAATAATTATGTAGTAATAATAGTAGTACTTAACTTATATAGAAATGTACTCTTTTCCGCATGTTTTAGAACAGAAACTTTTCCCAAAAAGGAACAAATTTTAATGGTTTTTCCCAAATAACTAGCTGCTATTCCATCACAAGAAATCAGCAGGTTGCAAAAAAGAAAAGGACCAGTCGAATTTCAACTGGATGCCAGTAATTCACTGGATTTCAAAGCCATCAGTGCTGCTCCCACATTCCACAGGTTTTGCCTTTCTTCTCTTCAGATACTTGGGTATCTGCACCAGCTGTTTTCAGCGCGGTTCGTCAAAGAGAGCTCTCATCATAATCAAGTATAAATATAATGCAATGTACAGGTAGGTTATGCAAATGGATGTCCCATCTAAAGGCTGCCCTCAAACTGCTGGAACAAATATATCTATTTTTCTCTACACGGCAAAAAAGCTTACAAATTAATTCCTGAATATTCTCATCCTTTAAAAATAGTTGGCGGTACAAAAGACACCCATTAGCCTTAACTACTGCCCGTTTCACTTTGAATAGCCACAACTTCGCAGCTAGTTTAGGAAGAGAGAAAGCATTTGAGCTGGGACAAGGGCCGTGCTTGGGGGGCTTCCCTGCCCCCGCTTTCGGGGGGGAACAAAGGTCGGGGGGGCACTTCCTGCCCCTGCCATTGGTGTCTGCATGTGGGACCAATATGGGCAATGCAAAGTTTAAACAGTTGCAAATGGGGGAGGGAACATCGGGGCTTGTTTTACATATGTTTTTTTCCTGGCCGGGTTGAATTTAAAGTGAAGTGGCCGCATTGTTCGAGAGGCTCCTTGCCCCTACGCATTGACAGGAGCCGCTGTTTACACGGGCTTTTCATTCCTGCGCTGTTTGCTTATGGAAAATAAGGGGGAGTGACAGAAAAAGAAAGAGAGAGAAAGGGAGAAGGGAAGAGAGGGAGGCCCAGACCGCAGCGCAACCCAGGAACCTTGGCCCTGCCTGATCATTAACCCCGCTGGTGGAGGCGCCTGGCTCTGGATCCCCGGCTTGTCACTGGCATGTGAGCGGGCAGGGGCTGCGGGCGCTGCCGGCCCCCCACGGCCCCGCGGGCGGCTGTGCGTGCATTTCCTCGCCGACACACGCATACACACACCCCCGGAGCGCGCCTCTGCCCTGACTGCAGACATGAGACTCCAGCTGCTCCTTTGGATCGTGGTTGTGCTCCTGGCGAGCCTCCTCCCAGCCTACGGACAGCGGCCAGGTAGGCGATGCCTCAGCGTGATGCTTGTGCCGGGGCGGGAGCGTGGGGTTCGCGCCTGCCATGGGCACCTCCGGCGTGTTGGTCTGACCGTGTCCAACACGCGGTTTGTGACCTCCGGGGCGAGTTCGGAGCTGGCGCATCGATCTGCGCGCTTCATCGCTACTTTTAGCGGCAGCGGGAGAGGATGCTTCGCCTGTCCCAGGAGTCTGGCAACTTCGGGGAGGCGGGTGGGGGACGGGGATAAACATGTTCCCAATGTGGGCAACTGTTGCAGACTTGCTACCGGGAAGCCCCGGCGGCACGGGAGGGCACGGCCATGGGCACCGGTAGCTCCGGGGAGCGCCGGGGCCGGCCCGTCCCGGGGAGAGGCGCTGCCGGCGGCCTCCCTCACACCCCGCTTCCCTCCCTCCCTCTCTCTCTCCGCAGCCAACCTGGCCCTGCGCAGGAAGCTCCACCGGCACGGCTGCTCCCACCGGCGCTGCATGCCGCTCCACTCCAGGGTGCCCTTCCCCTGAGCCCCGGCGGAGCGCGGCCAGGTAACTCCGCGCGTGTGGGCCGGGCCCTGGGGGCCGCTCTGGACCGGGCGCGGCGCGCTCCCGGCAGTGAGCACCTTCGGGAATTCACACCTGCCTTTGGAGCAGTGCGCGAGGCGCGACTGCACCCGGGCTCCCCTCGTTTGGTTTGGAAAAGGGGCTTTGGAGCTGCGCACTGCGGGGCGGTCGCTGCCCCGGGGCTGGGGCGCGGGTCCCGCCGGCCTCTGTCGCCTTCTCTCCCTTCCAGGCCACCCCCCACCCCCGCCAAATGCCTTCGTGAGGCGGTGAGAAACAACCGAGCCCGCTAAACGGGTCGAACGCTGCCCTCCGAGGCTGTTGGCAAAGCTGCGGGGCAAAGAGTGTCACTAGTGTAAAGGCTGGACACAGCGGCACTAGCAGGGGATGCTCCGGGGCTGCGAGCGCTGACACTTCCCTCGCGTTGGATACAGGGCGAAGTCACCTCACTCTGTCCGTCAGTAACATGAAGGTAGTAGCATTCACCCACTTCAAAGGGAACTGTAATTCTAAATCATTGTCAGCCAAAGACTTTCAGCTCCTTGGATGAAAGGCTATACAAGTGCAAAACATGAATGCTTTATAGCTGATGAGGGCATATACATTCAAATACTAAGTGACTGCAGAAGCACACAGGTAGCATATGCTAATAGGGTAGGCATCAAAAGGAAACCAGGCGCTCTCTGCAATTTAAGAATGAATAAAACATGGAGTCAGTAGTTTTGCATCTTTTAAACGCATTGTATATTAAAATAATGCTGTAGCCCCAGGCATGACAGCATCCTAAATAAATGGTGGCAGAATCTGCACTCTGTGGAGCCAAGACGTTTGGATTTACTAAGTGGTTAACAGTGAAAAGGAGACTAAAGTCAAACTTTTAACAGCCCTATACCAAGAATCTTGTCAATGCACAAACTGCCTGGGTGAAAAGAGCCTACACCACTCCCAAAACAGCCATGCAAAAGGGTACCGTTCCACTGTATGGTGCTGGCCTACAAACACGTGGAATGTGCATATGGGATGGTAAACTGGCAAGTTTGTGAGGTTGAAAAAAAAGATTGTCATATCCTAAATTTAATCTCAGATAGGCTGCACACTGAGTGGCAGAATTGAGAGGCAAGTAAAAAGAAGGACATGCCAGAAGGATGCTTTACTACTGAAAGCCATGTCTTCTCACTGCTACATTTAAACAAGAGACAGATTAAATGATATTCCATCATCAGTTGAAGCATAAACCTTAAAAGATAAGTAATTTGATCAATTCATTCAGCAGGCAGAGACTCAATGGACAGAGGGACAGAGGAATTTAGGCCCAGTGACTTCTTGAATCAATTCTGAATTATTTGCTTCAGTTCCTACGAAGAGTAAATATAACTCCCTTTCCTCCCATTCATCATCCACATCTGGAGATTGTTTGTGCAGAAAGTATCTACATTTTCTGTAATGCGCTCTGAAGCCTCATATAATGAATGCACTTTGCTCGAGACTGTAGTAGCTGCATTATACATGTTACACTGGAATTCCTTTTCCCACAGAATATCAAGATAAAAAGTATTTTCAGTGTTATCTCCTTTTCCTTGGGGAGCCGATTTCTTGTAACAAAAGTCAATGACCAAACAAAACGGTGTACTTACTAATTCATAATACATTTTGTCGACATTTAGCTAAAGATCCTTCTGCTTTATAAAGCTGTTTAGAACTCAGCAAACCTCGACTAGGGTGTAAGGGGAGACAGGCACCTGAACTAACTCTCTTAACTTCAGTCATTGTGGGTGCTATCCTTTATCTTAAGTAGGATTTACCACCTACGTTTACATTCCCTTCCAGTTTTAGTCCAAATTCAGCAAATATTTACATGCCTGGGTAACTTGACTCACATGAGTAATCTTATTGATCTCAGTGGAGTTGTACATATGGATAAAGCTATTTGCAGATGCCAACAGGATGCACCCTTAAGCCTGAATTTCAACTAGTGGTTGGAAACTAAAGTGAGCATAGCAGCCTCTCACAACATTTGAAATGAGGAGAGATTGAATTTGGTTTTTCATCAGTTCCATACGCAAAACACGGGACAAAAAAAAAAGGGCAGCCTTCTTGCTTCTGTCTCTTTTTTCTCAAACTTTGTAGCTGAAATTTCCAAATTAAGAAACATTACTCCAAATTTCATCCATGTGTTTCATAAATAATATATTCTGTTTTGTATGAGAGTAATTTAGACTACTAAACCTCTCATTAATATTTCTCTCCTTTTCTTATTTTTTCCCCCAGCAACTTCAGACTGGACTTTTCAGTGTTTCAAAGGAGCAACAGTTTAACTGCTAAGAGAAGTTTGTCAAAAGTCCAGATCAACAACAGCTGACCTGACAGCCACCACAGTCCCATCTTCAGCAGTCCTGTCTGTCACATTCTACTGGGCCTGGACTAAAGGCCCCTGTCTCACACCTTAGGAAGTGGTGGTGGGGGAAGGGTGGAGATGGGGGATGCACATGAACTTACCTGGTTGAATCATTCCCTGGAAATTATTTGGCTCTCACAATGAGCAGTGAAAGTTAAAGATCAAATCAAACATCAGGTACCTGAGCTGGATCTCCAGTGGCAGTAAGAAGGAAGGATCTGTCCAAGGGCACTCTTGATGGTATATAATGTTCAGACTGAGTGAAATCGGAAGTGCTGCTGACTACTCAGTCCAAGCTGTGTACAGGGCAGTGTTTAGGATGAAATAGTATCAGACTCCAGCATGGAATTGTGAAAGTCCATTTTTTTTGTTTATACTTTTATATATTAATAATATATACATATGCGTTTTGACATCTAACATTACATCTTTATGGAATTACCTTAATAACAACATAGAATGCATTACTGTAACAGTACCAAAGTCAGCACCACACTAGTGGTCCTACTGGCTTCATGTATAGTAAGAATAGTAAGAGTTTAAAATATAAGAAGGCAAAGAGAGTGCTATCCCTCATTCTATAGATAGAGAATTGAAGCACACAGAGATAAGAGATTAGCCAAGGGGTCATGCAAAACTGATAACTTAGATCTCTCAAGCCAGGCCTTAAGGTCAAGCCCATCCTCCCGTCTAATGAGCTGTTCTTGCAAAGCCTATCATTTGTTTTCTTAAACTGGGCTGCCAAACCAGACAGTTAAAACACACTTGAAAATTCAGTACTACAGAGCTATTTGCTTAATAGTAGTTTTCCTAAAATACCCGCTGCAGTATTATAAATAGAGCATAAAAATAGACCATTGAAAAGAAACCTTTGTTTGGTCAGCCCGAGTGTCGCGTAGCACTCTATTCCTGTGATTTAAATGAATGGGATATTTGAACATGGCACTACAATGAATGAGGACTTCAAACAGAAAACAGGCTGTTCTTTTTCAGCACTGGAGGTCAAGAATACATCGAGCTTTTAGTCTGAGTTTTGTTCTTAAAAATACATGCTTCACATCTGCCCTTTATGTCAGCAGAAATTACATACCTACATGTAAAGGAAAACGTGGTAGTCCTTGCATTAGCACAACTAAAACTAACCTGAAAATAAAACACACCCAGATTTTTAAGTCATTGCACTAAACTTGAAATGTCAGCATTTTTTGTAAAATATATAAAGATGATCAAAGATCAGAAGTGTCGTGGTTTAAATCCAGTATTACAGTTTTTTTCTTACAACATATAGTTTCTAATAAATGAAAGAACAGCAGTCAAAGAAACTGGATAGCTGAAACTTTCTAATCAGTGTCCATATGTAATCCCTTATCTCTAAGGGGTTGAAACCTTACTCAAATTCATACTGGCAGAGTTTAACAGGAGTTACAAATTTCTCTACATGAAAAAAAAAATCAAGTATAACATCAGGCCCGGTTTTGGAGTTGTGTAAAACCATCATAAAAAGATGGTCAAACTTGCCTAAACTAACAGACCTGCAGAAAAACCTTTGGAGTCTTGAAAAAAAAAGCAATTTTCCAAAGAGGCGTTCTACCACTTATATATATCTATATATATTTAATTATTTATTTAACTTGGCTTTGATATATATCCCTGGCTATCTCTCTTTAGAAGTACAGGTAAAGAGTGTGGGAAACCAAGAACAGTGAAGAGTAGCTATTTAACAGTTATATCTTATTAATGAGTATATGGATCTATTGTGGCACTGGATATTTTATATAACCATAATTATTCAATTAACTTTGATAAATTCATAAGAAAAACATAATGTATCTATCAGAAAGCTATATATGCATGTTCCTTCACAGAAGTAAAAACAAAGCAGCACCCTAGGACGTTGTCAGTCTACAAAATTATTCTAAACACTTATTCTTTAAAGACATGCTGATACCATAACATATGCTTTGAAAAAGGCATTGATTGTGAACTTTGATAGATATGTTTATCAACTAGCTGGTTGATTGTATATTTTGTAAAAAGATAGTATGCATTTCAAATAATATCTCATTTGAAATAAACTTTGTACACTCCTCAAAGTCTGTATTCTTCAGCTGTCAAAGGCAACGCATCTAAAGAAAATCGAGACCTTGCCTATTTTCCCTGTGGATTCATAGAGAATCAGTGTGTAAAAATTTTTTACTCAATTTCTGACACAAATAAATTATAGTTAATCATGGAAAATTTTTTCTGACATTTTCCGTCTTGCTAAAAAAAAATTCTGATTAAAGTCAGATTTGCATTTGACTCTGTTGAAACTGTCTGTTTTCATTCGACATGCATAACATAAGGCTCGTGGCAGAAACAGCTTTGCATGATAGCAGTGTGATCACATCTATAAACACGAAGCATTTGGCCACGGTGCTACAGCAGCCAGACTGACGGAGCTCTCCCTGTGCATCTACGAGTGTACACTTGAAGGAAGCTTGCACAAGTACAAATTGCTGTCTACTCAAAGTCAGAACTGATGTTTGCACGGATGCAATTCTAACAAGACTTGATCCCAAGACAGATTAAGACCTCAAATTCTAAAAGGCAAAACGTGGGTTTCTAGAACTTTGAATTAACTCTTCGTCTTGTATGTAGCTGTGATATGGGAAAAATGAAAATTTAATTTGAAAGTACATTTCATTAAGTCCTGTAACGGCAGGTCAGCAGGAAACGGAGGTAAATGCAAGGCTTTGGTGAGAAACAGCAGTTTAGCATGTTCCCAAAGGATAATAAACAATTCACTCTTCCCTTTCCAGTATGGAAAAAAGGAAATTATAAGAGAATAAAGACTGGAAATATTTCCCTTACGCCACATACATATGCTATAAATATCTCAGTGTCTACACAAAGCCAAATTTTGCTCAGGGTCACATAAGATTTGTATTGACATCAATCAGGAGAAACATTAGTATGGCAAATAAGTTTCAAATGTTCGACTATCATCAGACAAGTACAATTAGCCTACTAATCTCTCACTACTCCAGTGGCCTTTCTCTTTCTTGCTAGTGATCAGCTGCAAAATATTTGGGGAAACACTTCAACAGCACAAAGAGGGCAACGAGGCTTTTAGTCAGAAAGAATGCCCAGAAGTCTAACTCATTCCAAGGCTGAAGGTGCTTTTCCATGTCTCTTGAGTTACCTGTTCAGACTGTTGTCTGCCCGAGTCTCTGGTCCTTGTTGCAACCTTGTTTTGTAGATTAAGAATGATTTCCAGTAGAGCAAGCCTGCTTAACTCCATGTTAGTGTAGAACCTTAAAGCAGGAAGATCCTGTTAAAATCTTTTACAATCAGTGATTTCCCCTGTGAAGTGAAACACTAAAGTGTTTACACAGAATATCCACTCTGGGCAATTCAGAAAGACAAACCAGAAAAACCGACTGAGAGTTTTCCCTCCTGTAAGATGTACATTCACAAGAGATCATCACATCTTTTCTTTCATGTGTACAGAATATTTAGCACAGTTCAGCATTTCATCTAAAAATTATTAAAACCTCACAATGTGAACATTTTTCAGGCAACCGCAAATATATTCCTTAGGTGGTACGAAATACTTCTTTTCTCAGACCTAAAAAACATATATATTGGTTTTCTACAGAAATAAAAATTATTGGGGTAGCACTGAATCATAAAAAAGAGGATAAAATAACAGAATACATGATTTTAATTTTTATTTTAAGGTACGGTTGTAACATATATTAGGAAACATTCCTTCATTTTCATTATCTTCTTGCTGCCCCAGCTGTAATCCAGTAGATTTTACCAAGACCTGCAAATATCGATTCATTTCAGCAGCTGTAGTTACACAAAGAGCATCACTTCAGCTGCTCAGAGTCACAGGTTTGCCACACCTCACCCGAGCAGGGCTGTGTTGGTGGTTAGCAAAGCACTGCTTTGCAGCAGAGCGCGTGCAAACCCCTGTGCTCACAAAGCAGTACTTTTTTTCCCCCCTGAAACTTGGACCCAATGCTCCAGGGCTTACTGCGTGCACAGCACTCCATGGATTTTACTTCAGGCAGTACAGTCCAGCCCAGGAGCAGGTGCTGACACTGCAGGGACAGGCACCCAGGCTGCAACACTGGGGCTGGACGGCGCTGGCCACCCCAGCACCCGACCTTGCAGCAGCAGAGAGGTGTCCGAGAAGCAGGATGCAGCAGAACCAGAACAATCAGGACTCAGTGTTCAATTTAGCCCTGTGGCCTGTCAGACACAGCAAGGTCACAGCTGAGCCTCATCTCCCTTGCACGGCAGCAGCCATTCACCCCTTCCACGTGGCATTGCAAGCAGCTGATTGCACAGAGCCTCCCTGAGCAGCTCTGCAGCACCAGGGCAGGGTGGGGGCCAGGGGGAAGCAGGTGCCCAGGCCCACAGCACCCAGCACTGCCACGCCATGCACCGGGGTAGGCAGCACAGGGCAACCTGGGGGCCAGGGAGTATTTCTGCCTCCAAACAGGGCCAAGGCCAGTGTTGGCCCATCTGGTGCAGACAAGGGGCTTGGGGCTGCCACACACACCAGCAGCTCCTACTTGACAATTCTCTGTAGCTCCACCATGGGCAGAGGTTGAAGTGTTCAGGGTGAGTAGCAAAGATTACCAGCCTCTGGTTGGAGCCCATACAAACGTGAAAAGTCTCCACCCTGTCCAAAGAAAAAGCTTAAAGATACTAAGAAAACAAGATAGTGTTGGGAGTATGATAAAGATATAAAACTGGGGCAAGGGGTGGGTGGTTGTTAAAAGTTATCATTTGTTATCACTTGTGTACTTAGGAAAGGTAACATTTTAAGGGCAGAAGATGTACACGTGTGCACACAGCAAGCCACACTTGCTTTTCTTTCCAGCTACTATGTTCCACAGAAGTCAACACTACTGATTAATCCAAGGTTTACCTTGAGCAGTCAGAGAGCAGAGGAGAGGAGGAAGGTTTGAGCAATGACCTCAAAACAAAGGAAAGCTGTTCTGCTCCACTATGCAGCCTACTTCCCTGTGTTGGAAAGAAACACAAGTGGTAGGGGAAGTCTGAAGCATGATGGAAAAAAACTTTACCCAAAAAGGGGAATAAAACAAAACTCAAAGCTACAAAACAAGTGCACAGCTATCTTGGTTTGGCTAGTTTTTGCTAGTTTTAAGTGCCAACACTGCTGTGAGAACTTCAGCACAACAGAAAAATCTGCACAGATTGCCTGTTGGAACCAGATGTACATGAGCTTAGAAATAACAGAATTCACACTCTTCCTTGGTAGCATTTATTGTGCATGAACTTCACAGTCACATTTCACTGCTTTTCATAGAAATTATATAAATTGACATATACAACCACATCAAAACCTGAGATCTAAAAACAAATAACTTTATTCCTTACATGTATACTATAAAATTCTGGCTGCATTTTCAAGAAACAACAGTTAAGGAGAACAGTCTAGTGTTGGATAGCAGCAAAACCTCCAATATTTATTGTTTTCCTTTGAATGAGACAACCCCCATATTTGTTGCACACTAAACAGTCTAGTTACTTTTAAAGTTGTGCCCTAACACCAAAGTAGGAGGGATGAATAATTTTCCTTTGCTATATTCAACTACAAGACCACTCCTCTTGAGAGTCTTCTTCCCAGTTTTGATTAGTGATTACCCTATCCCCACAGAGGTATTGGCTTCTAAAATAATTCTTTGTCTACACTGGTAGACAAAACAGTACCCAGAACAAAATGTTTCTTTCACCAGCCTTAATACACCATAAATTAAAAACAAGAATTCTTGTTTCTTCAACTTCTAAAAGACCTTTCTGTCTTCTGCTGTTTTCCACTTCCCCACATACACCATTTCAGCTTTTGAATCAAGATGCTGATGTTTTTTGAAGGGCCAAAGTAAAGTGCAAGTATGTAACAAGCATTTTTGACAGCATCTTTAAAAGCATTCAACACAAGTTGGTTACTAGATCAATGGAAAAGCTTACGCTCAAGTGTTTTTGCATTGTTAGTTCAGTTGGCAGAGTAGGAATCTTGTTACTAGCTAACACAAACTCCTAGTAATGGGATAGTCATCAGCCCTGAGGATCCCTCTTAAGAGTTTTAAAGCCAGAATTCTGAACAATTGCTTATCATAGTATGGTTTTGTACCACAAACTTATATGTGAGATTTGCAGTTTTAGGGCACCCACCACTTTTTTACAATCCTAAATTGGATGACAAATTTCTCCACTTTATTGACAAAGGAGAAAAGGAGACTCATCTAGAAAAGAAGTACCTGTATTGGATGACTGAAGTACACCACCTCTACCCCTGGAAGTAAAGAGAATCAGTGATAGAACACATCTAGTCTCAGCTTCAGCAATAGAAACTGGAAATACATCCCTTAGCAAGTCAGACTTTTCTAGACAACAAATTTGTATTCCAGAAATATAAAATACTTTGGTAGCCTGAAGCTTAAAGGTTACACAGCAGTACAAAATAATAGCAACAACTGGGCAAAGTTAAACCATTAACTGAAGTCCAACTTCAACTTATGAGGAATTAAAAATCCTTGAAGCTGCAGAACTTTTTTCCAGAACTGATGATTTGAAGAGAGCCAGAGTGTCCAGGTGTAACAGGTTTACAGTGTATGCAGAGCTTATCGTTCCAGCTGAACTTCTATTTCAAAACATGAAAGATGACTGAAGAAGAGTCACATCTGTACAAATCAGTCTGGATATTACACCACTTCATGTTCCCCTCCAGAGCTCCGGCAGCAGTTCTGAATGCTGTTAAGTTTTGATTTGCTGAGATGTTAATGCCAACAGTCTCTTGCTGAGCAGTGCATTGTGTCGCTGAAGATACTCTATTACATCTCCTTGCTTCTCAACTATTTCTTCTAAACTGGAATTTTCCCTTGAAGTAACAGAAGTAAATATGGGTTTCAGTAAGTGACAACAGTCTTCTAATATGTGAAATGTCAGAGCTAATTAACACGTACTTAAACAGTTGTTGCCTTTAGTTTCACTTTTGCTGAGATCAACTAATTTTTGAGGGAAGAGGCAATCTACAACACCTTTATGTTTAACTCTATTTTGCATGAGAAGGCAGGAAGAAAAAGTTTAGCTGAACTTCACGCCATGTATACACAACTGAGTTACATATTTCCTGCTAGACAGTTACACAGTGAGGATCTTACTGTTTAACAAACCAAGACAGACAACGTGCTAGAGTTGCAGCAAGAGCCATGGAACCTTTCCCACACATATTAGGAAGTTTGTTTTGAGCAGGCATAGTATTGTTGTTCAGCTGTGGGAGATCAGAAGATGTTTAAGACAGAAATCTCTTGATATAATATACAGTAGCATACATTATATGCTACTATATACAGCAATATCTGTCACATATCATGACAGCATCAGTACCAAAAAGTTGTGCTATTTCAGATCTGCAACCTCGTGTGCAACTACCCTCCCCCTTAAAATGCATCCAGCTTTCAGATATCCCTCATTTTAACTCTGATAGTAACACGGCAACATTTAAATAAAGCCCAGTTAATTGAGAAAAAAAAAATCTGTAAAAGTACAGAATTTTGTCAAATCTAATTAGGAAATTTTAAGATACAGCAAGATGAAATATCAGTGCCTGAGTGTAGTCTACTCTTTCCTTACATATTATTTCTTCTCAGCTGACTTGGGAATCTGCCCTCTTAGTATACTTGTGAGCATCTTAGAGCTGAGAAAGTTGTTCCTCAGCCTTACAGCTTTTTGTGGAGGAACACTGCCCATTTCATAGTTCTTAGAAAGCGCTGAGAAGGATATTGAGTGGAAGAAAGCTTAGGTCCAATTAAAAGCCTACTGTAGCTAAACTGGGAAAAGTAAAGAACACAAGTTTTGTAAACAGAAAACTTGCAACCTTAACCAGTAATGTGCACTGCCAACTTAAGGCTCCTGATCAGTAGCTTAGGTTGCAGAGGTCATGATATTCAAAAAACATTCTTATAACAAGGTCAACTGAAGGGCTGACAGGATTCACTTTTCAATAGACGTTAACTCTCAAGGGAAAGAGAGTCAGAGTTGTATAGAGCTAAATTAAAATAATGGTTTTGCAATAAGTTCTCACAGGAAGTTTGCACTCTTTAATCAAAAATAAGCAGAGTCTTTTCCTCAGCTGGTCATTGTTGCAAACACATTCCCTGGGCATTTGAGAATTTCTCAGGGGAGAGGATGAATGAGAAAGAAATGAGGTCCACCATGCAATCACCATGGCTTTTATATCAAAATGGAAGTCAGGCATGGTATCAAAATTCAAGACAACTCTAAATCCTTCCTGTATCCTGGACATCTACTTCCAATTTCCATAAAAGCATGTGCATGCTGCATTTGTGACATCAGGGGAAGTCCCAAAGTATTAGTCATATCTCATTAGTCAGCCTTTCATGAAGGCAGCACATATAGAAGCAAGTCATAGTATATTAGAAAATCTCTAATTAAATTCTTATACAGAAATCCACGTTACTTTCAATTACTAGTTTTTGTTAAGTCATACCAGACTGATTTCAGCAACTGGAAAATGTTTGAGCAGTTGGAAAGTACACAAAGAACAAACAAAAAATAAGTCTCGGTGCCTGGGATAGTTTCAGTTACTGTTGGACAGCTTCTACGTCTCACTGAGACCTTCCTTACTCCTTAAGTGCCCTCCACACCTTAAAGTTCCTTCCCAAACTCAAAATGCATTCCAAATCCACTGCTAGAATCTCATGTCCAACTGCTGGCACAGAACTGAGCTACAAAGTTTTCTTCTTTGTCTATCAACTGCCCACAATATATTTCCTTCCCTGAAAAAGCTGACTGAAGCAGATAAGCTCCTGTAGGCCTACTTTTAAGTAACAGCGTAAGACAACAGTATCTTCCCTCAAACCTCATATAAAATTAACTAAACCAGATTAAGCACAGTTATTTATATTAAAGATTCACATAACCAGCCATAAATGGTCAAATCATCTCCATCCTTATGTTTGAGGATTTCTGTATCATAGTAAATTGTCATTTACTATGTGCTTTCTAGCACAAGACTGCTGCATCTCATCTGTGCATCTAAAATGGGAGGCTTATGCATAGTTCCTTCAGAACTGTTATTCCCACCTCTGGTTTAGATGACAGGTTTAAGATTACATGGAAGTCTACAGGAAATCATGCAATTACATTAGTGTTACCTACATACCATGGCTGAACACGGCACAAAAGGAATACAGAATTCTTACCTGAATCCAACTTCTGAGGTAATGTGACTAGGGTAGGCATACATCTTTTCTTCTTCAATTATGTCAGGTCTTGGCTTGGCACGATTGAAGTTGCTTATTTTCACTGCAAGAAAGCTTTATAAATTAGTTGGAAATATAAAAAAAAAAAAAGCTTTCACACCAAAGTCTAAGTTATAAAAACCTGTAACAGATGATCCTAAGATTACATTAGGATAGGAGATGGAAAGACAATAAAGTAATCTGAGGAATGGGAAAGAGGGAAAGCAAAAAGCAAAATCTATTTCTACTCATTTCTGGAATTGCTTTGATTATAAGTCAGTGATAGTTTGGCAAGCTGATTTATTCATTGGTTTGCTTCTTTTATTCCCCTCAGTCCTGCTGCTTAGAAGACCTGAATGGGGAAGCTTGAACGTGCTGCTTAACATCTGCAAAGTTTAATCTGCCACCTAAGAGACGGTGAAACCTTAGTTGCCTTTTACAGGGTACCAAAATTCAGACTCCAAATTCAGGCCATAAATTCATGCCATAAAAAAAATTTGTAACAAGTGTTGTACTGGTAGCTGGTTCAGAACTTCTAGCCTAAGCTCTTCAATAACTACTAGCTTACCTAGACTAGCTGCAATGCAGCAGCAGCTTGTTTGCCTGCTCAGACTAGGGCAGACTTGCTACAGAAAGCCATTGTGAACCTAGCAGTTCTTGGCTATCAAACCCAGAAGTCATTCCTGGGCACCTGTGAATGAAGTTTAAGGCTAAATTTAACAGATGTAGAATGGGGATGGGTGGGAAAAGTTGTAGGCACCCTCTGCATTACTTCAAAAAGGAAGCTGAAAATATTTAAAGCCATTCAATGTCAGATCCCGATTCAGACAAAATATCAAAATATCCAGAGTATGCATTCGGGACTCTGCAGTGAGGGCTGCTTGTGAAACGATACATCTAATGCCACGAAAAACATTACAGTCCAGCTCTGTGAGAAATCCACACCACTGCAGCAGAGGAGGACTGTCCTTACAACTCAGTACTATGACGGGGTTTATTACAGGCCACCCTGCTAAAACAATGCTAAGACCCTCCAGAGGTTAACTACAAGTTAGGCTCAAAGGTTAGTTATTTCTATGATGGTATTTCTCTACAAATAAAACCACAAAGGAATGGATGTGGAATTCTCAACATGTGTTGTTTGTGGGAATGTTGGTCTTTTATTCAAGTGATATTAGAAGTATGTGAGAAAGTAATTAAATACATATATTTAGTAAATCTTTTAAAGCTTTACTCCCTATCCTAGCAGTAAAAAACTTAGAATAGTAAGCTGACATTTAGAGCTGTCTGTATCATACTTCATTCCATGCACTTTTACCTCACTTGAACGATTTATATATGTCAAGTCTATTATAGGTCAATCACAGCAATTCCTTGTAGATTTCTGAGTCTCTGCCTCTGCATCCTACAGCTATATACACACACTGCTGCATGGAGAAGGCAGTAGTCCTTCACAGGACATTGGCTATCATGCAATTCATAAACAGCTCCAACAAGCAAGACGAAGTATCTTGAATTACAATCAGGTATTACTGATTTGTGAAACAGAAATATTTAACAGAAAGTAAGTCAGGTACATGAACCTTGTACAGATAAGCATTTATGTCTCATTCTAATAGTTAAATAATTATTTCACTGCGAAGAAACAATGTGTGAACTGGTGCTGCCTTCCCTCTGAAATTTAGGAGTAACATGCTAATACAAAAAAGGGTGGGTCAGTAGTTTTTAAGGTAAATTTACAATGGGTCTCCCCATTGTTGCTCAGCTGATACTATCTTAGCAGTATCTGCTAAGTGCTTGCCTTGAAGAGGGGAATTCTAAACCTCGGCAGAGGGCTGCCTTTAAAACTATCCCATTAAAGAAGCTTCATGCTTCCATCCAGTCATATACTCTCTGTATATGAGAGAAAAAACCATCTGAATGTCATTATTACTACAGATTCTCAGGGTATTTTCAAAACTGGCCAAATACATTTGTTTTGCCTCAGTACAGCCTTAATTTGGTATCAAAACATTGAAAAACCTTAAAACCTACCACTACAGACTATACAGACATGCAAGCAGTCTCTCAGCTTACCTCAACAAGCATTGGGATGGAAAATAAGAAAACAGACTACACTACCCACTGGAAAAAGCAACCTAGGGTGGCTGGAGGTCTTCCTCATCTTGCAGCAAGTATAAAGTCACATAAAAATTAACCCTAGGTTTGTACACCAAGCTTTAGAGAATGAATTTTACCTCGATTTGGGGCTGCTCGGGAGATAAGGTAGCTGTTGCTAAAAGACATTGCCTTACTCCTCCCTAGCAATGCTACTCTTCCCCTTAGTTCCAGGATTCACTGGACCCTTCTTCAAGCCTCTTTTAGCTGGAAAGCACAACACTGCACCTCACAACTTTCTTGTATACACTGGTTAAAGAATTTGAAGGTCACAGGAATTGGCACAGTACAAGTCAGGAAACAATACACTTTTGGTGACAAATAAGCAGAAAAACAGTTTGAGAGTTCTTACAGAAGTACAGGCTCAGACCTTACTACCGTCAAGGTCATCTTTCTTGCACTTCTCCTTTTTGGTCAAGGTAAGAGACACACAATGTAGCTCTTTGAGCTCCAGCAGGCCTCAGGGCTAGAAATAGCATTTCTCTGGGATTCCTGACATTCTATTAAAGTTTTACAATTTATCTCTTATTTCCTGAGTTTCCCAGGAAAGTAAGTATGCGTATGCAAAGAAGGGATGATCTCCAGCATTCTTGGAATAGTTTTCTAGGACTGCCATGATTGCATTCCCTCATCACTGCCTTTATTCTTCCAGAGGACAGTCAGTCTACTTGAGCCATGCTGGGCCATTCAGGGGAAAGCCTGACAAGCCCGCAGCATTCAGGCCTCTGCACACTTGTAAGACAAGGACATAGTTTAGGGCTGAGACCTTATTTCTCGGTGCATTTTTGATGCTGTTGCAGGAGAGTCAAGAACAGATTTTATTTCCTAGATGAACAAGCTACTTGGCAGTATTTCTTTGTGTGCTATTGCATTACTATGAACACACCAAAGTTTTATTTTAAGCATCTATTTATCAACATTTTAGATTTGCAAAGTTTAAAGGCAAGTGTTTTATCAAGTCTTCATAAGTTACACCAAACCTAAAGCAGATGACCTTACAAACCAGCAGTGACAGCACAAAGCAAAGCCTCAGTTTTATAAAGCAGTGTCTTGTTTTAATATAATCACAGCTTCCAAAACTCATGCCTCTTTTAAATATGCATTAGAAGGAATCTTCCATTTGAGTGTCAAAGAGAAACTGAAGCCTTTGGGGTGGGACCAGGGAAAGAGGAAGAGGCTGGATAAGGCACAATCACACGATCAGGTATGCAAACCCCACATGTAAATCCCAGAGGCAGTTCTGACTAAGCCAGCCAGCTCTTACAGCTTCACAGCTTGTGGTGCATGCATTTGAGAAACACTGATAAACAGACAAACCTGTTCACAGCACACTTTTTGAAATAATTAGGCATTTACTGCCACTTCACTGGTGGCAATAACAGCTTTGAGATAACATGGAGACTTCATTTAGCAGCCCTTGGAAGCAAATCAAGCCTGACAACCTTTCCCAATTTGTTTTGGATTTGTCTTAGTTCTTCTTCTACAAGCACAGAATCGTTCTGTATTTATAATGGCAGTTAAATGCCTTGGGGCACCCCAAGTGAACTACTGTGAGGGCAAACAAAACAGTTGTGTACCAACTATAATGAATATCACACAAGAAGGCAAAGCTTGCCTCTCTCACCTGTGTAAATCACTAAGCATGTCAGGGAACTAATCATCTCCAGGCTCAGGACTCCCAGGATAAGATACAGGTACACCTTACTGCGATCAGGAAAGGAATGCTGCACTGACAGAATCAAGAGCAGGGCTGTATTACCTAGAAAACAAATGTTATATTTTACAGATTTGCTCATTTTATTAGCAATTGAAAATAAATTAATACTTTCTCATCCCCAGTATCTGCATTAGGCTGCAACATTTCAGTAATGCTTTTCCATTTCGTACCACACTTGCCCCTTCAGCTAATTTCCTTAACATGCAAGCTTACTCCTGCTGGTAGCTTATGACTGTAATGGTAGACAATTATGAGTTTTCTTACAGATTCTTCTGACTTAAGAGTCGAAGAAACACACTAGAAATACCTAAAATAGGTACAGGGGCTTAAACAATTTCTGGCTTTTTTGATGCTATCCATCTTACCCATTCTTTCAATTCCTAAGAGATCACATCAGTCAGCTGAAAATGAGGGAGTATTTTCCTTCAAGTAGTGGATTTAAAATATATTTAAATGAGGCTAAAAGAGCAAAAAAACTGAAACATCTTCCTTTCAAAGCCTACTTGCATAGGCTTCCACTTGCCCAGCTATCATCTTAATACTTGAACATTACTAAAAGTTTAATTGAAATGAGTACAATTAGTCAAGGAGAAAAAATACTGAGTTGCAGACCTAAAAAGCATTTTTAATTCTTTACACACCCTCTTTTCTGATACCGAGCGTGAAGTGTTCTCTTCCTTCCTGTAAAAATGTTGTAACCGGTGTCTGGATAAAGAACTAAATTTATAAAAACCATTAATGTAGCTAAGGAACTGTGCAGTTCTCTTTCCTACTGTGTCAGTCAAGTGAAGGAAGTGATATCAGCAGTCATTACCATGGCAGGAAGCTTGCAGTAATGGAAGAACTACCTTCTGAACAACAGATGATCAAAATCCTACAGCACACACCTGATTGCACCTGAACATTCACAAATGCCCAGAGTTTGTCCAGTAGGAGAGAAGTGGGCTCCATCTAAGACTGAAAGCAGGGCTAAGTATTGCAGAGTACACTGCAACAGGAAGAAATAGTCCTTTTACATCATTAACCCTCCTGGAGCCTGCTTTTGTCGCTGCACTCCAAACACTTCTACATCTTCAGAGCTCTATCTAGTGGCCAGAGCCTGAAGTGTTGCACATTTATCAAGCTGACTAGCTCTTTATATGAGGCAAAAATACTGTAAAAGCTATCACTCTGCCCTGTCCCACTGCTATTTGTGGGAAAAATCCCCTTAAGTTAGATGGATTTCAGATTTGGAAGTGATTTGTAGAAAAGCTTCACCAGTTAATTGCACCAACACTTTACAGCTAAACTTGCCAGGGATGTAACTTAAAAATATAGAGTTAAATCACTCCTATACGCCACCTTTTGTCCATACAAAGTAGAAAAAGGCAATCAGAAATAGAGCTGAATGTTACACAGAGCCCAATGAAGATCAGAAAATTGGTTATTTTCACTGAATTCAGTTGAGCAACAGGCAATTCGTCTGTTCCTATGTGAAATGCTGAGCTTGAAAAGAGAAGAGCAGCACCCTTCCGGGAAGGACTAGCAGCCTTACCACATATCCACCCAGGCAAATGAATATGCAATCAAGATCACTAGCAGTCACGGACCTTGCTGACTGAATACGTTATGGCTGAAGACTAAATGCTAATGACTAAATGTTTTACTCAACTTCACACTCATGAGCATTTTTGCACTACAAACAGTTCCTTACAACCTGCATCTGGCAGACAAGAAAGATCAGTCCAGGGGTTCATCTGACTAATATATAATTTGTACGTGCTCATAGGCAGGTTTTTAAAAGTTCATTATATATAATACACAATTATGTATAAACTGTTCAGTCTTTTATTGTGTCACAGTTTAAAACTTTAGACAGAAAAAACCCAAGTTCACTTAACCTGTGGCGTGTATCAGCAGTGGAAGCCTTTTTAGATGCCTTGTGGATCGGTATATGGAGAAGTAACCTCTTCCTCTGACTCTGCTGTGGTGGTGCTGGACATAGCGTTCAAAAAACACATGCAGAACCCACAGAACTACTTTTGCAATTATTATGACAGTCTGCACTTTAAGTGGGTGAGTGTAGTTTCCAGGGCACTTATCTTGGTTTGGATTGGGGTAAGAACAAAACATAGCTGCTAAAAATGCTAGAACAACAAAAGCAACCTGGAAGAGAAAGAAAGAGAAAAATCTTTAAAGTCAACATTTAGCTACATATATTAAAAAAACCTAAACCACAAAACTAGGATTATGTAGTTTATTCATTATGCATTAATTCTGAATTGATTTTATTAGAGTTGAGGTAACATATAAAACATCAGACACTTGCTACAACCACTATATGTCACTCTGGGAACATACAGATGACTGAAATTACTAAGAAGTAAGACTGACTTCCAGGAGGGCAACCAGTCTCCAGCAGAACACAGCTGCTAATTGTCACCCTTCCCAGAATTTCTACTAAATCAATTTCACTGTTCCTCCACTCTTCATAGTGAATTTATTTCATTTCTGGACCCTCCTTACTACGCCTTTTTACTTTAAGGAGAACCTGATATATGCTCCTACAAAAGAGAAATCACATCTTTTTAGACTCATTCAGTTATGCTTAATGCTGCTCTGTGGGACAGGCTCTTATCTTGTTGGTACAGTCTATGTTTCCTTAAATTGACATTTCCTAAGTGAAAATCAACCCTCTACTACAGCCATTGAAGATCATCTCCAGGTTGACATTAGAAAAGTGATTTATTAACACTGAGTAAGCATCTTTGCCAATTGGTAATCATTCTTTAGTATACTTACCATCAGATTTTTCCATTTTACCTTTTTACTTATGTCAGAATGACCAGAGAGATTGTCAGTCAGATTGCATTTACAGTCAGATTGTATATATACTTATCCTTTCAGACTACTGCCATTATGCCGTAACTGTTCCTGTCTTCTAGACTTCTCTCCAAGTTTTCAGCATCAGCAGTGAGCATCAGCAATCTTTTGGCCAATTAGAAAGCAAAGTTGTGGATGCATATTACCCGTGGTATATGTATACACACAGAGCTTTCTTAATATTTATAGAGTTTTGTCAGAGAAAATATTTTCTCTACTGTGTTCATTCAGTGAACAAGAATAATACTATACTTTCTCATCCTGGTTCATGCTACAGAACAGGAATATTTTTGAAACAGAACTGCAAAGAAAAACAACTCCCACCAACACAGAAGTAAATTGAGAGCTTCTATAGACAAAACATAAAAAAATCAATTTGCCTCAAGTCTGCAAATATCTAATAGTTCTAATACACTTATCTTAAAAAAAAAAGTGTCCGATGTTCTGCGTGTCATAACTGACATAAACAGCACATCAGAATTGAAGACAGAGGAAAGCACCCAACTGTCATTTGCTGCCTTTGTTTCCATACTTAGTTCTATGAATATTTAAGATCTCACCACCCCCTTTCCACCCTCTTGAACTTATATTTCCTATTTTTGTACTTCCTCAAGCAACACTCTTCACAGAAATTAACTTTTCAGAACCACTTAATTACTCTTGAGACAAACAGCCCTTAGCTTGCTCTGGCTGCGACCAGAGTTAGGTAATTGGGGAAGGAGCAAGAAAGGGGAATCATTTTCACACTATTGTCAATACCTAAAAGAGACATTACAGAGGACAGCTAGGATAGAAGGTGGAAGGAAAAAACCCCAAACCAAAATAGGAGTGTACTCCACACTATCCATAAGACCATTACTTCAAATACAAATTAAATACCATATTATCTTGACATAGGTTAAGTAGCTAAATTAAGTAGTTAAATAAGAGGAAAGTTTATCATTTGTTTAATCTGTTATTTTACCACCTCCTTTTCTTACAATGCTAAGAATAATTCAGCTATTTTATTTGATCTGTTTCCTGCTTGGTTTGCCATTTTACAATAGTGACACATTTAGTTCTACTCCTTCCAGGTGTCCAGGTGAATGCACTGGAGTACAGAAAACGGCTATATTAAACTGATGCAAGCAGGAATGACCTAGCATTGCATCTCTACTAAACTACTACAGCCGTGTATACAAGAGGAAACAGGAAGCTGTCATTTAGAGTGGTATTTATTAAATATGTTTTGTTTGCATTGTTGGGCAGTTCAATAACAGGTGTTTCACCCCCCACATATTTTTACACACAAGACATTATTCTTATGAAGAGTACTATTTAAGTTCAATTTTGTGTATGTGCACACACGCAGAGGATTAAGGAAAGACGGGATTAATATAATAAAGTATTTCTAGCCTGTACACTACACATTGCTCTCCAGCCTCCTGATGGGAAGCCTTCAGAAAAGCAAGGCATGGCAAAAGGAAAGGCACTCAAAAACCCAGTCCCACCACACTCCAGCATATCCTACCCATATTTTCCAGAATTGTATATAACTAGGCAGCTGCACCACAGCAGGTATTTTGCTACCTAACTCCATTTCTTGGCACAGGGAGGTGGAGAAGAAACATTCCAGGTTACATACAAATTGCTTTAGAGATGCATTACAGCTCTACTGCATAATACTATGATGGCTTAACTTCTCCAGGACATTTACCCCTTTGGCAGGCTGTGCATCAGAAGCTAACCTGGCCTCTCTCCACATTCCACAAGATTAATGCCCGTTTGCAGAAGCATAGGGGACAGAAATCCAATAAGCTTGTTTTCCCCATCCATCTTTTCAGTGAGAGAGACAGTGCCACTCCAGGTAGCAATTATAATGCTATTTTGCCAACAGAAAAAGATACTTCTCCATTCTGCTCCAAGGACCAACTAGTCACTGAAGCAGGTTCAGCAACAGCAGCGAGACTTAACCTGTGAAAATGTGTGTGGACAGATGCCACAGAAGTTTTCCCTCTTCACCTACCCACAGTTTTCTCCATTTGCAGGAGAGAGGAAAAGATGAGGGGAGAACTGGCAGCAGTTTCCTAGGATCTGGGTGACTGACATTTGGCTGCATCAGTTATGGCAGCAGATAGCAAAGCCCCAAGGCTTGGCAGAAAAATATTCACTTCTCTATTACCAATAGCAGACTTCAAGTGCCTTCGATAGTGGAAAGGCACAGAGTTCTTCTGGTAGGGGAAGGGAATAAAGCTGGATACATGCTTTCCATTGGGAATTTTGGTAGTCTATTCAGCAGAAGAGCAGAAATCTTTCTTAAGTCTCCTTGACAGCCAGAAGGGCATTTCTTGATACCACTACAAGGCCCACAAAACATCTACTCCTAAAAGTAGAAGGCGAAAGCATATTGAAAAACTTTATGCAGCTGCCTACAGAGAGACCTTGGAGGTTGGTATGTGCTTTTAAAGTCCTGGCAGAGAGCATGTTTTCAAGAGCACTGGGCACAATATTTTTTGTTTGAGATCAAATGAAGCTCTAAAATAGCTCGTGTCACTGGTATTACAGAATCACAGAACCTAGATTGGAAAAGACCCTTAAAATCACCAAGTCCACCATTTACTTAACATGACCAAGTCCACTGCTAACCCATGTCCCTAAGAGACATGAAAGTGCCATTTCAGTCAGATCTTAGGCTCAGGGCTCTTCGGCCTTTCTTCTTCATATCTGGTTGCCACACACTCACAAGCAATAACAAGCTTCTTCAGCTTATCAAGGACAAACTCACTACCAGGCAGGACTCTCTCCACTTCTGTCTACCACCCCCCATAAATGCCTAGATACTGTTCAGTATTTGTGCTTTTCGCTCTTAACCTACAGAAGTGAGAGCAGGAAGCAGCATTTGGATTAATTTCTTTCTCCCTCCACTACCACACGACACCCCCTAAACAAGTCCAGCTTTACTTGTTTAGTTACCTTCTTCTCTCTGAAACTACGTTTGCTCTCAGAAGGCATGGCATCAAAATTATCTCAGCCCTCTATAACTGGTATAGCACTTCTGTGGCAGTAATATTATTTCCAAAGTATGTTTCCAACAGCATAGAAGAAAAACTATTTAAAATGCTCTTCCTCCTAACAAGATGTGTCACAGCGCCAACAACCAGAATGAGAAGGCAGCAAGTACCTGATAGCATGTACGCTACCAAAATCTATTGGCAAAGGGGACCTCAGTGCTTTGGAAGAACAGTGTGTGCAATTGTCATGTCACCGGAATTCTGTCACACGAACAGCAAGGATTCAGAAGAGAGCAAGTTTTCTTCAGGAAACCATGCTTCTTAAACTTACATGTATTAGCAACAGGAAATTGGCAAGGAGAACTGCTGGGATAGCGTGAAATCTTGGCCTCAGCTGGGAATGCAATGTATGAGACGAAATGAGTGGTGCATCCAGTAGAGGATCATCTTCCAAACTCTGTGTTATTTCCAAGGAACCCTAGAACAGAAGGGGAGGGCAAACAATAGCAACAGGTAAGCTCTAAAAGTAAAGTACAAAGGTTTAGGAATTTTCTGTTAGCAAATCAAGCCTTGAGGGGGGAAAAAACCCCCACTAGGTTAATATCTTGAGACAAGCTCTTAAACTCTAGATAAACTCTCATCACATCTTTATGTGAGAACTCAGTCCCTTAGGAATCCAATACTAAACTACTTCCTAGTATCACACTGAGTCTTCAGGAACTTTAGTCTTTAAAATGCATTACAAGTATCTGAGCTTCAACCCTGAGAGATATCAGAAGCATTAGTATATTTATGGGAAAAAGTAGAAAAAGCGACAAAGTCTCTCTCACATACTTTATACAGGTACTGCAAAACTCTTTGTTGCTCTTACTTCTGTCCAACTACATTTGGAGGCAACAACAAAGCAGCACTGTAACAGTAACAGTTCTGAGTGTTTCAGCCTCTGATACTACTGACATGTCAAAACACCTCCAGCAGTAACTAGAACTGAACTCGGGAAAGAAAGAAGCAGCAGTTCACAGAGGGAAGAAGATGCTACCAAGTGCTGAGCAAGACATTCTCTGCCTACCCTAGAGAGAATGCAGCCCTTGTCATGTTGGAGCCAAGTATTAGGTCTTTGACTTCACATTCAGCTCAAATGTAGTATCTTTCACTAAGTAGAAGGTAAAACTAAGTATGGGTGGAGGGGAAAACCTTGGACAAGGAACTTGCCCCACAGCTCTGCATCCCTGCTCCTTTCAGGCCAGGACAAGGTCATTCAATACATATTAAGTGGAACATACACAGGCACTATGATGGCCAAAACTGCTACAGTTTCTCTCTTAGCGTCCTGTTACGTCCCTTGCCTCAGAAGATAAAGCAACTCAAGATTTCCACTCAAGTTTTGACAGCTCTTCTCCTTAGTGACACCAACCACAGCCCAGAACAACAAAACGAGGGCAGACCCCATCCCACTCCAGACTTCTGACTAGTCAGACATGTCGGGGTCTCCAGGCTTTGTTTTATAAACTGAGGACTTCTCTTTGCCATGACAGAAAGCAGCATAAGCCTCAAACAAATGAGGCACACCATCCTTCTAGACACCAGCACAGGAAGAGAGAAATTAGACCTAGGTTTATACTTCATGTCAATGAGGACAATGTAGATTGTCTCCCCAGTGTTATTTCACCTGCCTACAGTGAAGGAAGTAGTCATCAAGGGTTATTTCAGTCAACAACCAGTTTTATTTTAGAACCGTGAACACTACATCCGCCCTACCACAGAGGAGTGTGAACAGACCACCCTCAGCTATTTGATACCTTTTAATTAGCCCAGTTTTTGACTGTAAATGACCCTTACTGAAATGCCTGCCTGGTAAGATGACCTTTTACTGCACACCTAAATGTTTACAAATGGCACTCCTCTTATGTCACTGATATAAAATCCAGAAGCAAGAGAGCAAAGATACCCTCTCTCCCTCGTTTGCCCATTTTCACAGGCCATAATTTTAAGCTCTGAAAGCAAGGACCAACACTCCAGCAGCCAAGGCATCTTGCCTCATTCTTCAGACCACACATCAGTAAAAAATTCATTACTAAGAGGGTGGAGAGACACTGGAACAGGGTGTCTGGTGAAGCTACGGATGTCCCATTTCTGGAAGTGTTCAAGGCCAAGCTGGATGGGATTTTGAGCAACCTGACCTAGTGGAAGGTGTTCCTGACCATGGTAAGGGGGTTGGAAATAGATCTTTAAAGAACCTTCAACCCAAACCATTCTGTGATCACAGAATCAATAGCAGGGTTAACAGCTCACATCTCCCACAAACACAGCAATTCTCCTTAGGACAATATCCTTTGTCTCATGGGAACAATGATTCACCGTTTCTGCAACACCATGAGATACCAGGGCACTCCTTCACAGACACAGCTTTATCAGAGCTTCGACCACGCTACTTTCTCTACAAGACTGGCTACAATCCATCTTTGTGTCCTAAAATACAGATAGTATTAGGAAGCATCAGATGACATAATCTCTTCAAATAGGTATTATTACAGACAACAGGGAGAGGAGGGGAATTAAAGCATGGGATATGATGATCCCATGCAGTGAATCTGACATTAAGAAAATCTAGTAAGTGTGCTAACTAGAGCAAATAAAGGTTTCATTTCATTAAGATAAGCCAAAACCACAGCTGTCAAAAGCCGAAATGCCTTAAATATGGACTTGTTTGGCACTGCTGCTGAGCACAAGGTTAAAGCTTCAGCCACTTGGCTCCCTGATCCACTTCCAGCATGTGACAACTTCCACAGCAGCCCAGCACCAGGAGGAGGAGGAGGGCAGGCAGGAACAAGCCACGGCCAGCAAGCCTTGCCCACGCAGGCTGCCAGCTGAGGCGGGGAGAAACATCCAAACAAACACAAAAACGCCGTGCTCATGCCAGCGAACAGCACATAATCCAGAGATGGCACTGACAGGACCCGCCTATGGGAAAATAACCCAGAAAACCTGAAGGAGATACACGAGCAGCCTCGATTAGAGGCTAATAATCTCGATTTAAAAAAACCAAAAAACCAACAGGCCCAAATGCCTCGGGAATATTTCAAGCCCGGCTGGGGAGGGGCAGCGCGGGGAGCGAGGGGCCGCGGCGGCCTCCTCGCTTCCGAAAGGGCCACTGGGGAGGTGCCTGGGCCGGCGGCTCCCCCCGGAAGAAGCAGATAAAGCCTCGGGCGCCCGGGACGGAAAACAGCCAGGAAGAGGCGGAAGGAAGAGATGGCACGGAACACGAGGCGCTCGCCCGGCGGCGCCCACCCTCAGCGGCAGCCCGGCCGCTCACCCGG